>CAWUFW010001239.1:0-397500 GCA_963921515.1 Calotriton arnoldi
GAACGTCAACTGTGACTCCCTGCAATGGAAGCATGCTTCATGGTGGCCCATCTGGCCTGGGGGAGGAGGAGTGCTAGCTCTGACTAAATCTACCAGCAGGCCCTGACACACATACACACCTCCCACCAACACCAAACAACACACCTGGGACTATGCTCTCCAAGAGAGTGAGTCAAAACCCACTTCCAAGATGTCTGTCACTGGGCTCTGCTGTGGGGAGCACAAGGCCTTGCTGGGAACTGTGCACAAACAAACACCAGGCCACCACTGTCAGCCATCCTGCCAGCACTGTTACACTACCTCACAGGGAAGCTGATTCACAGGAAGGAAGGTTGGGTATGCTGGGAAGGTGGGCGTAGCCAAAAGCATGATGGGAGTTGCAGTCACAGCCAAAAGTCCCCTTCCCACATGGCCCATCAAGCCCACCCTGAACCATGCTCATCTCACAGGGAGTGGAAAGAGACTGACAAGATGGCTGACACTGGGCTCTGCTGTGGGGAGCACTAGGCCCTGGTGGGAGTACTGCTCAAACAAACAACAGTACACCACTGTCAGCCATCTTGCCAGCACTGTTACACCACCTCACAGGGAAGCTGAGTCACAGGAAGGAAGTCTTGGTATTCTGGGAAGGTGGGTGTAGCCAATAGCATGATGTGAGTCGTAGTCACAGCCAACAGTCCTCCTCCCACATGGCCCATCAAGCCCACTCTGAACCATGCTCACCTCACAGGTAGTGGAAAGAGACTGACAAGATGGCTGACACTGGGCTCTGCTGTGGGGAGCACTAGGCCCTGGTGGGAGTACTGCTCAAACAAACAACAGGACACCACTGTCAGCTATCTTGCCAGCACTGTTACACCACCTCACAAAGAAGCTGAGTCACAGGAAGGAAGTCTTGGTATTCTGGGAAGGTGGGTGTAGCCAATAGCATGATGTGAGTCGTAGTCACAGCCAACAGTCCTCCTCCCACATGGCCCATCAAGCCCACCCTGAACCATGCTCACCTCACAGGGAGTGGAAAGAGACTGACAAGATGGCTGACACTGGGCTCTGCTGTGGGGAGCACTAGGCCCTGTTGGGGGTTGTGCTCCAACAAACAACAGGACACCACTGCCTGACATCCTGAACGTCAACTGTGACTCCCTGCAATGGAAGCATGCTTCATGGTGGCCCATCTGGCCTGGGGGGAGGAGGAGGAGTGCTAGCTCTGACTACATCTACCAGCAGGCCCTGACACACACACACACACACCTCCCACCAACACCAAACAACACACCTTGGACTATGCTCTCCAAGAGAGTGAGTCAAAACCCACTTCCAAGATGTCTGTCACTGGGCTCTGCTGTGGGGAGCACAAGGCCTTGCTGGAACTGTGCACAAACAAACACCAGCCTACCACTGTCAGCCATCCTGCCAGGACTGTTACACTACCTCACAGGGAAGCTGATTCACAGGAGGGAAGGTTGGGTATGCTGGGAAGGTGGGCGTAGCCAAAAGCATGATGGGAGTTGCAGTCACAGCCAACAGTCCTCCTCCCACATGGCCCATCAAGCCCACCCTGAACCATGTTCACCTCACTGTGAGTGGCATAATACTGACAAGATGGCTGACACATGGGTCTGATGTATGAATTGGCTGCAAGTCACACCTAGGCACTGGCCCCCCAAACACGATCACACCCACAGCCATCACAACTGTATGTTTCCACTCACTGTCTGGGGAAGCAGTGTCCCAGGGTGCCCCCTGGCCTGGCTGTGAAGGTGTGTGGGTTCCATGACAATTGGGGAGATGCAGACATAGCACATATCAAAACACACACACAAAGCTACATATACATCATTGACAGGGGACATATGACAGTGAATGGAATGGCCACAGCAAGATAGCTGACACTGTTGCATGGTGTCATGTACACAAGGTGCTGTTCAATCAATCAATCAATCACGGCATTTATAGAGCGCGCTACTCACCCGGGAGGGTCTCAAGGCGCTGGGGGAGGGGTAAGTTACTGCTCGAACAGCCAGGTCTTGAGCTGCTTCCTGAAGGCGAGATGGTCCTGGGTTCGCCGAAGGTGAGTGGGGAGGAGTTCCAGGTCTTGGCCGCCAGGTAGGAGAAGGATCTTCCTCCGGCGGTGGTTCTGCGGATGCGTGGTACGGTGGCGAGGGCGTGGCTGGTTGATCGTAGCTGGCGTGTGGGCGTGTAGAAGGACATGCGGTCGTTGAGGTACTTTGGGCCCAGGTCGTGGAGGGCCTTGTGTGCGTGGGTGAGGAGTCTGAACGTGATTCTCTTGCTGACGGGGAGCCAGTGCAGGTCTTTCAGGTGTACGGTGATGTGGCTGTGTCGGGGGATGTCCAGGATGAGTCGTGCGGAGGCGTTCTGGATGCGCTGGAGTCTCTTTTGAAGTTTGGCTGTGGTTCCGGCGTAGAGGGTGTTCCCATAGTCCAGTCGGCTGGTGACGAGTGCCTGGGTGACGGTCTTCCTGGTTTCAGTGGGGATCCATCTGAAGATCTTGCGGAGCATGCGCAGGGTGTTGAAGCATGAAGATGAGACGGCGTTGACTTGTCTGGTCATCGATAGGGAGGAGTCCAGGATAAAGCCCAGGTTGCGTGCGTGAGTGTTGTGAGCTGCATTCCACTTCTACATCATGCAGCATTGTCAGCATCCTTGACACAACACTCCCCTCACTGTCATTGACACTTGCAACACAAGGAGTAACCTGGACTGGGTAGGAGGAGGCATACAACTTACAGCAGCATAACTCAAACACACAAACCTCTGGCCCTCACTGTCATGAGCATTGAAAATCAAGAGAGCTGCCTTGGTTAACTCCTCTTTCCATGGAGGACATTGACAAGATAAATGACGTTATCACGTACAAAGCTCAGCAGCAACATCATTTGCTACGGTAACACCATCACATGTGTGCAATGAGATGTAAACCAGGAACACGTACATCAATATGGTAGCTCACAAGAGATCTCAGACATACCGGACTGTGACCATGTCGTTCCGACACACCAATGTGACTCAAATAAACATGCACAAAGGCCAGCACACATGCCCCAATCTTGCAACACATCATAAGAGGAAGTGCACGTATGTCCTTGTTAAAGCACAAATGATGATAAGGAAAACACACCTGTGTCAGGCATGGGATAGCACTTGAGCAGCAATGGCTATGTACAGTACTTGAATCAATACATGAGCTGACCACGCACACAGCTCCAACTGCCCATCAAAATGCTTCAGGTTGCCATGACAATGTGCTTAACCAATATAGACCTCTGTCTGTGACAATGGAGGACAATGCAATGTACATACACTCATCATGAAGTACAGTAGAAACTGTAATGTGTGTGATCTGTTGATGTGTGCTGAGCCCCAACATACATTGTGTGTCTCTTCCACCCACAGGGGATGCTGGGGACACTGCAGGGACCGAAGAAGGATCCCAGTCCCAGACTCTGGTTGACCCTGAGCTCTCCAGTGTGGATGTCTCTCAGTCCTCTTCGGACGACGACGAACGACCTGGCACCTCCGGTGTGGCTCCGCGTCCAGCCCCAGCAGCTGTAACATCAGCACCCCTGCTACCACTCCTGCCACATCTGCAAACACACCAATGACCTCTGCCGACACGGACAGACCAAGGCAACAGAACACCGACGGCACAGCTGCACAGGGCACCCGGGAGGTGACGGACAACACCACCAGTGCCAACACAGAAGGGGGCCCAGTGTCGTCTGTGCCTGCCAGGGCAGGTCCTGCCCACATGGGTAGGGGTGGTGTGAGGGTGGGCAGGCTTAGGCCACGGCCTGCAGATGGGGCTGGACTGCAGGATGATCCACAGTTGGGACGCATCATAGATGAGTACCAGGAAAGCACCGGAGGCTTTGGCCAGGTAGTGGGGATCCTCAGGGACATGCAACAACAGCAGGCTGCCCATCATGCCAGATTGGACTCCCACATGTCCTGAATGGAGTCCAAAATGGACAAAATTGATGAACTCACGGCGGTGCATAGGGACATACTCACATGCCACCGCCAGATAGCTGACAACATGACCACACCTCCCTGTGTGCCCACTACATCTGTTGCCACTACATCTACAACTGCCACAGGGAGGGATGAGGACTCTGGCGGAGAGTTTCCGGCACCGCAGCAGCCTGCACCCGAGGGTCCCCCTGAAAAGAAGAAGAGGGGTCGTCCAAAGAAGGACAAGTGAGAGGCAGATGGCCATGCATACCCCCAGGAAGTGAATACCTGTTCCAGACATCCTCCATTGTGTGCAAAGCGTTCACCTTGTTGACTGTGGCTAAACTCCCACACATGTGATGGAGGGTCTAAGTTGGACCAATGTTTCAAATGACTGTGGACTTTACTCTTGAAATTTAATCTACCAACACTACCAACTCCTCTGTGAACTTTGGATTCCTATCGCACTGTACAGCACTTTCATTTACGTATACTATTCAAACACATGCATGTTAATAAATTCACAATCACACAAAACTTGCTTCTGTTGTGACTTAAACTTGGTTTGTGTCATAGAGATGATGACCTGCTAAAAGAATACTGTGCATGAAAACTACTACAACAATGTAAACACAGTTATGTGAGTCATGGTGATGTGACACATATGAGGGAGACACACCACTATGTCAACACAACACATACTTACCATGGCCATCTAACTCATCGCCTACACTTTTGTGAACTGAAAATACAGTGGAATGCACATACACAACACCCATCCTGAGTCAGTGGCAATCAGCCCACAGGTACAGTATGCAAATGATTGTCGGATGTGTGGACACAGACAAAGCACAGTCCAAAGTGACACACAGGTTTATTACACAATCACTACATGTGAACTCCACAACAGATGGAAGGTAACCTCACGTGACAGTGAGCACAAAGTAACCAAGTGGTAAACAATGATAGTCCAGGGGTGTGTGGCACATCATCGGTTCAACAACGACAACTTGCACTCTGTAAGAGGGATCCTTGTTTCGGGGGTCACATGTGACCAAACAACAGCCAAAGTACCCTGTGAAGGACAGACATACAACACTATTAATATCACAAAATAACAACATACATCTCCAATACACATGCCAAACACAAATCTTAAGATACGTGAACACAACCTAGTAATCATGTCAACACTGGGAGTACATACTAACTTAAAGGACACATCACTGCAAGCATCCTGTCAAGTAGCACACAGCCACACATATGCAGCAACATTGCACCGCCTACACATATCAGGCCATGACAAAATGAAGACAACACATCACTGTATACCCGCAATCATGTAAAAAGTTGTTGATGAGCTGTGTCCGAACATCCCCCTCACCCTCATCATCACTGGCAACATGACCCAGAGCAGGATCCTCCACGGCTGGCTGCTGTTGGTCATCATCATCCTGGATGAGAGCCAACTCCTCCCTCACTGCCAGGTTGTGTAGCATGCAGCACACAATTATGATTTTGCACATCTTCTCAGGGGCATATGGGAGGGCCCCTCCTGTCCTGTCCAGGCAGCGGAATCTGCTTTTCAGTAGACCAAATGTCCGCTCTATCCCTCTCCTGGTCCGCCCATGTGCCTCATTATAATGTATCTCCGCCAGTGTCACAGGGTTCCTGAGGGGTGTCAGCAACCACGGCATGTTTGGGTATCCGGAGTCACCTACATACAAACCAACAAACATTTTATGGGTCTGAAAAGAGGTTGAAATAAAAATTTACCAAAAGCACACAAGGGAAACAGATATTACACACCGACAAGCCAGGCACGCTGGTTCTGCAGCTGTGACATCATCGTTGGGATCCGACTAGTCCGCATGATGTAAGCGTCGTGTGCTGAACCAGGGAAACATGCACACACATGTGATATTGTCATGTCCGGCAGACATACCACCAGGGCATTAATGGAGTGAAAATGTTTTCTGTTCCGGTATGTTTGCTCATGTGCTTGTGGTGGTACCAAAGCCACCTGTGTTCCATCTATGGAGCCTATGACATGTGGCATCCTTCCCAGTGCATAAAAGTCACTCTTTATGTCAGTGAATTGTCCTGGGGTTGGGGATTGGATGTACCGGTTCAGGAAATGCAACATCGCCTCCAAAACATCGCGAAGCACATGGCTGAACATGGTCTGTGACATCCCACCAGCAGAAGCCACAGTGTACTGGAAGGTACAGGTGGCAAAGAAGTGCAGGGCTGCCATCACCTTCACCTTGGGGGTCAGCGCTGATGGATATGTCCGGCCAGGTTGTAAATGTGGGGCCAACTGCTCCGCCAACTCCTCAATTAGTGGTCTGGTGAAGCGGTACCGTCGGATGCAGTCACGTTCAGCCATGGTTGCAAGGTCTGGGAACAGTCTATGGACAGCTGGTCTCCTGCAGTACATAGGTGAGCAAAGAAAGATTGTCAGTTCCCCTACATATGTGGCAATGACCATGCTAAATATCACATGCTACATCATAGAAAGACACAATTACTTGATGTGTGTGCTGTTGGGCATGGACACATATGTCAGCTATGTGCCCCTCACCTGACATCTCAGCTCAACATGGTTACACAACAAGTGCAATGCTGCGCTGTGAACAATCTATGGGGTCTGTCACAGTACATCTGCACAAATGTCACATACCAAACACACACCTCAGTGACTAGTTAGGATAGATGTGTTCCCCACATGACAGGTGCTTTTTCAGTCACACACACAAGGATCTTGCAGTGCCACAAGGACACTGTCATGATGTAGTGTCTGATGTATACGTACCAACACACCCATGAAACCCACATGATGTGCTACCAGATTTGTTAGCAGGGCATACATGGATGTCTGTGACACACAGACACAACAGCAACTCACATGGCCAAATCACATGGATGTTGTAAACGATTGACATCTACCACATACAATCAGAGACATGTGTGTAGCACAATACGCACATACTCTGGATTAACCACACAATGGTAGCTCTGGGACACCCTGTGACACACAGTCCATTTCACCTATGAGTCAGGGTGTATGTAACATGTCATCACACAATGTGCACCTTGAACTGTGTACAGGCCTCGGGGTTTGATCTGCAAAGTTGTCACTCACAGTAGTGATGTGCCTCACACACAATGGTTTTTGTCCCCATTAAACATGGCACATCCTGGGAGTGTGTGCCACTAAGTTGCCCGTCCAATATGATATGTCGAGCCATATACCCACACACGTTATGAAGCCTGAAATGTTATTCCATATACTGTGTGACAGGCTGTATGTTTGTTGTAGAGCACCGGAGTCCCTGCCAAGATATTGTGTGTGGCATCCTTTGGCTAATGACTGTAATGGTGACAGACGCGGGTGAAATTTCAAGAGACGCGTAGTTCACTTAGGGTCCGATCTGGGCGTACGCATTTAGCTATTGACTGCAATGGAGACGGATGAGTGTGAGTTTTCATAAGACGCGTCGTACAGTTACGGACCGAGCCGGGCGCACGCATTGACTATTGACTGCAATGGAGACGGATGAGTGTGAGTTTTCATAAGACGCGTCGTACAGTTACGGACCGAGCCAGGTGCACGCATTGGCTATTGACTGCAATGGAGACGGATGCATGTGAGTTTTCAAAAGACGCGTCGTACATTTACGGACCGAGCCGGGCGCACGCATTGGCTCTTGACTGTCATGGAGACGGACGCGGTTTTGATACTTGTACGAATCGCATTCAAAAATTCTGTTGGCACCCAACAACAATGTATCGAAGTCAATGGTGTCATGATGGAGAATATTTGAACGATGCGGAAGGCGTGTACGAAGCGTGCAATGCAATGGATTGGCCAATTTCATAAAAAGCGAACGTCTCGGACCTATCGCTTTGGACGCATGGGACAGATTCTGCCTCTGCAGCACAGATATAAGGCTGTCTGTTCCCCAGAGACTTCACTTGCCTGCACTACATGCTACAGGACTACATCTACCACTACCACTGCTGCTGTCTCTGCATCCTCTGGCTACTGCAATGGCACGTACTGTGGAGAGGGCCCCAGCATTCACTGAGGAGGAGAACCAGGCCCTGGTGGACAGCCTCCTGCCACAGTACAGCAAGCTGTATGGGAAACCTGGGGAGCAGGTGAGTGTGCAGTCCACTGCCTTTCTAATTGTGCATGTTGTCTGACTAGCACTACTAGCATTGTGTTCACCAAGGGCAAGCATGCTCGCTGAGTAATTGTAAGTCTCCAAGTGTGTAGAAACAAGTAATGTACAGGTGCAGTTTCTAAGAAATAGCATTTTGTATTTGCTTTGGATTAACATGCACTGTTATCATGTCGTCAATGCTGGCTTGCACACAGGACAACTGCCCATGTCCATAGTTGCACTCCCTGTTTCCATCATATGTCCTTCAGCAAATGACATGTATGTCCAACTGTGTGATGAACAGACATGTTGCATGTGTCGCAATGGTGTCTAACTTTGTCATCCTTGCAGGTTAATGCCCATCAGAAGCAGGAGATTTGGCAGACCATCGTCCGGGCAGTAAGATCTGTGGGGGTCTTCAAACGCCGCATCAGCCACTGCCAGAAGAGGTGGCAGGACCTTCGTGGCTGGACCAGGAGGATAGCCAGAGTCCAGCTGAAGCTGTCGCTCCACGCAGACGGGTTGGACGACGGACACTGACCCCCACATGCTCCGGATACTGACGGTGGTCTTCCCTGACCTGGATGGGCAGTTGAAGGACAGACAGCAGCAAGGAGGGGGTAAGTTCATGCCTTTTGGTGAACTAGGTCTAACATGCAATTTGCACCCCTTCAGCCTGGTAACACTCCCACAGTTCATCTGTCTGCTGAGACAAGACTCATGTGGCTAAATTTGGTGATGCCGCATTTTCATCTGATAACCAGGTGTGTCCCTTTCGGTCTGTGACTTGTGTCACTTGGGTTGTGTGTTCTTGCTGTTGTCCAAGGTTGATGTAGGGAACAGCATCTGCTACAGGTGCATTGTTTTGGGCTTCATGAGTGGGGCTATTGTCTGACGTGTGTCAGCACATTGACAGAAGTCTGACCTGTACTCTGTGTGGGCCATACATAAATGTTCTAATTGCTGACCTGGGTCACCATAGGTGTCTGAGGTATTTACCACACACCCATGCAGCAGGTAAGACCAATGTTGGAATGAAATTCATGCGTGCAACTAATGCATAGCCACCTGCCAAGTGTTCCTGGTAATCCCATGTTGCACATGGTCCAGGACAGGTTTGGCAACTTCGGCCATCCGAGACACGCTGTCCTCCTAATCCTGGGTGTCATCCAACATCATGACCATTGCGAAATGTGCAATCAGGTGTCTGACTCTGTGTCATTGTGGACTGGCAATGCTTTTTGGACTTCAAGAGTGGTAAAATGTTTATAATGGACTGACATCTGATTTGTGGCTGTTGGATCTGCACATAGGGTAAAACATATGAGTGTAATCACTGGACTGTGCCTAATGGTGGATTACACATTAATGTGCAAGCAGCTTTATTTTGTTCTCGTCAGCCTGTGACGTGTTCATGTATACTGATTTGTGTTATCACACACTCAAATGTCTCATTTGGATAACGTGTGATCATCAGATTCTTTCTAATGTGGGTAGCATGGGGTGTACATGTGTACTTGACCACTACAGAGCTTGCATTCCCTCAAAAACATGAGTGTGACAAGGTGCAGACTGTTGTTTTTGGATGCACTGCCCCTGTGACAGGAGCCAGTAATGACTCATTGGCCAGACAGGCCTGTGGCATGGTGTACCACATGCCAATCTGGAGCCTGCAGTATTGTCAGTTATCCTGCATGAACTCCATTGTAGCATTGACTATCAAGACATGAGGCCATCATGGTGTCTGGGGATGGAAGCATATCCATCATATCAACAATGACTACGCCAGCCCATTTACTGACACAAGTACTGAGTCACTGGCAGGAGATGGGATATGTGTGTAATGACACATTACACTCACAATCCTTGCAGATAAGAAAACTGGCAATGTGGTGCATGTTTGCACATATAATTAGTGACATCATACCTGCACCAGACAGATGGGTCCATTGCCAGGATGGGTACGAGGAGCATGGTTGACTGGCAGACTGACAAGTGCCTGGTTCACATATGTGTCATTCATTTAAGCAATGATTTTCTAATAATGCCAGGGCTTGCTCTGTGATGTGCTGCAATTACAGTCATGTGTCAAGTCAATACAGGTGACTAATGTGATTCTGTTTTTCCTCCTTGTTTACAGCATCATCTACGGCTACTGGAGGAGACAGCTCCAGAGCCAGACTGGGTCCGCTGTGGATGAGGCGGAGGGACCCAGTGGCACGGAGGGTGAGGGGAGCCACACTGAGGGACACTCAGCAACAACCACCTCAGCTGAGGAACTATCCAGCTCCAGTGAGGACTCCCTTGTGGAGGCGGGTGTTACAGGACCACAGGCCACAACTAGCGAGTCTGTCCCCGCCACCACCACTATCTACACCCTCCCAGCTGCTCCCATCCCAGATGTCCGTGGTGCCTCCCGTGTTAGGGAGCATGTCTCCTTCAGTCCAGGCACCGCACCCCCTGCCTCTGTCTCCCCTGCTGCCCTGAGTGTGGAGTCTGTGGACTTGCTGAAGCAGATCCATGTGGGGCAGACATTGATGCTGAGTGTCCTCCATGCTCACACCGGTCTATTGACACAATTGGTGTCATTCATTGAGGGCATCTCAGCAAACATGTCTGCCCAACAGCGGACCAATCAGTCCCCCCTCATTCATTAGCCAGCTACAGCAGCAGCAGGACGTTCTAGGCTGCACGGCTTCAGGCATCCATTCAATGCCCTGTCGCCCTACCAAATAAATTGATGCTGCCCAGGTTGACTTTAGCACTGCCCAGCTGCACAGCCTAAGTCCAATTTATTTCGCCTGAAGAAACCCATCTGGCTGTTTAAATATACTGCCTACGGGGAGCCCTCGACTCCCGTCCTGAAGTACTGACCCCAGGAACTACTCAGCCATACACATGGTTAAACTCAACTAGCTCACCGTTGTCCTGAAGATGAACCCCAATACTTGGGTTCGAAACGTCGTCGACCATTTCACAACATGAACTCCTAAAAACTTGTATAAATCATTTAGGGAGTTCTACCATATTGTTGTCAATGCGATGTCTTTTTAAAAATTCACTACCACTCTTTCACAGCACGTTTTCTTTCACTTACTGTGTGAGCACCATAAAAACTGAAACTGCTACGAATAAATTTCTGTCATCTTGTGACCTACATGACCCTTTACAGACTCTTTTTTCCTGCTCCCTAGTGAATTAATTTCTTTGCTGGAAATAATAAGTGCCCCACTCTGGGTCGCGCTTTTGCTTTTGGACCTTTTAGGCCACACCTGAACCATTGTTTTTTATAAATCCATTATCACCCCAGGTTCATATATCGGGGTACCCTTGTCTCCCATCAACCTCCTTCAGTCCAGGCACCGCACCCCTGCCTCTGTCTCCCCTGCTGCCCTGAGTGTGGAGTCTGTGGACTTGCTGAAGCAGATCCATGTGGGGCAGACATTGATGCTGAGTGTCCTCCATGCTCACACCGGTCTATTGACACAATTGGTGTCATTCATTGAGGGCATCTCAGCAAACATGTCTGCCCAACAGCGGACCAATCAGTCCATGGCCTCCTCACTGACGGCAGCAGTGTCCCTCCTCCAACAGTCCCTCACCCCTCCTACCTCTGCCCCATCTACAATCCCCACTACCCTACCTGCCCAACGCACACTCACACAGGCACATGCACGCACAACAACAGACACAAGCAGCACACAGCAATGTCAGTCCAAGGCAAAACGCGCAAGCACGCACACTCAGAGGACTGATGGCACACACACAGGGGATAGGGTACAGACACACAGACAGGCATCCACAACCACTTCGCAGTCCTCAGATACCTCTCCCTCCAAAACCCCTTCCCTTGACTCACCTGCAACCCCCTTCCCAGAAGGTCTTCCTCTGTGACCTTGGCCTCTTCACCACAGATCCATCAGGTCCAACTCACAAGGGGAAGAGGAAGTCACCACACACAAGAGGGTAGACCCCCCACACGCACACCCTCCCCCAGGAGCAGGAACACTGAGGCCCCCACCCGCAAATCCCCCAGGACCAGGAAGAGCAAGACCCTACCACAATCCCGCACTCCCACCACACAGTCTCCGTCCTCCAGCCCCCAGGCCACCACTCCTAGGGTTCCCACGCCACACCCTGCCCCAGGTTCCCCAACACACAGGTACACCATCCCCAAAATGATTAGGCCCTCCCCCCCTTCCATATGCACTTCCACTCCAACCTCATACCCTCAGCCTGTTCCTACGACTGCTGTGGAGACCGTGTCCCCCCCATCTGACCTACCCACTTCATCTGAGCCCCAAACAACACCTTTGGACATTGGCACTGCAGTGGAGACCCCGTCCACTCCGTCTGACTTGGGCACTGCAGTGGTGACGGTGCCCACTGTATCAGACACATCCTCTGCAGTTGCCACTGACACTCCTGCACCCACCACACCTCCCCTGCCCCATTCTACTATACCCTGATCCTGTCCCTGTGGCGCCTGGCCTGCCCCTATGTATGCCCCTCCAAGGGGAGATGTCCCCTGGCTGTAGCAGTGCAGGCAAGCAATGTGTGATGAGTAGTCATATGTCACACGAAATGGACAATTGCAATGGACTGGCCATTGGCCTTTGGATTGATCATGGTATCAAAATGTTTATTTTTGCAAGCTGAATAAAGCTAATTTTTGTTATTTGCTAGTTTTGCATTTAATGTACATGATGTTGCTGATGAGTGTCATTAAGTTGCTGTTGCTATTGTGTTTGTTGAAAATAAGTGATTTAGTGATGGGATGGACTGCATGTGGTCCATGGTATATGTGTCCTATTACAGTATGTAGCCATGTCATACTTTGCTGCAAATTGAGGTAGTCATGATCCCAATAATTTGGCACAGGGAGTGTCACCTTCTTTTCACAACTTCACATCTTTGGCTTACACTGTTGCACATATGTTGGGCTTAGATTTGTGCACATTGTACTTTTTCCTGACTGTGGGCCCATCTCCCCTGGACATGCAGATTAGCGCATCTATGATGAACAAGTCATCTGTGTCATCAGTGCAACTTGCTATACATGTGTTTTGATGTTGTGCAGATGACTTTAGAGTCACTCCTGTACACAGGCTGATGTGACCAGAGCTTTCAGGGTGTTGTAATTGTTGGCTCACTGACCAAGTTTTATGCTGACATGACAGAGCCCTGCACAGACAACGTTTGGCCCAGCTGACCTTACACATGAGTGGAGTCACCTCATGGCAGTGTGTTATTCCGTGACATTGACTGAGCCCATGTTGTGTGTTCTGTGAGCATGTCTCTGTGGGTTCCCTTCCCTTTTTCTACACAGCCTATATTCCCTGCAGATGTTCCTGTTTGTGGTGCTTGCTGAGTTGTCCTGTGTTTATCCAACATCTTTGACCTAGGTTTTCTGGGATGTAGGTGCATGGGAAACTACTGGTCATTAGGGTGTCATCCGTGGGTGTGTTTGATGTAAGGGCCTGAAATGTGGGCAAAGGCACATGGGACATATTCAGGATTCCCAAAGGCACTTTTGTGTTTCCAACATCAGGTTGTTTTCACTATGTGGTGTCTTTCTGTGACTGGGTCACTTGTATGTGTGTGTGACTGCTCACACTCATCAGATCCTAGCCTTCAATGTTGGATGATGTCAACATGTGTTCTTTGTGGGTCTCCTAGGGCTCTTCATTGGTCTGGGACTGTGACAGGGATCCCAATGTGTCTGATACGTTTCACGTCATGTACATGTACCTAATACTATGCAGTGTGGAAGACATTCACAAGGGTTGTTGACTGGCCATGTGTGATGAGTTTGTACACCTTAGATCCCCCTCCACCCCTGGGATTGTCATAGGTGCATGTGCAATGTCACCAGTCCATGTGGGCTTAGCTGATGCACATTGGTGCAGATCAAGGTGTGTGGTATTGAAAGTGGGCAAATGTGAGTTGTTTCATGTCTAGGCCCCTACCTACATAGTGGCCTTAAATTACAGGCCATGCCCAGTGAGTTTTTTGTGTGTGAGTGTGATGGAAATTGGTCTGTCACGACATGACACAATGCGCACATGTGACTGTGCTCCGCAGTATGGGCAACATCCAAATTTGTCATCACAGAGGGATCATCATACAGGCTACTGTCACCACAATGTAGGGTCCTTGTGGGTACTGATGGAGTGGGTCTGTCTCTTGCTGTGTTGGTTGCTGTTCTGCCCAGCTTATGTCACATGAGTCTGTTGTGAACCCACTCATCTAACAATGCCTGATTGCCCACAAAGAGGTACCCAATTCATGAGATACTTCTGGATTGCACTGTGTACACATATGTCTCATTGGAGTTCAGCCCCACATCATGTGTGTCGTACTAGCCTGGGTACACTGAGACACACACACACATGTTGTGTTCGACATGCAGTGTGAGGCTGGCTGGTTGTGTTTGTGCATCTGCACCATGCATTGGTATAGCTTTTGTGGGCCATTGGCTGGATGTTGGTTGTAGGTTTTTTCCTACTGTCCCTGGGACTCCTACCTCATCAGTCTGCACATTCATCATGGTTAGTATGTCCCATTGCTGCCATGGTATGTGACTTGATCACCTAAAAGCTGCAGTCTCCACAGGATTCCTTAGTATGTGTGTCTGTTAGTGAACATATGTGTGTATGCATTATGATGGTCACTTCTTACATTGTCTAATTGGACATTGGAGGCATTGTCAGCCCCCATGTGCGATGCTTTTCTGCACATGGTAGAGGGTTTTTAGACGACACAAAAATCTTTCACTCAACAGATCTATGCTTGTTTGCAACACAACCACTACTTTGCCACTACATTGCTTGTGGTGTTAGGACCAGGAATCATACATGCTGGTTTGCAGATGCTGGTATTTTTAAGCCCGCACTCACCTTTTGGTCACTGTAGTGAGGGGGTTAAACCCCATTACCACAATGTTCCTGATATGCTGGAGTTTTGGACCCCACTCTCACCTTTTGGTCACTGTAGGGGGGGGTTAAACCCCATTACCACAATGTTCTAGATTTGCTGGAGTTTTGGACCCCACATTCACCTTTTGGTCACTGTGGTGAAAGGGGGTTTAACCCCATTTCCACAATGTTCTAGATTTGCTGGTGTTTTGGACCCCACACTCACCTTTTGGTCACTGTAGTGAGGGGGGGGTTAAACCCCATTCCCACAATGTTCCTGAAAATGCTTGGGGCTTGAGCCCCACATTCACCTTTTGGTCACAACTGTGATGGGAGTTACAGTATGTGTTCCCTTTCAGTGTCACTGTTGCAGGCAGTTTCCACACAATACACAATCTTGCCATGATGGTAGGGGGGGGGGTGTTTGGCCTACAACCCCTATGGGTGGGAATGCTAGTGGTGTTAGCCATCCCCCTATGAGTAGGGACTACTGGTAGTGATAGTAACCCCCCCTATGAGTAGGGACTGCTGGTAGTGATAGCCATCAAGCCCCCTATGGGCTGGACATGGGTGGTGGTGGTAGCCATCCCCCACCCTATGAGTAGGGACTACTGGTAGTGATAGCCATCCCCCTATGAGTAGGGACTGCTGGTAGTGATAGCCATCCACCCCCCTATGGGCTACACAATGCTGGTAGTGATATCCATCCCCCTATGAGTAGGGACTACTGGTAGGGATAGTCACCCACCCCCTATGGGTAGGGACTGCTGGTAGTGATAGCCATCCAGCCCCCTATGGGCTAGACAATGCTGGTAGTGGTAGCCATCCACCCCCTGTGGGTGGGGACTACTGGTAGTGATGGCCATCCCCCACCCTATGAGTAGGGACTGCTGGTAGTGATAGCCATCAAGCCCCCTATGGGCTGGACAATGCTGGTAGTGGTAGCCATCCAACCCCTATGGGTTGGGCAATGCTGGTGGAGAGGGATATCCACCCCCTATGTGTGTGTTGCATTTCGCTGGTTCGTGACGTTTGTTTGTGTGGTGGGTGTCTGACTTACCGTATGCGACCCACGCATCGGTTCCTGTTGTTGATCCGGTCATAGATGTACAGTACAGGGATGACCTGCGCGATCGGATTCATGGTTGGTTTGTCTCGTAGGCGTTGATCGGTGGTTCGTCTCGTAGGCGTAGATCGTGTTGTGGCGCAAATCGTACCTGAAATACTGCTCTTCCGGATGCTGTGACGTGCTGGAGGTGGCGACCTGTTCGGCGCGTAGGACGTACGCATTGTACTTGGCCGGCCGGAAACTGC
The DNA here is from genome assembly GCA_963921515.1 of Calotriton arnoldi. NCBI lineage: Eukaryota > Metazoa > Chordata > Amphibia > Caudata > Salamandridae > Calotriton > Calotriton arnoldi. The sequence continues at coordinate 16,373 of CAWUFW010001239.1, forward strand.
TGTGAAAATGCTTCCGGGCGACTCTATTCAGCATTTACGGATCCGGCTCGTACGGGAAATGTAGCTGGAATCGGAGCGTACGTGTCGGTCGGTATTTCGACACATTTGCGCATCGTACTTCATCGTTCGGACAGACCGGCTGCCGGAACGAGTCGGTCGTAAGGTAACGCTACGGACAGCTCTCGGAGGGCTGTCCGAGCGAGATCAGAATCGGCCCCAGAGTCTAAATAATCGAAATAATCAAATTAACTAAACTATAATGTTTTCCTTTATGTTTCACAGATTACACTTCACTAAAACTCCACCTAAAAAACTCAAACAAGGATATATATTTTTAAAAAAAAAACCTTTATTAAAGGCTGAAAATCACATCCACAGCTTAGTGCCTACATCCCCCTGAGGGCCGGCATAGCGATGTGATGATTGAAAAGTTGTTCGAATTTGGGAGGGGGTTACACAGCAAGTCGCCTACAACCACACCAGGCCGGCCGCGTCTATAGGAGCGGGGAGTCTTAAAGAACCATACATTTGTCTGTTAGCTCGTGATTTTAAACAACAGCCTGTTGAGAAATAAAGAATAAACATATCCACTTTCTTTGTGTGTGCCTTGATTGTGTTTGTATGTGTTGGCGCATTTCTATCCTTCCGATCTGGAATGGTGATGTACGGCGACCCATCTACTCCCGCGCCTTTCGTGTTTCGTCCAGGGTGGGGGTGTCCTCCGTGACACATTCCTTCACTCCATGGGGGTGTAACGGGGGGGGTCGTGGAGGCTGTGGTGGTAGCTTGTTCTAATATGTAGTTATGTAGGGGTGCCCATATATCCCGTGATCGGGAGGAGAGGGGTAGAAGTTCTGCGTAGATATGTGATTGTTCTTGGCAATAGACAAGGTCTTGAAGCCAATTCTTAAATTTTGGCGCTCTCCCTCTTCCCCATCTGCAAGCGACCCTTCGCTTCGCTAGAAGAAGTGCGAGGGATGTGTATCTACGGATTTTAGCATTGAGAGGCTCAGTGTATCCCAATAGTGCAGTCAGAGGGTCATCAGGGATATGCTTCTCTGTCATGTGGTCCAGCGCTGCGAATACCTCCGTCCAGAAGCGACGAACAGGCGGACAGTCCCAGGCGATGTGTTGAAAATCGGCGCCTGCACTACCGCAGCGGTCGCATCTATCATTATCGCGAATACGTAGGCGATATAGCCGAGCCGGCGTGTAGTAGAGACAATGGATATATTTATAATGAATGATTCGGAATTTGCTGTTCGCGGAAATACCTCCCGTCTGTCTGCAGCAAAAGGACCACTGTTCGTCGGTGAGAGGCTGTCCCAATTCTTCCTCCCACCTGCCTCTAGCGAGAGGCTGCTCATATTCCCTTTCTTTCTGCACTGTATGGTATAGTAGTGATATCGCGTGGGCGGGGGTGGTTTGTTGTAGGAGGGCGTGTAGGGGGGACATGATAGGGGGTTCTTGTGGGAAGCAGGGCGTCCGGGTTTTCACGTCTTGCCGTAGTCTGACATAGTAGAAGCGTTCTAGGGGAGGGAATTTCAGGGCCAAAGAATTCCTCGCTCGTTCGGAATTTGTCCCCGGTGTAGAGTTGTCCCCAGGACTGTATTGATAGCTTTCGGAGGAGTCTGCGACATCCTCCCTCTTGTGTAACTGGGATATCCTGTCTGTTAAGTAGGGGCAGAAGGGGGAGTACAACAAAGTGCATTTTGTGAGTTTCGCTAGGTCTTGCCATGCGCTGGTGGTGCATTGTACTGTGGTGGAGGCAAGGTGCTGTGGGACTGCAGGGGTGCTTAGGTATGCAGTGCACGGGGTCGGAGCCATATATCCGTTTTCGATCGCTAAATGTGGCATGTAGGGAGGTGGATTTATCCAATAGGAAGCAAAATGGGCTTGTGCGCAGCTGAAATATAGCTCCATGTCTGGTATCTCAAACCCGCCTTCGCAGAAGGGGCGCATGAGGGTGTTCCAGCGAAGCCTAGCTATTTTCCCTCCCCAAGAAAGTTTTATAAGTTGGCTTTTAATGGACGAGAAGAAGTACCGGCTGGGAGCATAGGGGATATTAACGAATAAATATAAGAGTTTGGGCAATATCACCATTTTTATAAGAGCGGTTCTGCCGGCCATGGACAGGGGGAGCGCGATCCACCGCGTAATTTTTTCCGTGATCGAGTCCAATGCAATTCCGTAATTAGCTCTCATGAGTTCGTCCCGGTTACGGGAAATGACTATCCCGAGGTACATGAGCGTGTCCTCGCACCATTTTAGGGGTAGTCTGGCTCGAATCTGGGAGTGGAGTCGGTAAGAGGGTAGATTTGGGATTTTCCTCAGTTGATATTGACTCCAGAGAGTCGTCCGAAGAGGATAAAGAGTCTGAGAATGGGATTTAAGCTTTCGTCTGGGTTGCGTAGATAGAGGGTGATATCGTCTGCGTATAGGGAAATTAATATTTGCCTTTCTGGGTAGATGATGGCGTGGTCACGGAAGTGTTGGCGGACCTTGGCCACTAGGGGTTCGATGGCTAGGGCAAACAGGAGGGGAGACAGGGGGCATCCCTGTCTGGTGCCTCGGCCTATGGTGAAGGTGGGTGAACGTTTGCCATTAATTAGCACTGTAGCACGTAGCCCCGTATACAATAGATTTATCCACGCCAGGAATGGAAGCGGGAATCCCATGCGAGTTAGTACAAAGGCTAGATAGTCCCATTCCAGGGAGTCAAACGCCTTAGTGGCATAAAAAAATTGCAGCGGCGTTAGTGTCGGGGTCAATATCGTGAAGGATCGCAAATAGGGTACGCAAGTTATGGGAGGTGCCCCTGGTCGGCACAAATCCAGACTGGTCAGGGAGTACCAGAAGTGGCATGAGAGGGTTAATGCGGTTCGCTATTAGTTTAGCTAAAATCTTGGCGTCGACGTTGATAAGGGATAGGGGTCTGTATGAGTCCACCTGTGTGTTTGGCTTCCCGGCTTAGGTAAGGAGATAATCAGCGCCTCGCGCATCGATTGAGGCAAAATGCCCATCTCACGAGCTTCTTCAAAAACATGGCGTAGAATAGGGATGAGCAAATGTCGGAACGTTTTATAAAACTCGGCCGGGAGGCCGTCCGGTCCCGGAGACTTGCCAGATTGCAGTTGCATTATGGCAGAGATAATCTCCTCGTCATCGTGGTGCGCCAAAAGAAACTCCCTCTGTCCTCGCCCAGCCATGCGATGGCAGTGTCTTAAAAAATGGAGTAAAGTCTACCGGTTGTGTTCTGTGCGTGTGATATAGATGTTTATAAAATTTCCTGAAGATGTTCATTATGTCTGAGGTGTCCCTATATGTTTTGCCATCATCATCTTCTATTTCTAGTATAGTGTTGGTGAAACGGGGGGGGCGAATCATAGAAGCGAGTGCTTTACCTGGTCTTTCTCCCTCGCCATATCGGCGTGCTTAATGGTATTTCCCTCTATATTTGCTCTCTCTGTCAGCAGTTTCTTGGTAGTCGGTGATTAGGTCTCGTAGGCGCGCCTTCAGTTCAGGGGTGGGTGAGGTTTGAATGTTGAGTTCCGCCTGTTTAATATCAAGTTCCAGCTTCCGCAGCTTGGCGCGGATATCTTTTAGGATACCTCCGCTTTTGGCTATGCAAATGCCACGTATGGTAGCCTTAAAGGCTTCCCATATCGTATAGTACTGCGGGACCGAGTTTTCATTTCGGGGAAAGAAGTCTGATATTTCTTGTTCAAGTTCGTCCTTAAAGACGGGATCTAATAAAGTTTGTGGGTTGAGACGCCAGGATATGTATGGTGGGTCTTCATGGGGTGGTATGAGAGTGAGAAGGACGGGAGAATGGCCCGAATATGTGCGGGAGAGGTGGGTCGCCTGAGCCATCCAGGTTGCTAGACCTTTGTCTATTAGCCAGCTGTCTATTCGAGACCATGATGAGTGGGCAGTGGAGTAACAAGTCCCTTCTCGGGTTTGTGGGTGAAGAGTTCTCCATGCGTCTATGAGGTCGTATTCCTCCACAATGTGTTTAAGAGCGTTCTGTGCGTTAGAGTAGTGATGAGCTTGTGGATGTGATCTATCCAGTGTCGGGTCTACAGTGACATTAAAATCTCCCCCCCATATCAGGTGTGTAGAGCCTATGTCCATTATTTTGCCCCAGAGGATACGGAAGAATTCCGGGTCATGGGTGTTGGGACCGTAGCATGAGACCAGTGTAATAGACTGTGCAGACAGCCTGCCCCACAGGATGCTGTACCGTCCCTGCGGGTCTCCATAAGATCCAATGGGGGTGTAGGGGAGTGTGCGTTTCATCAAGATTAGGGTGCCCCTGGCATAGGACGAGTATGAAGAGAAACATTTGTTGGACGCCCATCTGCTTGCGAATGTGGGAGATGCTGCCGGAGCCAAGTGTGTTTCCTGGAGCATGGCGCAGTGGATGTTGTGTCGGTCTAAGTATGACAGAATATGGCGTCGTTTACGGGGGTCTCCCAATCCCCGCACATTCCATGTTAAGAAATTATATTGCAGGGAGATGGGTCGAGTCATCATTGGAGAGTATAGAATAATGCGGACGAATAGCGCACATTACAGATTTCGGGCGTTCAAAGTCAATATGTATAGGCAAAGCAGTACAATAGAAAGTGGCATAAAAACAGTTCCCATTACCTCCCCCCTCCCACATCAGCATCCCCAATACGCTGTGGTCCCCACCTCCCCCCTCCCCATATTTCCCAAATTCCGTTGCCCCAACTGGGGGTGGTTGGATAAACATTTTAACCATTTAGAGTGTACAATGTCTTAGGGGTCACCTGTAGGGTGGAGTCCAGAGGGCGACCAGTCTCTCCTCGCAAAGGGAGGGTGCTCGGGTAGTGATTGAGAGTTTCATCTCGTCGCTGTGGCTGTTACAAATCTGCAGAAAAATAATAAAATAAAAAATAAAAAAAGTGTCTTGCGGGTGGAGCGCCATGGAGAGTACATATATTTGTAGGGGGGTAGTCTCCAGCTAGCGAGTGGGCTGACGTGAGTCAATCGGAGAGGTCAGTCCTCATTTCTCAGCCTGCCTTGGATGCGGTCAAAGGAAAGCGGGAGCAGTTCGCTGTATACTGATTTGGAGGGGAGTCCAGGGACAGGTGTTGCTTCCTCGTAGCTGCAATTACCTGGTGTCTCCATCCAAGCTACTATGTGAGATGCATTTTTGGGCGGTTCCGCGCTCCTTCCATCTCGCGCAGCACAGGCCGGGCATCGCGGGCGGCTTCTGTTTCTGATATGCGTTCTTAATATTAATTTTGGTTATTGGATTCTGATTCATTTCTGTTCAGTTCCAGGGTCAATCTCCTCAAATTTATTCGACATCAGATGTGCCATCGTCATCACCAGGTTGGTGGGCAGGGGACTGCTGGTTCGCGGGGTTTTTGGGTAGAGTTTTGAGGAAGTCTTGGGCATGCTGCGGGTTTGTAAAAAAGTGCTGCTTTCCCTGATGTGTTACCTTGAGGCGGGCTGGGAATAGCATGGCATAGGGCAGGTTGAGTTGTTGTAGTTTCTTCTTTACCTGGAGGAATTTTCTTCTTTGGTCTTGGACGGCCATGGTGAAGTTGGGATAGATCGAAATCTCCGTCCCCTCGTGTTTTAGTTGTCCTTTTTCTCTAGAGAGGCGGAGGGCAGTGTCCCTGTCCCAGTAATTTAATAGCTTAGCTATGATGTGCCGAGGCGGGGTCCCAGGGGCCGGCCGGCCAGCCAATGAGCGGTGTGCGCGCTCGACCACCAAGACTGGGGAGAAGGACTCCCTGCCGAATAGAGTTATAAGGAGATGCTCCACATATTCTTCCATCTTGCCAGTGGCTGTCGATTCCGGTATCCCTAGAATTCGAAGATTGCTTCATCTCGAACGAGATTCTAAATCCTCGTTTTTGGCAGCTATCACTTTCAGGACCCTCTCCATTTCCTGTGTGCGATTTATGGTGGTGTTAGACGTGTCCTCCAGATCCGAGATCCGTCGTTCCGCTTCGGTAATGCGATCATCATGCTTTTCCACCCTATGCGTAAGGCCATCTAGCCTGGCGTTCATGGTGTCCATTTTTGATTCAATAGATGTCAGGCTCGACTGCATCACAAGTAACAGCTCTTTCAAATCCGCGGTAGAGGTGGTCGGCACGTCGGATTGGTCCTCATCGGGTTCTGTTTGGGAGCGGGCAGACTTACGGGTGTCAAAGTTAATCTTTGGTTGTCTCCCATCTGGTTTCCCCATAGCTGCTGCACGGTGGGGGCTACGGCGCGGCCGTGCCTAGGGACGGGTCCGTTGTATGCCGATGTCCAGTGAGCCCAATTCCCGGTGGCGGCGGCGCAGCGGTGACGCGTGGGGAGGTGCCGGGAGCGTTGCAGACAAGCGTTAGAGAAGAGACCCCGTACGCAGATGATCACAATTAGCGGTAGTAGGAATTGTGTGTTGGCTACAGCCGAGGTCGCAGTTGCTCTCCGTGGGTTCTGTTCTTCGAGCCACTTCGGGCGAAGGTGTAGGATTAGAAGGGTGGAGCAGGGCAGTCTGGAGACGGTCCGTGCAGTGCCGTCAAAGGTACGAGTAGGCCAAAGCTCTGGGTTAAGCTCCTAATGGGGAGCTAGCACCTCGTCGCTCTTTCATATACCCAGTGTGCTAGGTTATAAGCTGCTGGGTATGGCAGCTCGCAGTGTGCAGCAGTCAGGCAAGCTTCAGGGCAGTCTTGCAATCGCAATGCAATAGGAAGGTGATATTTTTCCTTTTCCCCTCCCTCTGTGGGCCCCCGCTCACAGGGGGGTTTCAGATCTCCAGGAAATAGCACTCGCTGGCTTTGGGAGGTATCGTGGGCACCTAGATGGGAGCTCTTTATCGGTTTTTGCTGTTACGTGGTGTTTTCCCCTTGTGTTTTTCTCCCCAATTAGTTAAGGGAGCGAGTTGTGCTTACCTCCGCAGTCCAGCGGAGGGATGGGCCTCAGGTGCTCTTCGCGGCCCTCCCGCAGGGTGCAGTCTGTGTGTTGCCGGTGCGTTGGGAAGGGGAGGGCACCGGATCCAGTGCCCCAAATGTCAATAGGGCCTTGGCGGCGCGCGGGTAGGCCGCCCGGCACTCGGGCCCCCGCCGCCACAAGCAGGGGGAGCGGACGCGGCCCCTCCGCCGCGAGGTCAGACCGGCATCCGGAGCTCCGCAGTAGCGTGGGCGCCTCTACGGCCGCGGGGGTAGCAGACGAGCGCGCAGCTCACTCACCGCTGGTACTAACGTCCACTCCCTCCATTCGCATTCGCGACCAGCGGTCCGGCCACCCCACAGGGCCTCGTCTTCTCTGGCAGCGGCAGCGCGCCGCGGGTCCCCGCCAGGTATTAGCGAGTCCAGTCTCCGCGCGGCGGGGCACCAGCCCTCCAGCTCCCCAGTGGCTACAATGCGAAAGGACCACGGCAGTGGCGGTTGCGTCACCGGTGTACCGATGTCCTCAGTTGCTGAAGCGGCGGTATCCCTTCGGCGGTGCTAGGACGTCTCAGTGCAGGCTCCACATGGGATTCACCGCCATGTTGTCTGTGCCGCCAAGCAGGAGAGCAGCCCAGATATCCAGAGTCCTAGGCAGAGACGCTGTCAGCGTTGCGGTGCATCGAGTGCCCCGGAGCAGCAGCGATCATGCAGGGTTGTTTATAATTTTGTGAGGTGAGAGATGACAAGGATAATTTGCGGATAAGTTCCCGGGCAGCAAGAGCCTCACGTAAGTGTGGCCATCCTGCTTGGCGCCCTCTAGCGCCCCCCTCAAACAAGGATTAACTTCAAAAACAAGGACAAAATCAACATTAAACAAAAATATAAAACTAAGGGGGTCATTATGATGGCGGGCGGACTTGAGTCCGCCCGCCACCGTAGGGGTGCCTGGGACCGCCCACCTGCAATGCGGCAGTCCCGCACGTCAGATTACGATGCGATCGCCACCGTGGCGGTCGCATCATGCATGGTTAACATTGTGGCGGGTGCTGCTGGCTGCAGCACCCGCCGCAATGCTAAACATGCATGTCGTGCTTTTCACTGCACTACGTGGCATGCACCACGCGGTGCCTGCCACTTAGTGCAGTGAAATGTAGGGGGGTACCATGAGTACCCCCACAGTGCACCACCCACCAACACAAGGGGGGCCCGCAACGGGCCCCCGAATGCGTTCTCCGCCAGCCTTTCAATGGTGGTTTACCCGCCACGGAAAGGCTGCCTGCGGCCAGCATCGTAATCTGGTGGACGGTGCCTGCTAGACACCGCCTCCATTTTACTCATGCAGGCCGCTCCGCCAGGCAATCGGAATGATTGCCTGTGGTGGATCTGTGGCGGGCGGTCTTTGAACCCGCCACGGTCGCAGGCCGATTCCCCCTGCCATCGTAATGTGGCGGGGGAAAATTGCTGTCCGATGGCGGAGGGCCCGCCACCGCAAGGCTGGTGGTGGCGGACCCTCCGCCATTGTAATCACCCCCTAAGTAAGTATATAAATTAACCAACAAATAGAGCAAACTAATAAAAAACAATAAATTAAATAAAAAAGCAAAATATAACTAACAAATACTTTTCTCTTCACAGCTTCTACAAACTTCAACATACAACAACATCAATGAAAAAACTTCATCAACTAAAAATAGTAAGTATTTTTTTCTCTCAACTAAATAAAAATAGAAACTAAGGGGCTCATTACGATGGCGGGCGGAAGCACCACCGCCGTGCTGGCGGATGCAAAAAGCACCAGTTACCGCCGGCACGCAGCAGTCCACACGCCCGTCCAATTACGATGCGAAAAGTAGGCCAAACACCGCCGGCAAGCCAGCAACACCGTCCGCCATCAAAGTGCGCCCGTACACGTAGCGGCGCAGCCCAACTGACACACACCGTCCGACGAAACACGCCCCGCCCGGCGCATAAATTACGATGCCGCAAACAAACGGCTCCCACGGCCAAGAGATACCGTACGACAAACCGAAGCGGTAACACGGATGCCGAGCACGGACAACGAAGAAGCGGCTCCCCGAGCATGAATCCAGCACTGCAGGCCCTCCCCATGCTCCTGCTGATGCACCACCAAGGACGCAACGTACCGCGGAGACGCAGGTAGGCACACACACAACAAGTGCACGCAAACAGCGCACACAGTGCAAGGGCGGAAAAAGCGGACAACCCCCACCAGCGCGTGTACACAACACATCCACCATTGCATCCACATATGACACACAGGCCAAATCGTAACATCGCGGAACACATGTGTACACACCACCTGGGACTAGGAACCAACCACCCCGTCACGGCCCCAAAGCGCCGATGACGCCGCCACACATGCGCACAACGCAGAGGCCAACCGCAGCGCCATGCATGCGTCGCACACAGACACAGGGACACAACCAAGCAGCACACACATCAGCCCCACCCCGAACGCACATGACACGTGACAGGCCTGCCACAGACATGTCCCCAACGCCCAATTCACGGACAACACCCAACGCCACACAACCGACGCACACATGTCAGTGAAGACACGCAACAGCAGGACACACCCCAGTGTAACAAACATGGCGAAGCACACAGCGGCGTCAACACCAACTAGGAGAAGCAGGGCCTCTTCGGGAAGAGGAACGCCAGTACCACACTGAAACACCCATACCACCCTGCACATATGAACAAGACATATAAAACGGAACACCAAAGAGCCCGGGGACCGACAACAGGTGGCCCAAGAATAACATTCACACACAAGGCCCAACGCAGAGCGGAAAGGCAGCCTGCCGCCCACACAAGGGAGAGCAGACAGCACTGAATGACCTTCCATTCCAACTCCGAAACCACAGCCCTACGACAGAAACCGGTGAATACAGCCATTGTCCAAGAATAGACCAACACAGGCATGCCGAGGAGACCGACCACAGGGCAGATAGCGCATATCACAGAAGCACACAACGAACGGGGAAGAAAGAAGAAAACACTCCCCCATGTCGGCCACATGCAAGTTAATTGGAAGGAGTCACACATCACTGACCTTGAACTGTCTGAGAAGCATGTGGGAAGAGGGCCCGTGTCCTCCAAACAAGCAAACAGAACACAAGTCCTGTCTCCCTACGACTACACAGAGCTCACAGCAACCTCGGAGCGTGCACATTGCAGACTGCACACACAGCCGGAGCATGCCACCACAACGCACCGCTGGGAAATGGCAACCGCAACACACCTACCCAACTACGCCGAACAGCTCAAGCTGTACAAAACCAACCTGTTCCATACATTGGGATGCGATCTCCTGTCCCTGCTGAACGTAAGTTACCGACTGACTTACCGCATCACATTGTTCAGCTGCGTCATGCCCGTCTTCTACTGTCGGAGGTGTCCATACCAGCATCCCGTCGAGATATGCCTCTCCAACCCGGCATGTCTGAAGGCGGACCTGCTACCACTACTCCTCCCTCTGGACGCACACGACAGGGCCTGCTCTGCCTATGGGGGCATGGCGTATGTGGCCAACATCGCACCCGCACTGAAATGGGACCACTGTGCCTCCACACGACGGATCATTGAGAACAGCTACATCGAATGTCACCCAGCATGCCCCATCATGGTCCTCCAAGGGACAACTTACGAACAACACCTTGACAGCCACCATCCGCTACATTGGCTGGCAAACATGTACACCACCAATGACATGGAAGCCCTGCTGGACGGAATCGCATACCTGACAACCTGTCAATTCGTCGGACCACAACGCAGGTTCCCCGAGTGACCTATGATGTCCAACCCCGCACCCATGCTTAGCTTCCGCACGGACTGGCCAGTCACCACCACAACAGCCATACCAAACGACCGGCAACTGTAACCACACCATCAACGACATCGCCATGACATCGGATATGACCGGGACATGCACACTGTTCCCCATCACATCCAGGAACACCGCATGCATCGTGGGAGGCAGTGGCATGGGCTCTGTGTATCGCACCCACATGGACGGAACTGCACGAACAACCAGGACACGACATGGATCCAGCGCCCATGGACACACACACCGCTCAGTGGACATGAATAGGTCGCCTGGAGTCTGTGGGTGCTGCACCCCTCCCACCCCCGCCCCGGGAATCCCATACCAGGACCTTTGCATGGACGACAAGTGCATACAACAACAACACGACCCCAGTGACTGTGACATGTCCAGTAAACACCACAGTGCAACAACAAGTGGCACGCCGCTGCATGCACGCAAGCACATGCCCTGATGTCATCTCACATGCACGCGTGCATGAGGAACAACCGCAGCAAACCTGTCACATGGAACTGAGATGGACTGTGCCCATGATGCCAAGCGGTCTGGTAGGCTACATGTATACCGTCTGTGTCAAAGTCCGCAGCTCCGCAGCTATACGTAAATGTACATTAGCACAGCCTTGGCCAAGCAGATGTCACTCTGAAGCCCACATCCCACATGCAACAGCCAATCACATGTAACCCCACACCCTATCCCATTTGCAATCATGCTCAGTATATCCTCAACATGTATTCCGCTGCCAGTAGTGTCCACTATACTGCATCACAGAGGACAGAAGACTCAATATAATGTTTGAAACCAAAACTGTCTCCGCTGACTCATTTCACAAGTACGAATGAGAGAGGATGAGAGTATGTGAAGTACACGGCAGTCGTGACATGACCATGTAGTCCACTGGTATTGGATGTCAACGCAAATGAGTAGCACTACTGTGGAAGACACACATGTGTCGTGTGAAGTCGTATGGACGCAGTGCTCAGGTGGGTGGGTGCGACGGGTAGATGCGCACATGCCAAGTTGGAGCACGCCGTGTTGGGAGGGGTCATGAACAGTACACCACCGCTTCCCTGGGCATTGTGAGAGGACACCTGTCGGGGGAGTGAACACGTGTGTGCACAGCAGCCGGGCACACGTACAAAGCGGTACCAGGCGCACCTCAGCCCACCCTCTGTGGACAAGCTGGATCCTGTTGTGCGCCCGCCATGCCCCTTGACAAGGCACACACAGCCCCAGTCGACCAGGTGTAACCCCAACATAGTCAATCCGCACAGGCGATACAGGGCACGGGATGGCAGTGGAGCATGGTGTGTGAGAGGTCTCCTCGCGCTCCTCCTGGTCATATCACGCAGGCAATAGAACCTCAACGTCTAGCATGGCACAAGTCAGATGGAAGTGTAGGGGGACGCACCACAGCACGAGCAGCACTGACGTCACGGGAGGTGGCTCGCACCATCCCATCCATTGCCCATCATACCAACCACGCCACATGCCATTGCGACTAAGTGCAAGCGCGTGCGCCACCACCCCCGAGCCCTCCCCAGAGAGGCCAAAGAGTGAATGTGTGGGCCATCAGCCACAGACGGACGCGGCCTGGCCGCAAGGGCAGCCACAGCCACTGGGTGTCGCAGGTGGCGGATCCGGAAGGCGAAGACTGTGATGCATAGTCCATGCAGGCCGGGTCTCCATTTGGGGCACCACGCAGGTGGACGGCGTCCCGCAACACATCATACCCTGAGACAGCCCACTCGTGCAACTGGACCCACACATACACTCCTTGCCCTCTCTGGTGCGAGCTTGGGGCTGCCTGTGCAAGCGCTAGCCTCGCAGGTGAGCATGCATATTGGGGGAGCGAGGGGAGGACATGAGGGCTGGGGCGAAGATGACTGTATCACTGTCAGTTAGTACAAGGGATGACCCAGATGTGGAAAGGAAGAGACGTGTCCCGTGTGTACTGCAACTAGTCGCCAATCCAACTACCCCCCATGTCCGGAATGTAAGCCCGCACCTAGGCTCCGCCCATCCGCCACATCGAACATACCACCAGCACGACAACCTTCCCATTCGAAACACTGACTGGGGGTGGCGACCAGTGTACAATCATGTGTAGCCTACCCACGCGTACATGTGGGCCCTCCATGATCCATGTCACCTGCGGCAAAGTCATGACATGCGCAATGAGGGAAGTGAGGAGAGCTGTCCGCCCCACGCGCAGAAGGTGCATCAGCTCCACATACCCAGCAGCGAGTCCAGCAGGGGTCACATGTGCAGGGGCAGCTGTGCCTGGTGTGAAGGCACATGCATATAGACAGCACATCGACCAATGTGTAGTCTGCCCACATCTACAGTCCATCATCATGCGGACATAGGAATTGAACACAGGGCAACACATCTTAGTTGGTGCACCCACCGTGACCAACAATGCGCAATCATCGACGTACCCGCCCTGTGCATGGCCCCCCACCCAACGGAGGCACATCCAGTGCCACCATCCCACACACACAAGCCTTCCACGGAACATGCTGTGTCCAATGGTCAGTACAGAGTCAGCGCCCATCTGGTGGATCCTGAACAGGAGACACATGCACACACATGCCAGCTCCCACTATGTACGTCTGCCACCTGGCACGTGCAATGTAACCTCTCACCTGTGACGTGTGACTGCAAGCACACAGCCGTCTTGGCATGGGGCTGTCAATGTGGACACCTGTCAATGTTTCGGGTGGTGTGATCCGTACAGTGCTGTACATAGGGTGCAGTGCTGACACCTACTACTGTCTCATATCCCCTCGTGCCACAGGTCCCACTTGTTTTGGCCGCTCAGCCTGTGCCCACATCGTCGTCGTCGTGTGCCATACTCATCCAGCCGCGGAAGCAGTTCCATGCTCAGCAGACATTCATGTTGCCGTGGCGTTGCCGCTTGACGGATATGCAGTCAGTCCCCATCAGCACGCCCCGCAAGTCATTGGGGCCTAGATCCCCATGTGCATGCACATGGCAGTGGTTTGTATCACTAGCCATTGCCATTGTTGGGAGACCTGTGTAAGTGTATTGTGGCCGTGCCGTCCCAGCTTGACAGCTGGGCTGTGGCTCATGTGCTTGCTCAGTCATGTCAGTGATGTGTATGCGAAATTGCTATGTGTCGTGTTGCTTTGACATGTGTCCTCTGCCATTGTCCCTAGGCGGAGACCGAACATTGACCGCCCATACCAATTGCTGGCGGACATGGACGATACAGAGGTTATTAGGAAGTTTCGGTTGGACAGGCCAACCCTGCATCGACTGTGTGCCATGTTAGAACCCCATCTCCGTCCCCGCAGGGTGTATCCGACTGCTGTCACCCCCACGGCTAAGGTGATGGCCGCCATGCATTTCTTCGCCACTGGGTCATTCCAGCACACAGTGGGCATTGGAGGAGGGATGTCCCAGCCCATGTTCAGCAAGGTGCTGAGGGATGTACTGGCAGCCATGATGCTGTACCGAAACAGGTACATCCGCTTCCCCAGGGCTCGTGAATTGGCGGCAGTGAAGGGTGCATTCTATGCCCTTGGCAGAATCCCACACGTCGTTGGAGCCATTGACTGCACACATGTCGGCCTTGTTCCACCACAGGCCACTGAGCACCTGTACCGCAACAGGAAGCACACGCACTCCCTGAATGTGCAAGTGGTGTGCCTTGCGGACATGGTGATCACCCACGTGTGTGCAAAGTTCCCAGGCTCGGCCCATGACGCACACATAATGCGCAACAGCATCTTGCCACGACTGATGTCCAATATGCAACAGGATCGTGCCTGTATTGTCGGTGAGTATGTGGAGTGGTGTAGCGTGCTGGTTGTGCGATGCTGTCCCCTGTCCAGTTGGAATTGCAACGGTTCTCTGTGTCCCTCACACCCAGGTGACTCTGCGTACCCGAATGGGGCATGGCTGCTCAGTCCATTGAGGAATCCTCGCACCCCAGCAGACGATCGCTACAATGAGGCACATGGGAGGACCAGACGTGTGGTCGAGCGTACCTTTGGCCTCCTCAAGTCCAGGTTCAGGTGCCTGGACCGCACCGGGGTGCGCTGGCGTACTCCCCACAGAAGGTGTGCCAGATAGTGGTGGCGTGCTGCATGCTGCACAATCTGGCCATTCGGAAGCAGATCCCCCTCATCGTGGATGACGGAGATCAACCAGGGCCCCAGCCCGCAGACCAGGACAGCTCGAGTGAGGAGGACAGCGGAGAGGAGGAAGCTGGTAATGTGCGGCAGCAGCTCATCGCCCGCTACTTCACTTGACGGTGAGTGTCCATGTACGACGGCTGATGTGGCTGTATCTGTGCAGGTGTGTGTGTGCTGTGTCAGGGTGGCCGCTTGTTCACTGCGTGCTGTGTGTCAACGCTCCATGGCCAGGGTAGTATGCCACTGTTGGTGGCTGTGGCATTGTGCCCTATTGCTCTGTGCGATGTGTGTACATTGCTTGTAGTTGTTGACATGTACTGTGTGATGGGTGTGTGACACACTCATTGAATGTGCTCCTGTTCTGTCTCCCACCCCTAGGTCCCTACAGGCCCTCCGGATTCAATTGCCATGCCACGCATCAGGTGCCTTTCCGCCCAAGGTGGCCGTTGTATTCCGTACAAATAAAACACAGGGCACAAACAGCAGTTAGTGAAAAAGGTGCATTTATTACAAACTGTGACATGTGATTGTGTGTAAGGTGATGACAAAAGTGGTGCGTGCAGTGACAATGAGCTGTCGGTCATGGCTGCGTGATGATCAGGGTGTACCCACTGGTTCTATGTCCATAGTCCAACACACACATGCCATCCAGATGGCTGTGTGGAGTGGGATCGTAGTCCAAGTCAATGCAGTGGCTGGTCAAGGAAGGCTGGCGGAAGGCTGGCTGGCTGCCTCACTTGCGTTTGGAGCGTGCGAAGTCCTCCCGGGAGATCTGTTTCCACTTCGGACGGCCCCTTCCACGTTTGCGAGGGGGTGCCTGCTTGCGACATGCTGGTGGTTGAGGTGTGCTCACTGGCTGTGGACGCAGGGGAACTGGACACTGCTGCTCCACCCTGCGCCCCGGCAGGTTGTGGCGGAGGGGAGCTGCTGTCCCTGGCAGTGACCTCACCGCCACCACCAGCTGGCCCATGAGGTCCACGAGTTGGCCCATACGGGCGTCCATGGACCTCAGCACCCCCAGCACCTCACGCGTGTCTGAAGCAGACCGGACCCATTGTCCTTGGGCCTCTTCATAGGCCCCAAGGACTCTGGCCATTTGAGGCAGGGCATGGCTCCCAGGGAGGCTGGCGTTTCCCTGACCCTGCTCCTCCTACCAGTCCTGCTGCCACCGGCCTGCCCACTAGCCACATTGCTCACCACGGTCCTCGCTGTGGCTCCCAGGGTGGATCCAGTCGGCCGGGCCACCACCTGCGCTGGGGCTGGTGCCAGTGAAGACGTGGTGGTGGTGGCGGCGGTGGTGGTCGGTGCGGCGATGGTGGCGGTTGCGGCAGTGGTAGTGGCCACAATGACCGTGGGTGTGGCCGCAACGACAGTGGCAGCAGGGGGCTGGGAATGTTCAGCAGCCCTGGATGATGGGTTGGTGGGTAGGAGGGGTCCTGGGGAGCGGCTGGGCCCTGCCACACCAGATGGGCCTGCTTGGTGGTCCGTGTCCGAAGAGGAGGACAGATCCTCCAGATCCGTGTGTCCTCGTTGGGGGCTTGTAGGCTGGCTGTGCTGGCTGCTGGCTCCATCCCCAGCATCCAGCAGTTCGTCACCTGTGGAGAGAATGAGATTTGTTATTGTGTTGCACCTGGCGAAGTATGTATTTGTCGTCTGACATTAACAGTTCGTGCAATCTCGTACATGGGTTTCCCGGAGGCGTGTGTGTGGCTGTAGCATCTGTAGTTGTGTGTGCTTGGCAATGGGACTGTGTGCTGTGCACATGTGGCATGGGACGGATTGGCCATGCCGATGGGTGTGTTGCTGTGCCCCTACTTATTGTGACTCTGGTGTATGCGGGCTCCTGGCCCATCCTGGGTCTGGTTTGTACTTTGCTTTTGGTGTTCAGATGGGACGCTTAGGAACGCATATGGCAACATGGGGGCCATGCCCCAGATTCGCATTTGGGAGGGGATATGCTTTTGGGGTTCAAATGGAACGCTTAGGGACGCATATGGCAACATGGGGGCCATGCCCCAGATTCGCATTTGGGAGGGAATATGCTTTTGGGGTTCAAATGGAACGCTTAGGAACGCATATGGCAACATGGGGGCCATGCCCCAGATTCGCATTTGGGAGGGAATATGCTTTTGGGGTTCAAATGGAACGCTTAGGAACGCATATGGCAACATGGGGGCCATGCCCCAGATTCGCATTTGGGAGGGAATATGCTTTTGGGGTTCAAATGGAACGCTTAGGAACGCATATGGCAACATGGGGGCCATGCCCCAGATTCGCATTTGGGAGGGAATATGCTTTTGGGGTTCAAATGGAACGCTTAGGAACGCATATGGCAACATGGGGGCCATGCCCCAGATTCGCATTTGGGAGGGAATATGCTTTTGGGGTTCAAATGGAACGCTTAGGAACGCATATGGCAACATGGGGGCCATGCCCCAGATTCGCATTTGGGAGGGGATATGCTTTTGGGGTACATGCTGTGAGCCATGGGTGCCGAACGTGACATGTGTTGTGGCAGCATGACAGTGCATGGTTTGAGGTGTGTGCATGCTTGACATGGCCTGCATATTTGCTGTCTGTTGTGATTACTGGACATGGCATTGGACGCATCGTTATGAGTGAGTGATGGTTGTGTGCCAGCCAACGTATTGCAGTTGTCCCATCTCCTTGGTGTGCGTGCTGCCCTGTGCCATGTGCATCACTGCAGTGCTCGGGGGTGTGGCCCATGTTGTGTGTTGTTGCTCACAGTGTGGCGTGCGCTTCATTGACTTCTGGCACATGGTTGGTCATGGGCATGTATCTTAGCGTGACTGCTGTATGTGTGGCAGCTGTGCGGATGACATGCCTTTCATGAGACTGGGGCTGACGGATGGGATGGATGGTATGTTGTATGTGCATGGTGTGTCTGTGTGTTTGATGGGTTCAGTGGTGTTCGTGTGCATTTATGTTGTTCCGCTCTGTTGCGTCTAGTGTTGTTTGTCTTACATAGGCGTAGTTGTGGGGTGTGTGGTTGACAGGCAGTAGGGGCTACATGGACAGGACTTCAATGGTGTTTCGGTTGTGTGTGATGAGTTGCACAGTGGCTGCCGTGTGGTACTATATTCAGTGTGGCTTGTGCATGCAGACGTGGCTCCTTGGGTGTTGCTATGTCTGTGATGGGTCATGTGGGGTGTGAGTCTGTTGTTCATGTCCGTGTGCACATTGTTCACTTGTTCGTGACGGTGGGCGGTGCTGCGTGTTCGTCTGCTACGTGACATGTCCCATGTGTTGGTCGTGTTATGGTCCTCATGCCTCCAGTAATCCAGCCCTGTCCAGTTTCCCACCTGCAAGTTGTTCGTGCGTGCACTGTACTGGATGCCACATGGCTCTAAGCGGGGGTGCTCCATGTTGCAGGTCTGTGGGGGTGGGGGGTGTTGTGGGTCGTGGGGGTGGCTGGACACCCACTGACACCAATTGCTGTGGACCGTGATGTCTGCCTTTCGGCTGTCGTTGTGCACTGCGGTGGCTGACACGTGGCTGTGGGGTGTGGGGGATGCTCCTCCTTGCTGTGCTGTGGGACTGGGGCCTGGTGTGTGTTGTACTTGGGCTGTCCACCCTCCCACCCACTGCACTTTGTGTTCCTGCCACTTACCTGTTACTTGTCGGTTAGTGCAGCTGTGGCGGACACATGGGTGTGGTGGGTGCTCGTTGTGGCGCTTCTGGCATATTTGGGGACCTGTTGGTGGTTACGTGGCTGGCTGAGTGTACACATGTCCCCACGTATGTTACAGTTGTTCGGTTTGGGCTGTGTGTGGTGGTGTCTGTTGCATGTGTGTGTGATGTGTTGTGTATTGTGTGCTGGACATGGGGGTGTTTGTCCCTGGGAGCTGTGGCATGGTGGTTGCGCATGTGAGTACATAGCGGTGTGCTGGTATACATTAGTTTGTACTTACCAGCCTCCACTCCCCTGCTAATCCGGCGAGGATCTCCGGATGTATTACGACTCGCACCTTCTCCTCCCACGCTTTGAAGGTCTTAAAGAGCGCGGGATTCCCTCCGCCAGTGACGGCAGCCAGCTCTCTGTTTTTGCCCTCCTTCTTCTTGACCAGGCTCTTTACGTCATTCCAACGTTTGTTTATTTCACCTCTGTTCCTGGGCAGGGTCCCGACTGCATTGACCTGGTCTACGATCCGGTTCCACATTCTGTTTCTGGTGGCTAGTGGTGTGTGCTGGACCATGTTCCCATAGATTTGTGGGTACACCTTGATGATCTCGTCGACCATGACCGTCAGCTCAATGGGCGTGTACTTGGGCATTCTTTGTGGTGCCATGGTGTTTGTGGTGCTGGTGCGGTGTGTGTTGTGTAATGTGCAGGGGGTTTGTGGTGCCGGTGTTTGGTGGTGGTGGTGGTGGTGTTTGGTGGTGGTGGTGGTGGTGGTGGTGGTTGTGATGTGTGCGTTTCTGTGGTGTGCTGCTGTCCTTGCTGTGTCACTGTGTCCTCTCCTCTCCTCTCTGGTTTGCAATGTAGCAAGGGGTTGTGGTCTGTGGGAGTGCTGCTTTTGTACTCACCTATGTGGGTGTGTCCTCATGGTCTGTTGTTTTCAGGTGTGTTGTGTCTGGGGTTCTGGCCTTTGTATTTTTTGTTTGTCCGGGGGTGTTTTCGGGATGTGTACTGTGCTTGTGTATTTGTGCGTGCCTTGCTGTGTGGACTTGTTGGCCATGTTGTGTGCTATTGGTTTTGTGTGCGGATGGTTTCTGTGCAGGTACGTGGGCGCCATGGCTTCTGCCGTGTCGATTCTCATCGGCGTTGTTTGCGCTGGCGGGCGGTATATTTGTGGTTTTTCCGCGCTCATGTCGGTGCGATCGTAATTTCACGTGCGGTGTGTCGGCCGTGAGGGCGGGCGGTTTTGTGTTGTCGTGCGTGTTTCCGTCCGTGGCGGGCGGTTTGACTCCGACTCGGACGTTGGCGGGCGGTATTTTGTGTGATTTTTCCGCCGATGGCGGTTTTCGGTTTGTGTAATCGTAATGGCGTGGTCGGTGTTCAGGCGGTGTGTGCGGGCGGATTTTTGCCGCTTCCATGCCTGGCGGATTTTTTTACGCCGGGTATCGTAATGGGCCCCTAAATAAATAAAATAATCAAATTGAATGTAACACTTTAATAAAAATAACATTTTACTTTTAAACCAACAGAAAAAAAAAAACCAGTGAATCAACCACGACCATCGATAAAATATCCAACAAGAAAATTAAAGCAAGACAAATGTAAGTTTATTTTCAAATATAATAATTATACAAACATGTTTACTATTCAAGACCTTATAATTAATAAATATACATATATATACATATATTCACAGTTAGACAAAATAAATGGCAGAAGGAGCAAAATTAATCACATCACAAAAAGGGAAAACTACTTCTGTGCTACATGGGCTACACTTATACACAAGAAAAAATAACTGGAAACAAAACTCATTGGAAATGTAGTAAATACTACTCCAAGTCTTGCTATGGGAGAGTCACAACAGTAGAAACAAATGTAGTTAATGTCAGGGAACACAATCATCCCCCCTATGTGACAGAAATTAAGGTCAGAGATGCTCTAGAAACAATCAGAGAAGCAAGCACCAGCTCCCAACAGACCAGTACCCAAATACTAAAAAACTTATTAACTAGGGTCCCTGAACATGTCACAGTACAGCTACCATCCATCCCCACTCTAAAAAGATTGATAGCCAGACCTAAAAGAGCTACTGCTCAAACACCACCCAACCCCCAAACTTTTGCAGAAATAGAAATCTTACCGGAATACACTGTCACCCACAAAGATGAGAGATTCATTCTTCATGACAATAACAGTCATGAAAAACGAATTATCATCTTTGCCACCAATAACAACATACAAAAACTAAGAAACTGCGAAAAGTGGATGATGGCTGGCACATTCAAAGTTTGCCCCAAGCCTTTTTACCAACTATAGACCATCCACGGCGAATGTGAAGACACTAACATCCCCTTCATATACGCACTACTACCTAATAAGCAAAATACCACCTACATAGAGCTCCTTACAATAATAAAACAACACACCGACAACTACTTTCCACAAAAAATAATCATTGACTTTGAACAAGCAATGATTCAGTCAATTTTAAAAATATACCCACACACTGCAATACAAGATTGCTATCATCACTTCAACCAAAGTATCTGGAGATACCTACAAAAATCTACTCTAAGTATAGATTACGCCACCAATAGCAACTTTGCCTATCAAATAAAAAATTAATAGCCCTGGCCTATGTACCAACAACTGAAGTAGCCAACCACTATAACATACTTATTGAAAGCCCTTTCTACCAAGCAAATGAAACAAAACTAGCTCCCTTTCTAGACTACTTTGAAGACACTTGGGTTGGCAGGCTACATAGGTCAGGGCACCGTAGACAACCAAAGTTCCAAATACCCTGGTGGAACGTCTACAATAGCACTCTAGCTCAAAAAGCTAAAACTAATAACGCGGTGGAAGGATGCCACAATGCCTTCCAAGCCACAATAGGAAGAGGACAACCAAACTTACACAAACTAATAGAAGCCATAAAAAAAGAACAGAGCTATCAAGAGCTAAGGCTAGAGCAATCCCTAAGTAAAATCGGGCCTAAACTCAGTAAACAAACAAAAACAATGTATGAATACCTACAACATAAAACTTGACTATTTCCAAACACCAAAGGGCTAGAATACCTAGACATGATTGCTAAATCGATACTATAAACAAAAAACAATCCTAAACATCATAAGCATTTGAAAATCACAAAACATTTAAACTACACAATTCTATTCTTTTTAAAATTAATAATTATAATTATATCATTTAAAAATTAAAAACATACATATAAATATATGACATAATATAATTATTAAAAGAAAAAAGAAAAAAACAAACCAAATGTAACCAAAAACATTTCCCACTCATAATAACAAAAAATAACTTACAGTTATGTTGCAGTAGACGGTCCTTGAAAACGAACAAATCCATAGTAGATAAATCAAAAGACGAATCCATTCGAAAAGAAATCCCGAAAAAAATGCAAAAATACAACTGTAAAAAAAAGGCTCCAATGACGCAATCCTCTCAATAACGCAAATCTCAAAAACTAGAAAATTAGCTAATAAAAAAACCGCAAAAATAGAACTGTAGAGAAAAGGCTCCAACGACGCAATCCTCTCTTTAACAAAACCCTCAAAAACCAGAAAATTAGCTTAACAAAAAACCACTCCAACAAACCCGAAAAATAAAAGGAAATGTAAAAAATTTACTTGTTTCAAAGAAACAAAATACATTTTCCTTTTTTTTTTTAAATAAACGTGTCGTCAGCACCATCCGTTCACGAAACGGAAAACCTGTAAAGAAAAAAAAAAGAACACCCTCCCACAATAACATGTACAAACCCACAAGCATTAATATAAACATTAAATACAACATACCATAATTAAACAACACATAACTAACACTATGTAACACTCTACTTCTATCCAACACTACGTCAAACACATAAAACACTAAACTATCAAACCAACACCTAACTACACCAAAAACGATTAATTAACATCCTAAAAAATCTAACTACACTACTAATACCTCACCCCTACCCTAAAACTACCTTAAAAGTAAAATAAATCAAACTTACCTTAACCGACGAAACACAGCTCCCAACCGCGAGGTTCCGTCTTGCAAAATGATCTAAAAACGAAACAGATAGACAGAAAAGTGAGAAAAAGGGACAAATATGGTCGCGTAAAAAAAATGGAAAAAAAAACTGACTCCCCATAGACAAGAATGGAGAAATAATAAAAAAATCTAAAAAATTAAATGTATATTTTTATTTATTGTAATCTTTTTCTACAAATGTTCAAAAAATGTACATAAAATTGTAAAATATACATGAAATATATTATCAAAAAACAAAAAATATGATAATATAATGTATGTTTGTTTCATGTACTCACCTTCAAAATATAAAATCACAATGAGACTGTTGTAAATGTGCAACCAATATAAAAATGTTTTATAAAAAAATATATGATACAAAAATATATTTATAAAAATATTTTAAATTATTTAATATATTAAATATTATTTTCTTAATACTAATATTTAATATACTAAATGATAAACAAATGTACAAAATATAAATCTGTAAAATATATATTATATAATTTTACAACAAAAATAAAATTATATAAAATGTATTAAAAAAATGTAAATAGAAATGTAGAAAATGTTTACTTTTTCTGATAAAAAATTATAACTAATAAAAATCAAAGTGTTTATAATTAAAGAACTAAAAATATATTTACTTTACTATTACATGCCTATACTTCAAAACTGTTAAAAAAAGTATGTATGTAAAAATATATTTTTAATTTTGCAAATGTACATGAAAAATATATATTATAAATATATTATACTTTATAATAAATTCTGAATAATATCAAAATTTCTGAATCATGTTTTTAATATTGTCAAAAATAGTATAACAAGAGTAAATAAAAGCAATTTAATTGTGAACAAAAAAATACATGTGTTTGCAAATAAAAACGTTAACAATAAAAACTAACATACGTCTCCTTTTTTATTTGAATATACATATAAACTCTTTAAAAAACTACATAATAAACAATAAAAATGTACTATCCTAACTCCAAAACCAACTAAACTCAGGGAAAGTTCTGGATAATAAACCATAATAAATTACTATTCCAACTCCAAAACCAAATAAACTCAGAGAAAGTGCTGGATAATAAACCATAATAAATTACTATTCCAACTCCAAAACCAACTAAACTCAGGGAAAGTGCTGGATAATAAACCCCAACAAATTACTATTCCAACTTTAAAACCAACTAAACTCAGGGAAAGTGCTGGATAATAAACTTAATAAATTACTATTCCAAAACCAACTAAACTCAGGGAAAGTGCTGGATAATAAACCCCAAAAAATTACTATTCCTAACTCCAAAACCAACTAAATTCAGCCGAAGTGCTGGATAATAAACCCCCAAAAATTACTATTCCTAACTCCAAAACCAACTAAACTCAGGGAAAGTGCTGGCTACTAAACCCAAAATAATTACCATTCCAACTCTAAAACCAACTAAACTCAGGGAAAGTGCTGGATAATAAACCCAAAAAATTACTATTCCAACTCCAAAACCAACTAAACTCAGGGAAAATGCTGGATAATAAACCCCAAAAAACTACTATTCCAACTCCAAAACCAACTAAACTCAAAGAAAGTGCTGGATAATAAACCATAATAATTACGATTCCAACTCCAAAACCAACTAAACTCAAAATAAGTGCTGGATAATAAACCCAAAAAAATTACTATTCCTAACTCCAAAACAAAAAAACTAAAGGAAAATGCTACATATTAAAAAAATTACAAATATGTAAAAATATAAAATATTTCAAAACTATGAAAAAAACAGATTTTTTTTTAAAAATCCACTTTATCAAAATTAAAATGCAACACCATCTTTTTAAAATTTGTCCCCAAAAATTTTAAAGAATTTTTTTAAGTAAATGATTAAAAAATACAATTATTCTAAAAATTATTATCAAAAGTTTGTGACACCCCTTCTCACAAAAATAAAAAAATATAAATACTAAGGGGCACATTACGATACCCGGCGTAAATAACACCGCCAGGCATGGAAGCGGCAAAAATCCGCCCGCACACACCGCCTGAACACCGACCACGCCATTACGATTACACAAACCGAATACCGCCATCGGCGGAAAAAGCACACAAAATACCGCCCGCCAACGTCCGAGTCGGAGACAAACCGCCCGCCACGGACGGAAACACGCACGACAACACAAAACCGCCCGCCCTCACGGCCGACACACCGCACGTGAAATTACGATCGCACCGCCATGAGCGCGGAAAAACAACAAATATACCGCCCGCCAGCGCAAACAACGCCGATGAGAATCGACACGGCAGAAGCCATGGCGCCCACGTACCTGCACAGAAACCATCCGCACACAAAACCAATAGCACACAACATGGCCAACAAGTCCACACAGCAAGGCACGCACAAATACACAAGCACAGTACATATCCCGAAAACACCCCCGGACAAACAAAAAATACAAAGGCCAGAACCCCAGACACAACACACCTGAAAACAACAGACCATGAGGACACACCCACATAGGTGTGCACAAAAGCAGCACTCCCACAGACCACAACCCCTTGCTACATTGCAAACCAGAGAGGAGAGGAGAGGACACAGTGACACAGCAAGGACAGCAGCACACCACAGAAACGCACACATCACAACCACCACCACCACCACCACCACCACCAAACACCACCACCACCACCACCACCACCAAACACCGGCACCACAAACCCCCTGCACATTACACAACACACACCGCACCAGCACCACAAACACCATGGCACCACAAAGAATGCCCAAGTTCACGCCCATTGAGCTGACGGTCATGGTCGACGAGATCATCAAGGTGCACCCACAAATCTATGGGAACATGGTCCAACACACACCACTAGCCACCAGAAACAGAATGTGGAACCGGATCGTAGACCAGGTCAATGCAGTCGGGACCCTGCCCAGGAACAGAGTCGAAATTAACAAACGGTGGAATGACGTCAAGAGCCTGGTCAAGAAGAAGGAGGGCAAAAACAGAGAGCTGGCTGCCGTCACTGGCGGAGGGAATCCCGCGCTCTTCAAGACCTTCAAAGCGTGGGAGGAGAAGGTGCGAGTCATCATACATCCCGAGATCCTCGCCGGATTAGCAGGGGGAGTGGAGGCTGGTAAGTACAAACTAATGTATACCAGCACACCGCTATGTACCCACATGCACTACCACCATGCCACAGCTCCCAGGGACAAACACCCCCATGTCCAGCACACAATACACGACACACACATGCAACAGACACCACCACACACAGCCCAAACAGAACAACTGTAAGATGCGTGGGGACATGTGTACATTCAGCCAGCCACGTAACCACCAACAGGTCCCCAAATATGCCAGAAGCGCCACAACGAGCACCCACCACACCCATGTGTCCGCCACAGCTGCACAAACCGACAAGTAACAGGTAAGTGGCAGGAACACAAAGTGCAGTGGGTGGGACGGTGGACAGCCCAAGTACAACACACACCAGGCCCCTAGTCCCACAGCACAGCAAGGAGGAGCATCCCCCACACCCCACAGCCACGTGTCAGCCACCGCAGTGCACAACGACAGCCGAAAGGCAGACATCACGGTCCACAGCAATCGGTGTCAGTGGGTGTCCAGCCACCCCCACGACCCACAACACCCCCCCACCCCCACAGACCTGCAACATGGAGCACCCCCCGCTTAGAGCCATGTGGCATCCAGAACAGTGCACGCACGAACAACCTGCAGGTGGGAAACTGGACAGGGCTGGATTACTGGAGGCATGAGGACCGGCACACAACCAACACATGGGACATGTCACGTAGCAGACGGAAACGCAGCACCGCCCACCGTCACGAACAAGTGAACAATGTGCACACGGACATGAACAACAGACTCACACCCCACATGACCCATCACAGACATAGCAACACCCAAGGAGCCACGTCTGCATACACAAGCCACACTGAAAATAGTACCACACGGCAGCCACTGTGCAACTCATCACACACAACCGAAACACCATTGAAGTCCTGTCCATGTAGCCCCTACTGCCTGTCAACCACACACCCCACAACTACGCCTATGTAAGACAAACAACACTAGACGCAACAGAGCGGAACAACAGAAATGCACACGAACACCACTGAACCCATCAAACACACAGACACACCATGCACATACAACATACCATCCATCCCATCCGTCAGCCCCAGTCTCATGAAAGGCATGTCATCCGCACAGCTGCCACACATACAGCAGTCACACTAAGATACATGCCCATGACCAACCATGTGCCAGAAGTCAATGAAGCGCACGACACACTGTGAGCAACAACACACAACATGGGCCACACCCCCCCACGAGCACTGCAGTGATGCACATGGCACAGGGCAGCACGCACACCAAGGAGATGGGACAACTGCAATACGTTGGCTTTCACACACAACCATCACTCACTCATAACGATGCGTCCAATGCCATGTCCAGTAATCACAACAGACAGCAAATATGCAGGCCATGTCAAGCATGCACACACCTCAAACCATGCACTGTCATGCTGCCACAACACATGTCACGTTCGGCACCCATGGCTCACAGCATGTACCCCAAAAGCATATCCCCTCCCAAATGCGAATCTGGGGCATGGCCCCCATGTTGCCATATGCGTTCCTAAGCGTTCCATTTGAACCCCAAAAGCAAAGTACAAACCAGACCCAGGATGGGCCAGGAGCCCGCATACACCAGAGTCACAATGAGTAGGGGCACAGCAACACACCCATCGGCATGGCCAATCCGTCCCATGCCACATGTGCACAGCACACAGTCCCATTGCCAAGCACACACAACTACAAATGCCACAGCCACACACACGCCTCCGGGAAACCCATGTACGAGATTGCACGAACTGCCAATGTCAGACGACAAATACATACTTCGCCAGGTGCAACACAATAACAAATCTCATTCTCTCCACAGGTGACGAACTGCCGGATGCTGGGGATGGAGACAGCAGCCAGCACAGCCAGCCCACAAGCCCCCAACGAGGACACACGGATGTGGAGGATCTCACCTCCTCTTTGGACACGGACCACCAAGCAGGCCCATCTGGTGTGGCAGGGCCCAGCCGCTCCCCAGGACCCCTCCTACCCACCAACCCATCATCCAGGGCTGCTGAACAGTCCCAGCCCCCTGCTGCCACTGTCGTTGCGGCCACACCCACGGTCATTGCGGCCACACCCACGGTCATTGCGGCCACTACCACTGCCGCAACCGCCACCATCGCCGCACCGACCACCACCGCCGCCACCACCACCACGTCTTCGCTGGCACCAGCCCCAGCGCAGGTGGTGGCCCGGCCGACTGGATCCACCCTGGGAGCCACAGCGAGGACCGTGGTGAGCAATGTGGCTAGTGGGCAGGCCGGTGGCAGCAGGACTGGTAGGAGGAGCAGGGTCAGGGAAACGCCAGCCTCCCCTGGGAGCCATGCCCTGCCTCAAATGGCCAGAGTCCTTGGGGCCTATGAGGAGGCCCAAGAACAATGGGTCAGGTCTGCTTCAGGCACGCGGGAGGTGCTGGGGGTGCTGAGGTCCATGGACGCCCGTATAGGTCAACTCGTGGACCTCATGGGCCAGCTGGTGGTGGCGGTGAGGACACGGCCAGGGATAGCAGCTCCCCTCCGCCACCACCTGCCGGGGCGCAGGGTCGAGCAGCAGTGTCCAGTTCCCCTGCGTCCACAGCCAGTGAGCACACCTCAACCACCAGCATGTCGCAAGCAGGCACCCCCCTCGCAAACGTGGAAGGGGCCGTCCGAAGAGGAAACAGATCTCCCGGGAGGACTTCGCACGCTCCAGTCGCAAGTGAGGCAGCCAGCCAGCCTTCCGCCAGCCTTCCTTGACCAGCCACTGCATTGACTTGGACTACGATCCCACTCCACACAGCCATCTGGATGGCATGTGTGTGTTGGACTATGGACATAGAACCAGTGGGTACACCCTGAGCATCACGCAGCCATGACCGACAGCTCATTGTCACAGCACGCACCACTTTTGTCATCACCTTACACACAATCACATGTCACAGTTTGTAATAAATGCACCTTTTTCACTAACTGCTGTTTGTGCCCTGTGTTTTATTTGTACGGAATACAACGGCCACCTTGGGCGGAAAGGCACCTGATGCGTGGCATGGCAATGGAATCCGGAGGGCCTGTAGGGACCTAGGGGTGGGAGACAGAACAGGAGCACATTCAATGAGTGTGTCACACACCCATCACACAGTACATGTCAACAACTACATGCAATGTACACACATCGCACAGAGCAATAGGGCACAATGCCACAGCCACCATCAGTGGTATACTAACCTGGGCATGGAGCGTTGACACACAGCATGCAGTGAACAAAAGGCCACCCGGACACAGCACACACACACCTGCACAAATACAGACACATCAGCCGTCGTACATGGACACTCACCGTCAAGTGAAGTAGCGGGCGATGAGCTGCTGCCGCACATTCCCAGCTTCCTCCTCTCCGCTGTCCTCCTCACTCGAGCTGTCCTGGTCTGCGGGCTGGGGCCCTGGTTGATCTCCGTCATCCACAATGAGGGGGATCTGCTTCCGAATGGCCAGATTGTGCAGCATGCAGCACGCCACCACTATCTGGCACACCTTCTGTGGGGAGTACGCCAGTGCACCCTCGGTGCGGTCCAGGCACCTGAACCTGGACTTGAGGAGGCCAAAGGTACGCTCGACCACACGTCTGGTCCTCCCATGTGCCTCATTGTATCGATCGTCTGCTGGGGTGCGAGGATTCCTCAATGGACTGAGTAGCCATGCCCCATTCGGGTACGCAGAGTCACCTGGGTGTGAGGGACACAGAGAACCGTTGCTATTCCAACTGGACAGGGGACAGCATCGCACAACCAGCACGCTACACCACTCCACATACTCACCGACAATACAGCCACGATCCTGTTGCAGATTGGCCATCAGCCGTGGCAAGATGCTGTTGCGCATTATGTGTGCGTCATGGGCCGAGCCTGGGAACTTTGCACACACGTGGGTGATCACCATGTCCGCAAGGCACACCACTTGCACATTCAGGGAGTGCGTGTGCTTCCTGTTGCGGTACAGGTGCTCAGTGGCCTGTGGTGGAACAAGGCCAACATGTGTGCAGTCAATGGCTCCAACGACGTGTGGGATTCTGCCAAGGGCATAGAATGCACCCTTCACTGCCGCCAATTCACGAGCCCTGGGGAAGCGGATGTACCTGTTTCGGTACAGCATCATGGCTGCCAGTACATCCCTCAGCACCTTGCTGAACATGGGCTGGGACATCCCTCCTCCACTGCCCACTGTGTGCTGGAATGACCCAGTGGCGAAGAAATGCAGGGCAGCCATCACCTTAGCCGTGGGGGTGAATGCTGTTGGATACACCCTGCGGGGACGGAGATGGGGTTCTAACATGGCACACAGTCGATGCAGGGTTGGCCTGTCCAGCCGAAACTTCCTGATTACCTCTGTATCGTCCATGTCCACCAGCAATTGGTATGGGCGGTCAATGTTCGGTCTCCGCCTAGGGAAATTGCAGAGGACACATGTCAAAGCAACACAACACATAGCAGTTTCGCATACACATCACTGACATGACTGAGCACGCACATGAGCCACAGCCCAGCTGTCAAGCTGGGACGGCACGGCCACAATACACTTACACGGGTCTCCCAACAATGGCAATGGCTAGTGAGACATACCACTGCCATGTGCATGCACATGGGGATCTAGGCCCCAATGACTTGCGGGGCGTGCTGATGGGGACTGACTGCATATTCGTCAAGCGGCAACGCCACGGCAACATGAGTGTCTGCTGAGCATGGAACTGCTTCCGAGGCTGGATGAGTATGGCACACGACGACGACGATGTGGGCACAGGCTGAGCGGCCAAAACAAGTGGGACCTGTGGCACGAGGGGATATGAGACAGTAGTAGGTGTCAGCACTGCACCCTATGTACAGCACTGTACGGATCACACCTCCCGAAACATTGACAGGTGTCCACATTGACAGCCCCATGCCAAGTCGGCTGTGTGCTTGCAGTCACACGTCACAGGTGAGAGGTTACATTGCACGTGCCAGGTGGCAGACGCACATAGTGGGAGCTGGCATGTGTGTGCATGTGTCTCCTGTTCAGGATCCACCAGATGGGCGCTGACTCTGTACTGACCATTGGACACAGCATGTTCCGTGGAAGGCTTGTGTGTGTGGGATGGTGGCACTGGATGTGCCTCCGTTGGGTGGGGGGCCATGCACAGGGCGGGTACGTCGATGATTGCGCATTGTTGGTCACGGTGGGTGCACCAACTAAGATGTGTTGCCCTGTGTTCAATTCCTATGTCCGCATGATGATGGACTGTGGATGTGGGCAGACTACACATTGGTCGATGTGCTGTCTATATGCATGTGCCTTCACACCAGGCACAGCTGCCCCTGCACATGTGACCCCTGCTGGACTCGCTGCTGGGTCTGTGGAGCTGATGCACCTTCTGTGCGTGGGGCGGACAGCTCTCCTCACTTCCCTCATTGCGCATGTCATGTCTTTGCCGCAGGTGACATGGATCATGGAGGGCCCACATGTACGCGTGGGTAGGCTACACATGATTGTTCACTGGTCGCCACCCCCAGTCAGTGTTTCGAATGGGAAGGTTGTCGTGCTGGTGGTATGTTCGATGTGGCGGATGGGCGGGCCTAGGTGCGGGCTTACATTCCGGACATGGGGGGTAGTTGGATTGGAGACTAGTTGCAGTACACACGGGACACGTCTCTTCCTTTCCACATCTGGGTCATCCCTTGTACTAACTGACAGTGATACAGTCATCTTCGCCCCAGCCCTCATGTCCTCCCGTCGCCCCCCAATATGCATGCTCACCTGCGAGGCTAGCGCTTGCACAGGCAGCCCCAAGCTCGCACCAGAGAGGGCAAGGAGTGTATGTGTGGGTCCAGTTGCACGAGTGGGCTGTCTCAGGGTATGATGTGTGGCGGGACGCCGTCCACCTGCGTGGTGCCCCAAATGGAGACCCGGCCTGCATGGACTATGCATCACAGTCTTCGCCTTCCGGATCCGCCACCTGCGACACCCAGTGGCTGTGGCTGCCCTTGCGGCCAGGCCGCGTCCGTCTGTGGCTGATGGCCCACACATTCACTCTTTGGCCTCTCTGGGGAGGGCTCAGGGGTGGTGGCGCACGCGCTTGCACTTAGTCGCAATGGCATGTGGCGTGGTTGGTATGATGGGCAATGGATGGGATGATGCGAGCCACCTCCCGTGACGTCAGTGCTGCTCGTGCTGTGGTGCGTCCCCCTACACTTCCATTTGACTTTTTGCCATGCTAGACGTTGAGGTTCTATTGCCTGCGTGATATGACCAGGAGGAGCGCGAGGAGACCTCTCACACACCATGCTCCACTGCCATCCCGTGCCCTGTATCGCCTGTGCGGATTGACTATGTTGGGGTTACACCTGGTCGACTGAGGCTGTGTGTGCCTTGTCAGGGGCATGGCGGGCGCACAACAGGATCCAGCTTGTCCACAGAGGGTGGGCTGAGGTGCGCCTGGTACCGCTTTGTACGTGTGCCCGGCTGCTGTGCACACACGTGTTCACTCCCCCCGACAGGTGTCCTCTCACAATGCCCAGGGAAGCGGTGGTGTACTGTTCATGACCCCTCCCAACACGGCGTGCTCCAACTTGGCATGTGCGCATCTACCCGTCGCACCCACCCACCTGAGCACTGCGTCCATACGACTTCACACGACACATGTGTGTCTTCCACAGTAGTGCTACTCATTTGCGTTGACATCCAATACCAGTGGACTACATGGTCATGTCACGACTGCCGTGTACTTCACATACTCTCATCCTCTCTCATTCGTACTTGTGAAATGAGTCAGCGGAGACAGTTTTGGTTTCAAACATTATATTGAGTCTTCTGTCCTCTGTGATGCAGTATAGTGGACACTACTGGCAGCGGAATACATGTTGAGGATATACTGAGCATGATTGCAAATGGGATAGGGTGTGGGGTTACATGTGATTGGCTGTTGCATGTGGGATGTGGGCTTCAGAGTGACATCTGCTTGGCCAAGGCTGTGCTAATGTACATTTACGTATAGCTGCGGAGCTGCGGACTTTGACACAGACGGTATACATGTAGCCTACCAGACCGCTTGGCATCATGGGCACAGTCCATCTCAGTTCCATGTGACAGGTTTGCTGCGGTTGTTCCTCATGCACGCGTGCATGTGAGATGACATCAGGGCATGTGCTTGCGTGCATGCAGCGGCGTGCCACTTGTTGTTGCACTGTGGTGGTTACTGGACATGTCACAGTCACTGGGGTCGTGTTGTTGTTGTATGCACTTGTCGTCCATGCAAAGGTCCTGGTATGGGATTCTCGGGGCGGGGGTGGGAGGGGTGCAGCACCCACAGACTCCAGGCGACCTATTCATGTCCACTGAGCGGTGTGTGTGTCCATGTCGTGTCCTGGTTGTTCGTGCAGTTCCGTCCATGTGGGTGCGATACACAGAGCCCATGCCACTGCCTCCCACGATGCATGCGGTGTTCCTGGATGTGATGGGGAACAGTGTGCATGTCCCGGTCATATCCGATGTCATGGCGATGTCGTTGATGGTGTGGTTACAGTTGCCGGTCGTTTGGTATGGCTGTTGTGGTGGTGACTGGCCAGTCCGTGCGGAAGCTAAGCATGGGTGCGGGGTTGGACATCATAGGTCACTCGGGGAACCTGCGTTGTGGTCCGACGTATTTACAGGTTGTCAGGTATGCGATGCCATCCAGCAGGGCTTCCATGTCATTGGTGGTGTACATGTTTGCCAGCCAATGTAGCGGATGGTGGCTGTCAAGGTGTTGTTCGTAAGTTGTCCCTTGGAGGACCATGATGGGGCATGCTGGGTGACATTCGATGTAGCTGTTCTCGATGATCCGTCGTGTGGAGGCACAGTGGTCCCATTTCAGTGCGGGTGCGATGTTGGCCACATACGCCATGCCCCCATAGGCAGAGCAGGCCCTGTCGTGTGCGTCCAGAGGGAGGAGTAGTGGTAGCAGGTCCGCCTTCAGACATGCCGGGTTGGAGAGGCATATCTCGACGGGATGCTGGTAGGGACACCTCCGACAGTAGAAGACGGGCATGACGCAGCTGAACAATGTGATGCGGTAAGTCAGTCGGTAACTTACGTTCAGCAGGGACAGGAGATCGCATCCCAATGTATGGAACAGGTTGGTTTTGTACAGCTTGAGCTGTTCGGCGTAGTTGGGTAGGTGTGTTGCGGTTGCCATTTCGCAGCGGTTCGTTGAGGTGGCGTGCTCCGGCTGTGTGTGCAGTCTGCAATGTGCATGCTCCGGGGTTGCTGTGAGCTCTGTGTAGTCGTAGGGAGACAGGACTTGTGTTCTGTTTGCTTGTTTGGAGGACACGGGCCCTCTTCCCACATGCTTCTCAGACAGTTCAAGGTCAGTGATGTGTGACTCCTTCCAATTAACTTGCATGTGGCCGACATGGGGGAGTGTTTTCTTCTTTCTTCCCCGTCCGTTGTGTGCTTCTGTGATATGCGCTATCTGCCCTGTGGTCGGTCTCCTCGGCATGCCTGTGTTGGTCTATTCTTGGACAATGGCTGTATTCACCGGCTTCTGTCGTAGGGCTGTGGTTTCGGAGTTGGAATGGAAGGTCATTCAGTGCTGTCTGCTCTCCCTTGTGTGGGCGGCAGGCTGCCTTTCCGCTCTGCGTTGGGCCTTGTGTGTGAATGTTATTCTTGGGCCACCTGTTGTCGGTCCCCGGGCTCTTTGGTGTTCCGTTTCATATGTCTTGTTCATATGTGCAGGGTGGTATGGGTTTTTCAGTGTGGTACTGGCGTTCCTCTTCCCGAAGGGGCCCTGCTTCTCCTAGTTGGTGTTGCCGCCGCTGTGTGCTACGCCATGTTTGTTACACTGGGGTGTGTCCTGCTGTTGCGTGTCTTCACTGACATGTGTGCGTCGGTTGTGTGGCGTTGGGTGTTGTCCGTGAATTGGGCGTTGGGGACATGTCTGTGGCCGGCCTGTCACGTGTCATGTGCGTTCGGGGTGGGGCTGATGTGTGTGCTGCTTGGTTGTGTCCCTGTGTCTGTGTGCGACGCATGCATGGCGCTGCGGTTGGCCTCTGCGTTGTGCGCATGTGTGGCAGCGTCATCGGCGCTTTGGGGCCGTGACGGGGTGGTTGGTTCCTAGTCCCAGGTGGTGTGTACACATGTGTTCTGCGATGTTACGATTTGGCCTGTGTGTCATATGTGGATGCGATGGTGGATGTGTTGCGTACACGCGCTGGTGGGGGGTTGTCCGCTTTTTCCGCCCTTGCACTGTGTGCGCTGTTTGCGTGCACTTGTTGTGTGTGTGCCTACCTGCGTCTCCGCGGTACGTTGCGTCCTTGGTGGTGCATCAGCAGAAGCATGGGGAGGGCCTGCAGTGCTGGATTCATGCTCGGGGAGCCGCTTCTTCGTTGTCCGTGCTCTGCGTCCGTGTTACCGCCTCTCTTTCACGTGCGGTGTCTCTTAGCCGTGGGAGCCATTTGTTTGCGGCATCGTAATTTATACGCCGGGCGGGACGTGTTTCGTCGGACGGTGTGTGTCAATTGGGCTGCGCCGCTACGTGTGCGGACGCACTTTGATGGCGGACGGGGTTGCTGGCTTGCCGGCGGTGTTTGGCCTACTTTACGCATCGTAATTGGGCGGGCGTGTGGACTGCTGCGTGCCGGCGGTAACTGGTGGTTTTTGCATCCGCCAGCACGGCGGTTGTGCTTCCGCCCGCCATCGTAATGGGCCCCTAAATTCTAAATCACAATTAAAATTTTAAAATTCAAAAATATCCAAATTTTAATTTGTTTTATTGAAACTGAAAAAAATAAAAACAAAAACAATAAAAAATTCTGTTATTTAAAAAAAAAAAAAAACGATCATATATTTATTTAATTACTTTTTTAATTAAAAAGTATTTATAAAATATTTTACACAATTAACATCCAAAATTAGCACCCCAAAAAATTCAAATTTTTGGAACATTTTAAATTTCAATTTCTTTTTACATTATTCATATTTTTCAATAATTTTTTTATTAACATTTATTTTTAACCAACATTCTTAAATTACTCCACCACCCTTATTCCCTATAACCCCAGCATCCCGCTCCTAAAAATAAATTAGAATACAGTAAAAACAAACATTTTCACATAAAAAAATAAATTACAAAATATCAAATAACTACTACCAAATTAATTTAAAAAAACAACATTAAACAAAAACAAAAAAATACAGTCAATATTATTTACAATATATTTGCCATCGATATTTACAAAATAGATTTTTTACATTACACAAAAATCGATATTTTAAACAACGAAAAAACGTACCTCGATATTTTCCACCATCGATATTCTTGACTCGATATTCGCGCAATTCGATATTTCGACGTTGATATTCTGCCGGTGCACTGCTTTTAGGCACTATTTCTACTTAAATATTTTAAATTGCATATCTCCGATACTACCAATTGGAATTTTTTTTTTTTGGTGTCAAATAATTTATTAAACTTTACTCTATTTTTCTAAATTGGTGTGAGACTTTTCTTATGCTGTGTTTCACTTTATTACTGTTTGTGTGCTGCATAAATACTTTACAAATTGCCTCTAAGTTAAGCCTGACTGCTTTTGTGCCAAGCTACGAGAGGGTTGAGTATAGGTTAATTTGTGGTTGGCTTGTGTTTCACCAGTACAGGAATTGTGGTTGCTGCTTGAGTAGAGTTTTATCCCCCAGAACCAGTAACCCAATTTCTCACACCTTACACCTTTCTCTCTCCCCTCACTCCTCCAGTTGTCTCTATTTCTTTCCTTCTAACTCTTCTCTGCTGTCTGTCTAGCTCTTCCTCACCAGCTCTCCTTCCTACTCCATGTCTCCCTCTCTTAGCTCTATCCCACCACTCTTTGTCTTGTCTCATTCTTTCTTTCTCCTCATCTCACCATCTCACCTTCACAAAATCATGCCAAGGACTGGCTAAAGGTTTCAAATACTACACAGCCACTTGCCAGCTATGACAATTGAAATAGCTCAGCTGGAGTTGTGTGAGAGATTAGCTGAGCTCCTTATCCCTTAAGTGCTTCTACCGCTCCCCAAGGTCTCTGTAGTGATCACTCCAGGCTTGTTGTGATGTTTCATGAGGATTTATTCAGGTTGGTTACAAGATCAGTAATACAGTAGTATTCAGCCCCACCAGGAGCAGCCAGCGCAAGGCGCTCAGCCCTTCTCCAACTGTGTAATTCATACACCAACATTCTATGTTACATCATCTCAAGAGTGTTCCACTGGTGGAGCAGTGGATGACATGTAAAGCATAATAACCAAGATACTACATATCCTCCTTTCTTCCACAAAGAAAATAGAAAAAAAGAAAATAGAATCAGATGTAGAAGCTAGAAGAACAAAATGGAGAAGAAAGGACTAGAGAGAAACAAAACAGAGGTAGAGAGAAAGAAAGCACCCCAAATATAAAAGAAACAGATAGACATAACCTCTTCCTCCTTTCTTTCTATAAATGAGAAAAAGAAATGAAGAAAAGAAAGAGAAACCATCAATGAGTACTCTCCGTACACCAACTGGCCAGGTAAGTATGCAAGAGAGCAATCCACATCAGGAGAATAGAAGATGACAGAGAAGAAGAGAAATACATTATAAAAATCATTCTTCTCCATACTGTAATAAACGTTTGAGTTAAAATAAAATAGAAAAGAACTGGGCTACAGTGTTGAGCAAGAAAAGAAAAACAGAGATGAGACAAAGACGCCCAGTCTAACATGAACCAATGCACTAAAGTTACTGGGTAAGAACCAAAACCATACACCCATGTGGGTAACAGTATGAATGTGCATAGGTAACAACAAGAGAAGATCAAACTATTGTGCACTGTAGAATAAAACAAACAACCCACACTAGACACCTTAAGTAAGGTAAGAACGTGCACTGTAGTGAAGGTATAAAAAAAATTTAATGACATGGGTAATGTCATGTCCGTGTAGGGACGCACCTCGATTGGAGGTACCATGTTATGCACAAGATGAAGGGGAGACCCAACAAACATACCTCCGGAGAGGTCAAGAGTTTGTGCATTGTAGATGCGAGACAGAAACCACGCAACGTGTGAACCTAGATAGGTGTGCACTGAAACAAAAGAGACAGATACCTCGTGAAGAGGTCAACGTTGTGCACAAGAGTAGCAGGACAGAAACCCTTGCGAGACACCTCGTGTAGAGGTAAAAACAATGTGCACTGTAAAGACGGGACTAAAACCCCTGTGAGACACCTCGTGTGGAGGTAGCAACAATGTGCACAGTAATGACGGGACTAAAACCCCTGTGCACTGTAGTGACGGGATTAAAACCCCTGTGCACTGTAATGACGGGATTAAAACCCCTGCGAGACACCTCATGTTGAGGTGCAGATTGTGCACTGTGTGAAGGTAAAAACGTCTGTTGTTGTGCACTGTAAAATATGGGCGAGAAACCCAAAAACACACCCTAGACACCCTATGTAGGGTAAAATGTAAATGTAACCCAGGACTGAAACCTAGACATTGCGCACTGTGTGAAGGTAAAATGTATTGTGCACCGTACAACACCAAAATAATTGTGCACCATTAACTGAATAATTAGAGTAAAGGCTCAGGTAGTAGCAAAAACGTTAAATACTCGGCCCTAGCGTAAGGAAATCAGGTCAATAACAAGTGTAACTGTAAAGACAGAATTTGAGGATAACATCCCACCATATGAGCAAGCATAGTACAGGTCCAGACAAAATACTAGAATTGTCCAGACAGTAACAAGTTGTGGAAAATAAAAAAAAACATGAATAATTATCTCTCAAATTAAATCTGTGATCTCTGTGAAAGAAGTACAAGCTCAAAACGAAAAACAATGTGAATCCACCCCGAAAGCTCCTGACTAAAGAAAACAGTACCTGAGTATGCCATCATACACTCTGATGGCACAAACGACACAACATATCATATGGTGCCACCTCATTCCGGGGAGAATCAGACCAAGCGATGATAACCCCACTTGGATGAGGTTTGTTGACAGAACACAACATTGCAACATTAATTGATGATAGAGGCGAATTCACTCAAAACAAGCAGATATGATGACAGAAACGCGGCATGCTAACTGGACTCCATCTGGATAATAATGCGTGGTTGGCAGTAACAAACAGAAGTCAAGACATGACGAAACTGCCGCCAACAGCAAGATGGTGGGACGTAACCTACGTCGCACCGGACGGCTCCCGGCATAGGCATGCACCAAGAAAGCGTGCAGCTAAATGTCCCCAGAAGAGCGAGCTCCAATCCCTGGCAACCGAACCTTGGAGGCGAAGAACAAGAAGGAATGGCTCCGCGCGTGGCAACAATGCAGGTGAGTGTGGCCACGCGCCTGGATTTTAAAATGACATAAGGAGGTTGAAAGAACAGTTGCTCACACAACCCCAATAATAAAAGACAAAAATTGTCTCATCCTTTAAAATAGCTGCTGATGTAAAAACGTACCAAAACAATAGAAAAGACGCTCCGTATCTCCTCTCTGCTCCCGATCCTAAACGTACATAAGAGGTAGAGAAGACGCTCCTTGTATACTCATGAGCGATGCTTCAACCTCCTACCCGGCTGAAATGTACACGGATGACGATCCCAGTGAGGGGAGGCAGCAGTGAGGGAAAGCTTGTAAGAAGGGCAACAGCTTCTTTTTCTGGAAGCACAGTTAAACACTGTAGGGTAGTCAGTAACCTTCACAGGGTCCAAGAGACACTGTAGAAACGGCAGGACCATATCAGAACCGCAGAAATCTATCTTGATGACTGCCCAAGCACTCCCCAAGTAAGCGCTCTCTAAGCAGCAGAGACAGGCAGTAGAAACTGAGTTCTTGGGAAGATGTAGCAACAGCATGCAGTACTTTGATGTGCGGTTGAAATCCAGTAAGAGTAGAAACAGCTACGGAACAGCCTTGAGACAGACGCTGTAGGGACAGCTGTAACAGACCTTTTGAGATGCTGTAGGGACAGCTGGAACAGACCTTTTGAGATGCTGTAGGAACAGCAGGCAGAGACTTGAGCTGCGTAGAGACTGGAACTGGCGCTTTTGCGTAGAGGGCGACCGATGGGAGGTCACTGGTGGGGCTGATGTGTTGCCAGTAGATAAGTAAGTGCAGCTGTAGACAGTGGAGTTGCTTGAACTTGAGAGTAGATACTCCAGACTTGAGATTGTAGGCGTTAGAGGTAGCAGACGCAGGTTCTTTGGTTCAACTCGTCGCCATAAAATTGTAGTGATCACTCCAGGCTTGTTGTGATGTTTCATGAGGATTTATTCAGGTTGGTTACAAGATCAGTAATACAGTAGTATTCAGCCTCACCAGGAGCAGCCAGCAAAGCGCTCAGCCCTTCTCCAACTGTGTAATTCATACACCAACATTCTATGTTACATCATCTCAAGAGTGTTCCACTGGTGGAGCAGTGGATGACATGTAAAGCATAATAACCAAGATACTACATACTCCTTCTCAAATGGTGACAGTGGCAGATCAGTTCTGATGCTCTACTGCCCATTTGGATATCATCATCAGACGACCAGCTGCAGGTGCTAGTGTTCTAGGTAACATAACATAACAGGTGTATTTGTAAAGCGCACGATTACCCAAAGGTGCCCTGGCGCTGAATAACAGATGTTTATTGTTACCCAACTCAATGGTACTCATTTCATCGACCTCAGATGGATGAAAGGCTGAGTGGACCCGCCGGGATTTGAACCTGTGACCATGAGGTCGAACACAGGCCCCTGCAGTGGCTGCTTTAGTCCACTGAGCCACCAGACCCGGCTCACAGGTACACAGATTGATAGGGGATGTCACTGAACATGTCATGAGCGATGTAATATTTGAAGCCATATGCAGTGCATTGTGGGAGCATGAGTTATTGTTAGCTCAGGTAACTTTAACAGCTAAATTTTACTGGTTTTGAATACATCGATCTTTTGCTCACTATGCCTCCCAAGTGCACAAAAGAACGATGGATTTAACCCAGATCTCTTGACTGGGTTGAATGTTTGCTTGATTCAGCATTCCGTCCATCAATTGCTGCTGCAGCATTTTTTACCCTAAGTGGGATGGGTATGCCCAGACGTAGGCTCCTTGCTCGCTGTGCCACTGGATTCAAGCTAGCCTGGCTGCTAAGGGGTGATATCCCAAAACTGGTCCAAAGATCTTGTTTCCGGTCCAGGAAGGACCTGGCCTGGTAGTTCAGAATGGACTGTTCCCATGAGGAGCAGGGTCAAGACTGATTTGCATATGGCTGGGTTCAAACTGGGAGGCATGGTGAGCAAAAGAGCGATGGATTCAGATACTATTTATTGAGTTCCACTATGATTGTCACTGTTTCGCACTCTGTTGTTGCTCTCTTCCTCGCCACACTCAGCAGCTTCCCACTGCTAGGTTGGACAGATACAAAATTATTTTGTTGTCTGCTTCTCATATTTCCCTGAGCTGTTGATCGACTATCATCCAGGCATCTATGATCATGACTGTCTGATAGTAACTAACCATGTAACAGAGCCCTGCATTTATCCTACAGATGCACTATACCAAACTGTGAATTAATGTATTTTGTGGATGGAACATTCCTTAGAAATGATGATGGTGAGCTGGATGCAGGCTTTGCTGTATGTGCTGTGTATCAAACTGACAAAAGCTGATGCTTGCCCAGTGTGAGATCTGCCAAGATTGCTGAACTTCTCGCCCTCACCCGAGCCTATATCTAGGCTGAGAAAAAAAGTGAAACTGTACTCACAGATTTAAAGCAAGCGTTTGGGGTCACACATGACTCTGGGATTATCTGGATGCAAAGGGTTTCTTGACTTCTGGGGGTATGCCACAAAAAGAATGGCTTGTATGAGTAAAATGTATTGAAACCCTTACTGTTATCTCAAAGAATAGCTGTAGTAAAGCTCACAGGCCACCAACACATGATGCAGTGTCCTGAGGGAATGCTCTTGCCAACACCACTTCTCAATACACTGTCGCAAACCAATGATGCTGCTATGTATGCTGTGGAAACTATCTTCAGATTTGTCTCTGTTGAAACAGCAAGCCTCTGGAAATGAGAAACAGTATTTGCCCACACAAAATTGTACGAGGACCCCAGAAGGCATATGGAGAGACAGCTCAGGGCATGTGGTTGCACTGAAGTTTCTACTCCCCAACCTTGCATGGTTGTATCATTAAGCTGTTAATTTCAGTAGGGATGCCATGCAACCCATTAATTTGTCATTTGCCAGGAACATAATGCTGGGAAGGAGATCAATAGTACCATCCACTGTTCACCCTCTTCCTTGGGGCCCCTTCATGCACCTCCAAATGGATTTCCCCCATATGCCTAGATTTGCCTCACAATCCTATGTACTCATGTCTGCATGTTTTTGGGATGGGTGGAAGCATATTGCTGTGTAAGACCAGATAACATCACCATACCTAAGCGCTGTCTTAGGGACTTTATTCCCTGTTTTGTGATTAGGGATCAACCAACACTTCCATTGTGCCTATCACCCAGTCAGTAGGAAAAGTAGAGAGGAACAATGGTTTTCTTAAGAAAAAGAAAAAGATGGCAAAAAACGGTTCAAAAACCCAACTGACATGGCCTAATGCCTTGCCTATAGCACTGTGGCTCATTAGGACCATACCAACCCAAAGAGCCAGACTGAGTCACACCTAGGGCTATCTGGGTGCTGTGTCTCCATCAAAGAGCCAGGTCGTGAGTTTCTTTCTGAAGTCTGCCAGTGAGGGGCCGTACGAAGCTGGAGGGGAGGTCGTTCCAGGTCTTAGCTGCGATGTAGGAGGAGCCGCTGCCTCTGCAGGTGCGGCAGATGTGGGGGGTGTGTGAGGGCAAGTGAAGAGGAGGGTAGGTGTCTAACGGGTTGGTGGAAGTTCAGTTGATGGTTAAGGTAGGCAGGTCCTAAGTCGTGGAGCGCTTTGTAGGCATGCGTGAGGATCTTGAACTGGCATCTTTTCTGGATGGGTAGCCAGTGGAGGTCTCTCAGGAGGGGGGCAATGTGGGTTCGTTTGGGGAGGTCCAGGATGAGTGTGGCTGTGGTGTTCTGTATAGTCTGGAGTCTTCTGAGGAGCTGGATGGAGATGTCGGTATAGAGGGCGTTGCCATAGTTGAGGCGGCTGGTGGAGAGGCCGGAGTGACAGTCTTTGTGGTGCGGGTTGGGATCCATCTGAAGATTCTGCGGAGAATACGAAGTGTGTGGAAGCAGGAGGAGGTGACTGCATTACCTTGCCGTTTCATGGTCAGTTGGCTGTCGAGGATGATGCCGAGGTTGTGTGGGTGGCGGTCGGTATGGGTCCAAGTTCTGCAAGCCACCAGCTGTTGTCCCAGGCGGAAGTGTTCTTCCCGAAAATCAGTACTTCAGTTTTGTCGGAGTTGAGTTGGAGGCAGTTGTCTCTCATCCATTTGGCTACATTGGTCATGGCGTTGCAGAAGTTCATTTTGGTGCTGGCGGGGTCCTTGGTGAGTGAGAGGTTCAGTTGAGTGTCGTCTGCATAGGAGATTATGTTGAGTCCGTGGGATTTGATGACGTCTGCGAGGAAGGTCATGTAGATGTTGAACAGGGTGGGGCTGAGGGATGATCCTTGTGGAACACTGCATATGATGTCTTTGGGTGCGGAGATGAAGGGAGGCAGTCGGATGCTCTGTGTGTGTCCTGTGAGGAAGGAGGCGATCCACTTGAGGGTATCTTGCAATATGCCTATGTTGTGGAGTCTGTTGATGAAGTTGTTGTGGGAGACTGTGTTGAACACTGCGGAGAGGTCGAGGAAGATTAGGGCCACCATTTTTCCGCGGTCTAGGAGTGTTCTGATGTCATCTGTGGCAGCAATCAGCAGGGTCTCAGTGCTGTGATTGGCACGACATTCTGATTGGGAGGCAACCAGTAGGTGGTTTTGTTCCAGGAATGCAGTGAGCTGTTGGAAATGTATTTGCTGTCTTTACAGTTTCTATTCTCAAGTTCAGTCTGTCCTACATGACTGTCCATCTGAATTCTGCCACAAGCTCCAGCCCTGGGTTTGAGTATATAGCCAGATCCATCAGAGGAATTCTGCTGAGCAGCCTCACTGTTGTGGCCTGTACCTGATCATACTATTCGCCAACACATATGTAAGGTGTTCAGGATTGCCAGCATTGGTTAACTATTTCTAGTGCAAGTGTGCGTCACCTCTTTGAAACACCTGCCCACCAGTGCCCATCTCCAGATCTTCATTGATCCCTAGGCCAGGGCCTTCTACTGGAACTGCTCCTGCTGCTCCTGCTCATGATTGTCATCATTATTTTAATCATTCTTAAGGCTGGAACTTTAGTTCTACAGCCTGGGAGTGCATGGACCCCTGGTGGTTGGTCCTATGGCTGCATGTTATGTGGCCTGATGTCTTGCTACCTACAAGTGGGTTGGATCTTTAAGGCCCACCATCTCCTCTCGCCCCTCTGCAGCTTTTCAATCATTACCATCTCTGTCCAAGGTGATTGACTATCTCCCAGATACTGAGTCCACTTGTGGATGTGAACTGTCCTCTTTACCTCTGGCCTCTGGTGGGATACTTCATTGCTGTTGAATGGTGACTTGTGGGAAATTCAAACTGTACTGCACCTGTCCTGAATAAGAGCCACCACTCTGTGCATAGAAATATCTCCTACTTGCTGTTGTTGGAGTAGTAATGCCAAAGAATTATTTTCAATGCTGAATCTGCACTCACTTGTCTGCTGATATTCCAGGGGGGGCAATGCCTTTGGTCGGAGTGCCCCTCAGCAAAAACAAAACTTGCGTTGATATGGTATACAAATTCCACTAATTGCCAGAATGTGTCAGCACCTCCCCAGAGTAATGACAAGGTCTTGAAGACAATAACAATCCCATTAGTTATTATTTGCCTGATGTTACTCACCTAGAATACTCTGAACAGGGGCAGGTTTGTGAGCACCGAGAAACAACT
This sequence comes from Calotriton arnoldi, assembly GCA_963921515.1. Classification (NCBI taxonomy): domain Eukaryota; kingdom Metazoa; phylum Chordata; class Amphibia; order Caudata; family Salamandridae; genus Calotriton; species Calotriton arnoldi. The sequence goes on from CAWUFW010001239.1 coordinate 61,088, forward strand.
AACTGTAGATTTTTGTAGGCCAAAGCTAATGTGACATTGTTTTAGAGACAGTACATCATGAAGGAACCCCCCTATGAACACCATCTTCCATCTAGCATGTTGTTTCATAAATGTTGATATCGAAATAAGTATGCACATTTCAACTGTAGCAAGAAAGCCTAACCTTGGCTGCCATGAGACTGGACTGATGTCTGCTATGCTGGTTATGTGGTGCCTCAAAATAGACTCTCGAACATTCAACCTTTTTAGCAGAGGTGGGTGCACCACAAGATTAACAGAATGAACAGATTATTTTTCATTTTGTTCCCTAACCATGGTGAAGAACAGGCCATCAGAGAGACAAAACACAATGCTCAAGTACGGTATGAAGAAGACAGTGCCACAGCTATTTCTTTAGGACTGATATCCAGCCCGCTAAATGCCCAGAAAACAATTCTTCTACAAAATAGAATGGCTCTGGTTTATATTATCACTGCCAAGCGGAGGTTTGTGCTTTAGTATGCTCAGAAAGCTGCACTCCTCTTCCCAACACCTCCACCAATATCCATGAACAAATAGATCATATTAAGAGTTGTGTAAGAAAATTATATGAGATTCAAAGTCCTTCTACTTCACCGTGAGGGGCATCTAGTCTTGGTTAACACGGATATCTGGGAATTGGGGAATGAAGATTTTTTAAATAGTAATAGCAGTGGATGGAATCATATTAACATTAGACTTATTTTGATTACACTACGTCTTATACGTCATCCAACATGGTTGTAGTAAAAAAAGAGCTGCCCAATCTTTTCCACTTGATACTACAGAGGATGATGACTTTAAAACTGAAGTAGTTAGGCTTTATGGCATTGAATTGTTGAAGGGTTTCATCTCAAGGTGAAAAGGGGGAGGGGCTGAGGATGTAAAATTTCAGATGCCTTTCTGTTTGTGAAAAACAATATACAAAAGGGAGTGCCTAGGAAGTCCAATGTTTTTACTAAAAGTTCACTTAGTCATATATTAATCCAGATTATTCAAACATATGAATTCTTCTTCTTATAGATCCAATATAACATAGGAGCCATGATATGATATTTTTAAAAAAATGTCCTTTATTCTTCACCACATCAAACTGCAGTCCAGCCAATGTGTTTCATCCCGACAAGGGACTTCATCAGGGCTGTAAACTAACAATACATACATTTATGTACATATATAAAATACATATTCATAAACCAAACCAACATGTACATATTCAAGTTGCATTCTAAAACATACACTAGGTCCCTACACCCACACTTAATACAACACAAAGTCCATAAAAACATGTAGATATTGTTACATCAAGAGAAAAAAGTCAAACACACAGATGCCACACAAAAATATAACAATATAATATCCCTTTCTTAGATTTATATCTATAGCGTCACCAAAGCAAATATATAATATTGTGTTTTATCTACTAAGAGTGGTATAAAGAAAAGACAAGCCTCCATTTATAATTTCAAATATAGAGTCTGAATCTTCAGAATTGTTCGTATTAAGTTCCACTTACTTTAGACATTTCTTAGTGTTTCCTTGTGGGCAAGTGTAAGCCACACAGAAGTAGAGGGGCCTGATAAATGGTATCACCCAAGTTTTCTAAATATATATATATATATAAAAAGATCCTATAACAAATTCTGAAACACTGTTTTAGGCGTACTTTGTCTTCTAACTGGGGTCAAGTTACATTTGAGAAATGAAGAGTGCAAGCCCACAAGTACCACCTTAGAGTATGGCCTATTTAAATAGCACAAATAATTTCTCACATCTTAATCACATTAAAAATGTGTTATTGATTCTTTCTGGATAAGTGTAAACCAGAGAAGGGAAAAGGGTCAATATCTGTATCCGCAGTGGGACCTAAAGGAATACAGCAGTATCAAGACACATATTGCAGTGAGTACCTCATACCGACACAAAGTCTGCCCCAATCATATCCAATGTGGTGAATTTTAGAACATGAAACTATTAAAATGCTCCAAAGTCACATTGAGTCAATGAGCAATATATATTTCACTCTTTAATAGTCCAAAAGCAAACAGAGCTGTTACCTTCAACTTCAGTATCACTGCACAAATAATCCTTTTGTTAAGGTGAAAACCATTATTTCCTAGTAAAATCCTTAATACAACTACTAACATCCCTATTAATCCAAATATAAGCCCCTAGTTCCAGGCCTACCAGCCTGCCAGGTTAAGCAGAAAGACGCGGCATCCCACCCACACGAACCCTTCCCATACCACAATTGTTTGTTATCTAAAGTATTTGTAGAGCAATGTAACCAATCATTGTAGCTTGTCTTGTTATTGCTATTTCTTCATTAAGTCTTTAAATTCAAGAGGGCATGATTGGACAAGAAAGACCTCCAATCACAAGCCTCCATTCCATGGAACACAATTATTATGTCCGGACCAGAGAGGAGACAGGAAGGCTGACACACTCGTTGGACAAGGAAGACCGCCAATCACAAGCCTCTATGCTGTCAATTCTACCTAACTATAAAATATTTGTAGAGGAATGTAACCAATCACTGTATCCAAAATTTCAAATCACCCAATCAGTGTACTTGTCTTGTTATTGCTTTTTCTTCATTAAGCTGTTATGTTCAAGAGGGCATGATTAGACAAGGAAGACCTCCAATCACAAGCCTCTATGACGTCCATTATACAGAACACAATTATTATGTCCAGACCAGAGAGGAGACAGGTAGGTTGACACACTCATTGGACAAGAAAGACCTCCTATCACAAGCCTCTATGCCGCCAGTTGTAGGAGCAGAATTGTTGTGTCTGGCCAGAGAGTAATGTAACCAATCAATGTATCCAAAATTTCCAATAAACCAATCAGTGTTCTTGTCTTGTTATTGTGATTTCATCAGTAAACCTTGTGGTCAAGATGGCATGATTGGACAAGGAAGACCTCCAATCGCAAGCCTCTATGCCGCCAATTGTACGGGACAGAATTGTTGTGTCCGAACCAGAGAGGAGACCACAATTGACTTACCATTTCTTTTTTATTTCCACACTGATAACCTTCTACAAAACAAACAAGAAGTTACAGCTATTCATCCAATCCCGTACAATAAAAATGTCTAGAAAGACATCTCTCCCCATATCTATTTGTGTGATTGCTCTTCATCAATGTTAACATGTCAGAGAAAACGGAGGGGGCCATATCATCTAAGCTATTATAACCTCAATCATCCTGGATTAGATCAACCTTTCTGTTTGTATTAATAACTGCGATTCTGGTTTTATGCCTGCTTAAGGCACTCTAAAGCCTTAGCATTATTGCGCATTTACACATATCTAAAATGCACTGCCATTTTTTATTGCAAGTGATGCATTGCACATTTAGACTAAAGGTACTAGTAAGCGTAGCCTCATTCTGAAGTTGGTACAACAAAGCAAGAACTGCAGAAATTAGTGGTCAGACTTTTAACTTGCTTGCTGCAACATCTCAAGGTCTACTTGCATTCATCCTTCGAGAAGAGCCCGGCATCTGCTCATTGATCTTCTCATGATTTCCTCCTGGTCCTGTTCCTTATTATTTGGGTTCTTCTGGACCTGGTCCTCCTAGCCATCCTAACCCTAATTTTATGGGCCCTGCCCCCCAGTCCTATTTCTTGTCCTCTCATGCTGGTCATCATAAACCTTGTCTTTTGCCTATTTTAGCCCTTTCTGGATCCTGCCAGTGCTGGCACCTCCTGGACCTGTTCCTTTCTGGTCCTCTTGGCCATGGTCACCTTGTCCTGACCCCTCTCTTCCTATACTTTCTAGTCCTGGACTGCAGTACCTTGTCCTGCTGGTTTCCTTAATCCATCTGGCTTCTTATGTCCTGGTCTTCCCAGACCTGGCCCTCTCAGTCCTTTTCCTCCTTGTTTGAATTGTCCTGGTACAGTTGGCTAGGTTCCTTGTCCTCTCAGACCTCCTAGTACTGCAGCCACTGGTTCTGGCCCTCTTGACCCTGATTCTACCTGTTCAGGTCCTACTGAGCCTAGTCATTTCGCCAAAGGTATTCTTGACCACCCTTGACCAGTCACCTTGGTCTTGCTGGCTTTAGTAGGCCTTGTTTTATCCGAACTTCCTCACCCTGGTCCTGCAACCCCACGTTCTGGCTGATCTGCTCCAGGCCATGGTCTCTTAGGGCGTGATCTTCATGGCGCTCACAGCCCTGTTCCTGGTCCTAATCCTCTTATTCCTCCTTGCTCAGGTTTCGTGGTGGCCTTGGCCCTGGTCTTCCTGGTATTTTACTGCCAGTCCTTGCTTATTATGGGCTTCTGGTGCTACTGCCCATTGTCCTCTTGGTCCTGATTTTTATACTCCTTATCAATGTGTTCCTCATCCTCCTGGCCCTAGCACTCCTTGTCCTCCTGCCATTGTTCTCACGGTTCTGCAGTATCTTGTTTTGCCCCCCACACCCTGCTGATCACCCTTGAGTTTCATTGTTCTGATGGTGCAGGACCTCCTGTTCATGATAACTTTGCAACTCTCTGGCCTTCCAGTCCAGGTCCTTCCAATTATCATTTACAGATACTTCTGCCCCTGGTCCACTGGATCCTGGTCCTCCTGGCCAAAGGCTCCCGGTTCTGTCCCTTTTCATCATTCTCACCCTATTTCTGGTTTTCGGTCCTCCTGGTCCTGCTCCCCTGGTTTGCCTGCTCCTATCTCCCCAGCAGTCTTTCTAGTCCTGGCCCTCTTAGTTCTCGGAATTCTTTGTGTGGATCTTGTCTTCTGATGATGCTCCCATTTGCCTTAATTTCATTTTCTTAGCACTCATAGCCCCCACTCCTTTGGCCTCCCCCTAGTCCTACTAGTCCTTATGGTCCCCTGGTATACCAGTTCCACATTGTTCTTGTCCCTCAGACTCTGGTCCCCTATATCCTGGTCATGGTAATAGTGGTCCACCTGGGTCTGTTCTCACTTGTCCTTTGTCTCCTAGGCCCTGTTTCTCCAAGTTCGCATGGTGTGGGTCACACTGGTGATAGTGGTCATCCTGGCACTGGTCTTCCTTGTCTTTTTCCCCTGTCTTAGACACTCATGGAATTTCTGATCCAGGTTCCACTGGGCCTGGACTTCCTGGTCCTTTTTATTTCTCTTGGTCCTGCTGATCTAGGGCCCCCTGGTCCTATTAGCCGTGGTCCTTCCCGGTCCTGTCTTCCCTGTCCTTCTGTGTCTGACCCCCTGGTCCTCATTGATTTGATCTCTGTGCTCCTGATCCTCCTGTCCCTGTTCTTCCTTTTCATTGTTCTCTTGGTACTGGTCCTCTTGGGCCTGTCCACCTGGGTCCTCTACTAATGGCCTTGCTCAATGCTCCTAAACCTCCACATCTTGCTAGTTCAAGTCTTTCTGTCCCTGCTTTCCCTAGCCCTTCTGTTTCTTCAGGCCTTGGTCTGCTGGGTCCTGATTCAGCAGTTCCACAACTTCCAGGTCCTCTTTTCCTTCTCACCCTGGCCCCAGTAGCCTTAGTCCTGCTTCTCCTGGTCCTCCTTGTCCATTTGTTCCTGGTCCCCTCTGGCTTTGATCCCCTTGGTCCTCATGGATTAAGTCTTACTGGTCCTGCTCCATCTTCCTTGAAAAATCTAAACAAATATAGAAAATGAACTGCAAACAGCAAATGAACACCTCAAAAAAATACCTCCACCTACCCCCGACTCACCTCCGTCTGTACAAACCCCTAACCAACTCAAACTTACCCTAAAAAACAAAGCGTCCTGGAACACTTTCAAAACTCTTGACGAAAATGACATTCTCAAGATCTTAACATCACTTAAAGCATTAAATCACTTCTGCGACCCTCTCCCAGTCAATATCTTCAGTGAGATCAAAACTTCTCTAAAGCCCCTCTGGACAAAGATAGTAAATGCCTCCCTACTGCAAGGAACCCTTCAGAGCTGCCTAAAAACAGGTCAGGTAACCCCCATTCTAAAAAAACCCACAGCTGACTACACAATCCCAGATAACTACCGTCCAATTTCCACTATTCCTACCCTAGCAAAACTACTGGAGAAATGCGTCCATTCCCAACTATGCAGCCACATAGCTCAATTCCACCTCATTGACCAGTTCCAATCAGGCTTTTGTCAGGACCATAGCACGAAACAGCCATGACACACATTGTTGACGAGGCGCTCAGAATACTAGACCAAAATGAATCCTGCCTCCTAATCCTCCTAGACCTATCCTCAGCCTTTGATGCGGTCAAACATGACAGTCTCCTAGACTTACTAGAACACAGAATAGGGTTATCTGGGAATGTCCTAAAATGGTTTGCCTCCTTCTTAAGCAGCCAAACGCAAAGAATCAAGCTCAACCAATCGCTGTCCACCACGGCGGTCACCGTAGGAGTCCCTCAAGGTTCCTCCCTATCACCTACCCTCTTCAATCTATTCATGGAGCCCTTAACCAAAATTCTGAAACTCTCCAATGTTCACTACCACATATATGCGAATTATACCCAACTATACCTAAAAGTATCATCATCAGACGATATCCGTTCACTCAACACAACTCTGCAAAAACCCCACAACTGGCTGACCAGAAACCACCTCAAACTCAATGCGCTCAAAACTGAATTCCTCCTAATTACCCCTCCGCGAGGACACGTCAACATTGAAGACTGGATGAAACACTTAACAGCCTTCAACTGCAAACCACATATCATGCACTCCACAAGATCTCTAGGAATAACAATCGACAAAAATCTCTACATGCAGGAACACATCAGTATAGCCAACAGAGGAGCAAACTTTCATGAGAACATTATTAGAAAACTAAAACCCTTCCTTCCCGTCGATGACCACAAATCAGCAGTGCAAGCTCTAGTGATATCCAGATTAGACTATGGGAATATAGCCATATGTGTTCTGCCGAGATCCAGACTGACTCCACTAAAAGCCTCTCTTAGCGCGGCCGCAAGACTTGTCACCAGCTCCAAAAAGAACAACCACATCACCCCTGATCTAAAGGCACTGAACTGGCCCCCTTTTGAGGCAAGATCACAGCTAAAAATTTCCTGTATGACACACAAAGCCTTGCACTTCAACACACCAAGGTATCTAACCGATAAACTGAAACTATCAGGTGGTGGCAGAACGTCGAGAAGCACCAACACCTGGCTATTGAAACCGCAAAAAGTTCAGAAAAAGAAAGCATACAACCATACTTTCTCCGGACTAGCACCTAGAATCTGGAATGCCCTGCCCCCGGAAATCAGAATAAACCCTTCAAGCACTTCCTTAAAAAATGAAGTCAAACTGCTTTTAATAAACAAATTCCTACTCGACCCCAACACTTAACTTGCTCTTCAAACAGAACTTACACCTGATTTAAAGACCAATGGCAAGCACACTCTTGATTACCCCCGGACCCACTTCTAATATTTGACATCAAGTTTGCTCTCCCTACTATCTACTCTCATTTTTGTACCTATTGTATCAAGCTTTCTATGTGATGTAACTTCTGTAATGCACTCTGATACCCTTCCAGGGTCTAGTCTGCACTATATAAAACTTTTTAAATACAAAAATTAAATAAAATAAATAAATCTTGTCCTGGTCCTCCTGACTTCGGTCAACTCTAGCCCTCCTGATAATCCATTTACTTCTACTGGCCCTCCTTCTCCAGGTCTCTTCCACAATTACTTTAGTTGGTTCCAGCCTCCTCCAGGCCTGTCACTCAGATTTATTTGTGTTTTTATTTTATTTTTGTCTTCCAGATTACTGTTGCTAACAAAGCTGATAATGACAGAAATGAGTGCTTAGTAGATGCAGCACCCAGCTCACTTCAAACATTGCTTTGTATGTTGAAAACAAAAAAGTAGAATTCCCAAGGCACATTGGGCAGGTGACTAAAATAACAGCGTGGCTGGAGCGCCCAGTTATGACATGTATGTATGTATACGTTTATTGTTTGATTAATTTAAATCATTACAATCATTTTGCAACAACATAATAAAAAATAGTCTCAAGTACTGTACATTTGTATTGCAACTAACATCTCATATTATATGTAATCAAAATTACCCCAGCTATACCTATGCACGATAGATAAAAAAGATGGTAAAAACAATAAACATCTCAAGGATGTCTATCTGGATACTAATAAAGCATGAGCTAATTTTTCACAAATCTAAGTTTTCACTCGAAGTGAGACATATGCAAATCATAAAACCTATTCTAAATTTACTAAAATGTTCATCATATTTTAGCTACTAGTCAACTACTCTTGACAGTAGGACATATTAAAAACATTTAAAAGATTTTTATGCCAAGATATCTGTTCCAACTGTATACAAAAGCTATATTATCACTCAATGTGAGGCATGTGCAAATCATTAACAAAGCCTGTGCAAAAAATTGCCTAAGTTCCTAACGTTGATTCTCTATCTTTAACCTTCTAATCAGATAATGTGTAGCAATAAATAATTTATTCACAAAGCATGTGCAAATTTTGCTAAAATACTAATCCTCATTAAGACTTTTATGACAAGATACCGCAGTTCTCTGTATGCAAAAGGTGGGTCATTACTCAGAGTGGGATATGTGCAAAATATTAACAAGACATGTGCAAAAATTGCTAAAGTGCTCAACATTGGTTCTCCATGTTCAGCCTTCTAATCAGTCATTATTTAACAATAGGCAACTTTTTCTTGTGGAAAAACCTGTGCAAAATTTGCTAAAGTGCTTACCATTAGTTCCCCAACTTTTAACTTCTGTCAATTATTAATTATCAATAGATCATGTATAGTACCTTCATAGGACATATGATATAAACCACTAATCTGGATTGGGCAAATTCACAATATTCGAAGGCCCTACACTACCACATGGAGGAATTTATCATTAGTTCGTTCATAGTGCACTTACGTATATTAAAATTAATTATTTGGTTAGATAGAAAAACAACAGCTGATTAAATAGAAAAACAACAGCTTATGATAAGGTCAAAAAGATTATTTCCACCTCAGTCAAAAATTTTACAAACCGGCAGGTAATCTGAGTTGACTTGCCCGATAAACACAGGATAGGTGCTTGATGACATGTTCTTACCCCCGCATTTAAAAACACCGATTTTAATCAAATTTGGCGAGCCCATAGCAGGCTTGGGCAAACGCATTACTATATTTAATAGTGTACCTTGGGGATAGCCACAAAGCCTACAACTGCTAATTGGCCATTCTTGGCACCATTTTGGTGTCCCATCCTTAGTTGGATATAGGCCAAGTCATAACTTCAGAAATACATTCCCGAAAGCTTGATGGAAAAGGGGCAGTTATATAACTTTGGATACCCAAGTTCTCATAAGAATTTAGAACTGTACATGCATGTTTTTTAACCGATGCTGCATTTTTATCTGCATTGAACGAAAGTAGTTTTATTGCTAGGTTCAAAACGGGTTTAAAGCACACTGCGTTCATCTCTAGAGGAATAGAGTGCTGTATTTCAAAAGTTTCATAAGACTCTAATAGATAGGACCTCCATGCGCCAATATATGAAGATTTGCTGATTTCCTCTCAGCACATATTTGCAAGGGAACCATGCTCAAATAAAAACAAAGAATGTACGCAGTTTAACAAGGCACCCTGTCGCACTAGAGCCTGCCCTTGGAGGCCAAGTTCTAATCGTATTTTAGCCTGGCCAATATTCATTGGAATCCTAAAAACGGGTTTTATTGCCTTGGTTTGCAGCAAGTCCAATAGTTTAGCGTCTTTCCCACAGAAGATGACGAAGCCATAGGCTAATGCTGGAACTAATCTTGAAGACATATCTTTCACAAGATGACCGTAAGTGGGGTGCATTAGTTTGTCTCACAGTGATTTAAAGACGAAAATGAGAGTAGCTGTTTTGGCTATTAAAAGAGCAAAATGGCCTCTAAAAGAGATCTTATTATCAAACAAAATACCAGGGTATTTATAGCTCTTAACCAATTTGATGGACTGACCTCTTAAGAGATATCTATTCATCAAAGGAATTGATTAAGCATTGTAAACCTATGGGTGTCTGGCTGAGTAGAATGGTATCATAAGCGTATTGAAGAACATTTAGAGGACTGTATACAAATTTGAGAAAATGAGAATTTGTTCCTTCCAGATGTTGTTTCCGATCCTTCATAAAAATAATAAATAAACATGGGACAAGCACACACCCTTGTTTTAAGCCATTCGATGTTTCAATTCACCGTGTAAGGCAGGTTCATCACCCAACTTAACCTGCACCCAGGTTTTCGTATGAAGAAGGATAATAAGGTCTAGTAATCTCGGAGGCCCAACCCATGCAGCTAACTTTTTCCACAACAAAACTCTAGAGACTGTGTCAAATGCTGCTTTTAGGTCGACAAAACAAATGCATAGTTTTTGCTTCCTGAGGACTGCATTCTCAGCCATCAATGTTAGAGCAATTAAATTAGCAGTTGTCGACTGACCCTCACGAAAACCAGACTGGTTAGTTGGAATTAAGTGGAATGTTGCAAATCATTCTTCCAGCTCCTCTAAAAGACGAAAGGCGAAGACTTTTGCCTCAGCATCCATTAAAGCTATTAACCAATAGTTTGTGGGAACATCCGGAGGACCGCTTTTGTAGATAAGTTGTAAAATACTTACTTTCCATGATTCAGGGACAATTTTAGTGAGAATGACCTCATTATAGATTGGAATCAGAATTTCTGCCTACAGATCCGGATCCGCCCTAAAAACAGCATTTGGGAGGCCATTCGGACCAGGTCCCCCATTTGACCTTATCTGTTTAAGCATTGCTGATGTTTCTTCTTTTTCTAATCCTCGGTTATGACATGGAACCACTAATCATCTATACATGAAACTCACTCTGGGTGAACAGTGTTAAAAAGTGTGTTTATTCATCTGGCAACAGAGTGAACAGGCCACTTCTCCCATGAATTGCCTAGGTGCTCTGCTTGTTTGAACCCTGCTTTCACTTCTGTTCCAGAGAAGTCCCAATACTGTCCACACAATCTACCTCCTGCAAGTGCCCCCCAAAAGCATTGTGCCCCCTAAAACCAATTGCCTTATTTCAGGGTCCCAAACTCTGTTGCCCAGATACTACCTGTCTCTCTTCACTCCCCGTTTGCTGTGGCTTGTCAGCTGCTCCTGTGTTGCCAAATCAAAACTACTAAGCAAGCACAATCTTCATTTAAAAGAAGCCCAAACAAGCACAAGGCTTTACATAAGAAGCTTAAAATGAGTCCAGCCCTAAAAATCATTAAAAGGAGGACTATGAACATTAAAAAGCAATGTATTCACATCATTGAAGACAACATTTATTTAGCCTGCATTAAAAGCATACTCATTCTTTGCACACATAACTTTAAAAGGGTCATATGCAAGCACCCACATACACAATTTAGCTTAATCCATGCACTTACTCTTGCATATACGTCTGTACATTTGCATGTGCACTTGCTTTCAAATGTTTTACACACTTTCCAGTACCCCCATTACCAGTTGGCCACCAGCCTGTCATTGTATGTAGTCCTTTATTTCCTGCATAGCTAAATAAAGACGTCTTACACACTATTTACCCAGTCACTAGCCAAATAACCTCTGCTATTGTATCTGCAGCTGGATAATTTGTGACGTTTAGCCTGCCGCCGGCTAAATAGCAGAGATTATGTGCTATTTTGCCGGCTGCAGCCTAAATACAAGACATCATGTACTATTTGGCCAGCGTCTAGGTAAAAGGCACATCCTGTCAACAGACACACACTATTGCTGCATACATCCACAGTTTCTATTTGGTACAAAATAAAAGTGGCTCTAAAATTTCTTGAAAAAGAGGTGTTTTAAACTTTACCAAACAATACAGTATTCTTCCTTTCTTAATAAATGTGAACTCTAAACTGAATGTGAAGTGAACCAGGCTGACTTGTACACCAGAACTCTCTTTTTTTAAGTAGCAGTAAATTCAAGGTAGGGAGCAGAGGGCACCATCTTGCTGAAACACTATGAGACATCGGGGCAGATTTACAAGAAAGTGGCGCATCTGTAGAGATGCGTCACTTTCCCTGCCCCAATCTGAGAAACCCTTGCGCCACCATGGATGCGCCGTATTTACAATACGGCGCACCATGGCGCAAGGATTGACAGATGCGTCTGTTGGGGCAAAAGTCACGCATTGCTGAAGTCGTGTCGCAAGCACAGCGCAACTCCAGCAATGCGTGTTGAGGCCTATTCCCACTACACTGCGTCACTACTTATGCCTGCTTCAAGCAGGCGTAAGGTTTTGACGCAGTGGCGTCATAAAAGTGGCGCAGTGAAATCTTGTAGATTTCATTGCGTCACTTTTACGAGGCCTTCCTGCGTGGGAACGCCCACCCTGCATACATTATACCTGATGCAGGTATAATGTGACGCAGGGCTTTACAACGTGATGCATCTCCCTAGATTGCGTCAAAAAAGTGACGCAATGGCGGCGCAAGAAGGCGCAAGGGGCTTGTAAATCTGCCCCATCGTATTCATATGGCCAATTGATTCAAAATATGTGGGCCACTAAGATATCTTCAAAACCTACGAAGGAGAGGCATTAGGTGGCCATATGACAACTCATCCTTGGCATTTCATTTTCACATACAAAATTCCTAACAAAAAAGCCTTTTGTTTCAGTGAGATCTCATGTAGTGCAGGACCTAGCTTAGGAATGTAGCCAGTGGCCTTTAATTTAAACCATATGCATTCACTGTTTTGTTTTCAGCTTAATAGTGGCAGGAGGTGGGAGGGTGGAGAAACTCTTTCATTCATAAGTTTGTTTAAACATTTCCAAGAACTGTAGTCTAAAGCAGATATATTCAAAGTATGCTTCTCGTTTTCAGCTGTACAAGTGACTGTTGTTAATGAGAACAATATGACTGGGAACAGAAACGTTTTGTTTTAGCTCAAGAACAGGAAATTATGGCGTAGCCAAAGGAATGTGTACATAGTCACTTAAAGCTGCACTATGCAATCAAATAGGAGGTTAATAAAATGCAATCATACGTGCTAAACAAGCACAAATAATGTAGGTAGGGTCTACATTGGCTTTTTCACTTGTTCAGTTCTTTGTGAAATATAAACCCCCGATGCTTTGCTGGTTATCTGTAAGCCAAGCAACAAACCCTGGATACCAACATAAACAAGCAAAAAAACATGAGAAACATATCTGTAATATTTAAAATGGCTATTAGCAGTCTTAAGTCAGTGGACAAAGGACATGTAGGTGACCTTAGCTAACAAGGTGTGTGTATATACTCTTTGTAGTTTGTGAAGTTTTTGTTTAACACTTACTTCTCCCTTTTAATTACCGAACTCTCTTACATTTGGAGGGCTCCTTGCTTATGACATCACACGAAGAAAGTCTAACTAGGAGCAGATGCCCAGAGTTCTGCGCTGAACAACCATTTTTTGGGGGGAGGAAAGGGTATTTTATGATAAAATGAGCCATGTTTAGCTGCCCTTCTTCCCGAATTAGATTATCTGTAGGTATATGGCACTGGGTTTTCAATGAGACAACAATTGTGCAAATTAATTTCACACCATTTTTAGTAGCTCCTGAGCGGAATTAGAGGCACTGCTGGTCATGTGGTTTACTGGCTAGTACGTACATAAATGTATTACGGGGTTTCCAGATTCACTTTCCAAATCCATTGTCTAGTGGCAGCTGCTGCGGAACGGGGGTGGTGTGGCAGGAAGGATGAAAAATAAGAATAAAGTCACTCACCTTTTCACGCCGCACACTTCTCGTCGTCCTCTGCTCTTCCTCGCTCTCAGAAGCATGAAGCACCCAGGAACCCTTAAGCCAATCACAATGCTGCTGTCACCATGACAGCAGCATCGTGATTGGTCTGAGTGCCCTGGTTCGGCACTCAGACATGGACTGCAAGCCTGTGCGTGATCTCCACTCAGGTTTGTGCGTTACAGCCCGGTGGTGAACATGCTAAGTGCGCATGACTGTTTGGCCAGCCCATGAGGCTGGCCAAACCGTCATGCGCATTTAAGATGCATATACCACTCCTCCTCCTGCACTGTGACAGAAGCCCAGCCCGCTCCGCCCCGCCCGCCCTGTCTCCATAGAGAAAAAGAAAATGATAATAACATCCTGTTATTATCATTTTATTTTTCCTTTGTTGCCTGCTCAGAAGCAGTGGGGCGACGCTCCTCCACCTTAGCAGAGGAGCCACCGGTGATTTTAAATCAGTTTCTTCTTTTTCATGAAATGCAATGCAGTTATTTACATTTGATGGGAAATTTAATAGGAAAGTAAATAAGACATACTTTTTTAGGGCATGCACATATCACAATCTGTAGGAGACCAAATAATAGTACAAAAGTTTTAAAAAAAACTGTACAAAAAAGAGCTAAGGAAGTAGAGATATTACAATGGTTGCAGCCATACAGGTGGATGTTTTCAGTGTAGGGCATGGAATTTCCAGTCGGGGTGACAAAAGTTGCAATGGGTAAGGGATGAGTTTGGAGTCAGGTTCAACTAAAACGCAAGTCTTAGAACATTAACAGATACCCACCTTTCTGTCACTATCTGCCACAGGCTGTCCTGTTTACAGGGAGTTACACAGGAATCAATCTGGTCTCCCCTGCTTTTCAATCTTTATGTGGTTCTGTTAGCATTGGCGCTAGTTTATATGAGAGGTTAGTTTTACATGTACACAGAGGATACTCAATTGCTATTTAAACTATGCCCTGCAATGGTCAGTCAAGACCTCATTGCCAGAACTCTGTTTTGTAAGAGACTGAATGGCTTGCAAATTTTCTAAAACTAAGGGGTCCATTATGATGTCGGGTGGATCGCCACCACCCGACCGACGGTGGCGATCCGCCCGACATCTTTCCCTGCCCGCACGCCATTTACCCCCCGCCCTATTACAATGGCGGGGGGCCCAGCGGTGGACGGAAAGACCGTCCACCACTTTACCGCAGGCAGGCAATCGTTACGATTGCCTGCAGTGTGGTCCTGGGCAATAACATGGTGGCGGTGCCTAGCAGGCCCCGCCTGCCATATTAAGATGTCAGCGGAGTTTGGCCTTTCCATGGCGGCGATGCCGCCATGGAAAGGCATGCAGTATTTGCCTTTGGGGGCCTGTTGTGGGCCCCCGTGGTGTTGGGGGGCTGGGGGGTGCACTTGGGGGGTACCTATGGTACCCCCCTACATTGGCATGCACAAGGTGGCAGGCACCGCGCGGTGCCTGTCACGTTGTGCATGCCAATGCACAACATGCATATTTGGCATTGTGGCGGGTGCTGCACAAAGCACCGCCCGCCACATTGTTAAATATGCGGGATGCAACCGCCAGGGTGGCAGTCGCATCATAATGGCC
The DNA here is from genome assembly GCA_963921515.1 of Calotriton arnoldi. Taxonomy (NCBI): domain Eukaryota; kingdom Metazoa; phylum Chordata; class Amphibia; order Caudata; family Salamandridae; genus Calotriton; species Calotriton arnoldi. The sequence continues at coordinate 76,429 of CAWUFW010001239.1, forward strand.
ACAGCGGGACCGCCGCACCTCTGGCGGTCGGTCCCGTTCACTGTTACGGTGGCGGTCGGACTTTGTCCGCCAGCCATCGTAATAGACCCCTAAATCCGGATAAAACAACATTTTGATTACTAGATCATAACATCCTGATCGACCGTGTCAGTAATGCCGGGATCCAGGGTCTGGCTCTGAAGTGGCTCTCCTCCTTCCTCGGTAACCGGTTTCAAGCGGTACGTCTTGCCAACTTCTCCTCTACCAAGATGGAATTGACCTGCGGGGTTCCCCAGGGCTCCTCCCTTTCTCCGCTCCTTTTTAATCTGTATCTACTCCCTTTAATCTCCTCCTTGCGAGAAAGGAAAGTTGGAACATATAATTATGCTGATGATCTTCAATTGGTTTTCGACATCAATCTCTCACCATCCTCTGTGTCTCAATTTCAAGATACCATGATCTTCATAAGTGAATGGATGAACGAAAATCAACTGAAGCTCAACCCCGATAAAACTGAGCTTATCCTCACTGGCGGGCTTGCTAATCCATGTAACTCCAACTTTTGGCCTTCTCTCCTGGGCAGCCCTCCTTTACCGGTCAGTTCCGACAAAAGCCTGGGCATAGTGAATAGCAACGATCTGTCCATGAAGGCTCAGATCGGCTCGGTGGTCTCTGCTGGTTTTTTTCAACTGCGGAGAATAAAGAAGATTAGCAGATTTTTGTCCAGGGAAGCCCTGACTCTATAAACAGGCGAACCTGACAGTGGAACCTTCTGACTAGCAGCACCTAACCTGCTATCCCTCTACCAGTGTTAGCCCCTCTATACTTACTGGGGTCTGTGTGCACACTGAATCGCACCCACCGTCACAGTGCTAGTTCCCTTGGGAACCCAACAGTTAAGAACACAAGCACAGGTGCACCACACATCAATTCTAAAGCGCAAAAAACAATTATATAGTCCATATCCAATAAAGATGTTCTTCAGACTTTCTCTTTTATTCCATTTCCGGTAGATTAAAAACAAAGTCAAAATGTATGACTTTTCACAATACAGCCGACGCGTTTCATCCTAGAGCAGGACTTCTTCAGGGCACTAAATATCGAGTGGGTCAAACACATCCAAAGCTAATGAGTAGTAGGCTGCTTGCTTGTAAATCGTTCCCGTCAAGTATTATATGGTGTCAGAAGTATGAACCGTCTATAATAAGACCACGAAGAGATGAAAGGATGTGCCACTGATGGCTAGTAGAAGGATCCCAACATTCGGTTGTTGATCACCGCAATAATATGTTACGCATGGGCTCACATCCAAACCTTACAGTATTAAAGTTAGATAGCATCCAAGGGTGCGAATTCCTAATATTAGAACAAGTACACCAAAGTATGCAAGAGGGCCTACAGGTATAACAGGCAGCTCCACCAGGCTAGAATGAGCCTAAACAATATCAGCCTCCGCGATTACATGAGGCGTCTTACCCAAGGCCACGACAAGAAGAAGAAAACGTCCCAAATTCACCGTTGCTGCCACGTCCCTTGGTTTCCTGCCTGCGACAGCCTCATCCTGGTTGTTGGTCTTCTGTTCGCTCAATATTATATTCACTTGACGAGACAGAATTTGGGACGTTTTCTTCTTCTTGTCGTGGCCTTGGGTAAGACGCCTCATGTAATCGCGGAGGCTGATATTGTTTAGGCTCATTCTAGCATGGTGGAGCTGCCTGTTATACCTGTAGGCCCTCTTGCATACTTTTGGTGTACTTGTTCTAATATTAGGAATTCGCACCCTTGGATGCTATCTAACTTTAATACTGTAAGGTTTGGATGTGAGCCCATGCGTAACATATTATTGCGGTGATCAACAACCGAATGTTGGGATCCTTCTACTAGCCATCAGTGGCACATCCTTTCATCTCTTCGTGGTCTTATTATAGACGGTTCATACTTCTGACACCATATAATACTTGATGGGGAACGATTTACAAGCAACGAAGCCTGCTACTCATTAGCCTTTGGATGTGTTTGACCCACTCGATATTTAGTGCCCTGAAGAAGTCCTGCTCTAGGACGAAACGCGTCGGCTGTATTGTGTGAAAAGTCATACATTTTGACTTTGTTTTTAATCTACCGGAAATGGAATAAAAAGAGAAAGTCTGAAGAACATCTTTATTGGATATGGACTATATAATTGTTTTTTGCGCTTTAGAATTGATGTGTGGTGCACCTGTGCTTGTGTTCCGAAGCCCTGACTCTAGTTATCCTGGCATTGGTCATCTCCCAATTGGACTATGCCAACTCACTTTATGTAGGCATCCCGGCTTACCAACTAAGACGCCTTCAGCTGGTCCAGAATCAAGCTGCCAGACTGATTTTTCACCAACCTAAATGGCATCACGTTAAGCCACTGATGAAAAGCCTTCATTGGCTCCCAGTGGTCAAGCGTTGTGTATTTAAGCTGGGATGTACTATTTTCAAAGCTCTTCACGGCAACAGTCCAGCCTTCATCTCCTCTAAGATTCTACGCTATGCCACCTCTCGTAACTTGCGATCCTCCCATCTGAATCTGTTGGTCACTCCCACTTTTAAACGCAAGAAACATGGAGGTTCCAGATTTATGGTTTTAGCCCCTCAGTTCTGGAACTCGCTCCCCGTGGAGACGAGGTCCATTAACTCCTTCGCACTATTCAGGAAACAGCTGAAGACCTGGTTGTTCTCCCAGGCGTATGATAACTAGGCTACTTTCCCACCGCTGCTACCTTACTCACTACCCCAGCGCCAAGAAACCGTCCGGTGAATGTGCGCTTAACAAATGTTTTTAACATAACATAACATACTAGAAATGTCACAGAGGAATGGATTCCAGCTTTATGATCTACTTCAGTATGTATTGCTCCCATACCCTCAAAAATGAGTTAAAAAATGGGGATTAGCAGCTGACTATACAAAAACACTTCAGATTAATAAAGTAGCCAGTACCTTCTTTTGGCATCTAAAGATCTTAATAAAATTATTACCTTTTTTAGCCGGACAGATCTCCACAAGCAGGCGATCACCATTTTTTTGCAGTCACACCTAAACTATGTCAATTCTGTTTATTTGGCCCTCCTTAAAAATCTATTAGGAGATTTCAGCTGATCCAAAGTACAGCTGCCTCCTCAAGAGAGCACATTACACCCATTTCGAGGCAACTGCTTTGGCTATCAATAAAGCAAAGGATTCTTTTTAAGGCCATACCTGTGGTCCATTAGATTGTACATAAAAATCCCCCTCTCCTGTTAGCTAAACAATTCAGAGTACAGTCCCCCATCTTTCATCTTTGTTCCAATCGCAAATTCCTCTTAGAAGTACCTAGAATTGAGACCTCTTCTTTTGGCGGTCAGACATTCTCTCATGCCGCTGCCAAAGAAAGCACTAGTCTCCCCTTGGAACTAAAAAATCAGGGTTCCACAGGGCTCTTTACAATAGCATTGAAGACTCTACTGTTTAAAGTGGGATATAACATCTAAGTTAGCTTGTCTTTGGCACTTAAGGCTATCTAGAGCCAAGAAGTTTCTGCGATCATGTGCTCAATAAGTACCCTAAATAAATAAATAAATAAAATAAGCTAATACAAAGTAAAAAGGCAATGGAAGTGCAAAATAACTGCCCTTTACATTTGTTACTGAGGACTTTAACCGTCTGTATCATCTATAATCCAAATGACACCTGCAACAGTACATTAGCTGCTTTTGCAACCGAACAAGCATAAGAACAAACAAGCTTTGGGATGCTCACAGATTCTGGCATGGGTGGTTTCTCCTTTAGGGCTCTAGGGCCGCGCTCCTTTGAAATTCCTCTGTTTTCCTAAAATAATATCAAATAGATCAACTTATTTAGAGATACAATCATGTCTCTAAACAAATCGATGTATTTAAGTCTGGGCTGTCTGTCCCAGGCTGCCTCACTCGCCTCGCTCTGAAACGAGAGACAGAAGCCGGACAGTATATCAACTTTCTCTAATGTGACGCACAACGCAGGGATTACCTTTCTAAAGCCTTCATTGCCATTGTAATCTATGGTGGTATCCACTGTAGGCCAGTGATGCTGTCAGCATCACGATTATGGGCATTGGAGTCTGCATTCCTGCGTGAGGCCAGACGTCTGTCATTCACAGGCTTAGATCCCACCCTTTCCCATTCGTCACACGATATGGTAGGACTAGATGCAAGCATGTGTGATCTGGCGGCTTGTCCTCAGTTATTGCAAGTGTTATAATGCTAATCTTGCGTTATGTATATTGTGCTGAGACCCCAGGTCACATTAACCTCCCCCACTGTGATACCACAGGCCCTGGCTGCAGTTTGCTGGCCCCTTTAGAAGTGGAGCTGCTGTATTTGTTCCCCCGAGAAATTAATCCAAAAGACGAGCAGGGTTTTTATTCCCTTGCAAAGTTGATCCAAATATCTGAGTCAAGCGCAAAGGGAGAAACATGTGTTTGAAGTAAAGACAGTTACATGCTATGCTGTAAGGCATTAAAACTGGCCCCCTCTTCATGCCCTTAACATTAATGCCAAAAGCTGGATTGATTTATGAACAATGAATGTTAAAAACGTTAAGTTAATGGAATAGTACTCCTGAACTTATTCTCACAAGAGTTGCAAAGAGACATACAGACTGTACCACGTTATGTTGATGCTTGTTTCTTTAACAGCTGTTTAAAGGTTTAAATTTCACACTAAGGATGAAGAAGAAAAAACAAAAATGCTTGATGATGTATGCAAGACGAATATGACTCGTTACAACGCGAGTCATTACATCGCGTGGCATTACAACGCGGTTGTTACAACGACCGCGTTGTTACCACGCAATGCCAATACTACACAAGTCATTACATTGACTTGCAGTAGATGGCGCGCTGACATTAGAAATGTATAATTTACTATTCTAACTCCAGCCTACGTAACAGTAGGGAAGGTGTTGGAATAGTAAACTATACTATTCCTAATGTTAGCGCGCCATCTACTGCAAGTCGATGTAATGACTTGCGTAGTAATGGCTTTGCGTGGTAACAACGCGGTTGTTGTAACGACTGCGTTGTAATGGCATCGCGGTGTGATGACCGCGATGTAAAGGTCATCTCCCATGCAAGATGTGTCCTAAGCTGTATTGCCCTTGGACTGGGCATATAGTCCCATACTGCCTAATAAACAGAATTGTCAACAACAACAAAAAAAGGTAATGCATGTCAGCAATTTAGGTTCTCTTTTATTTTACGTTTTACTTAATCTTTCATTCCCTAAAAGTGTTGGCTATTTCATCATGTTGTGTTTCTGTATTTGTTTCGTGCATCTCATTACTCTAGTATAGTGCATACTTTGAGTCGTCAGCTGTTCATGAGCGGCTGTGATTAGGAGGTCTGGCGCTGAAGCTGAAGGCAAAGTAAAGTGCCTGTCAGTTGGTTGGCCTCTCAGAGCACACAGAACTGTGGTTGTGTATTCCAGTTGCAATTGAAATCCTTTTTAATGTGTGAAGGGGGTATATAGATGCCAAAATATATACAAGGCAAAAGTAAATAAAGTGCTTAAATGTGAGTGAGTGCGGTGTATGTTTGGAAATGGTGCGGTGAGGGAGATGCAAGAAAGTGCATTCGGGAGAGAGTGAAAAGAGGGTGCTGAAGAGGAAAGAGATGAGGTTAAAGATATGCAAATAGACGCGGTGGGCAGAGAAAAAGGGCATACATATTTAACATAAAGCACAAATAAATCAAGGCCAATACCCCTTCCACAGACCTCAATAATATTGAATTCGCAGTCTCACAATTTCAGAATTGAAACATTTCCAATGTTAATCATTGTTGTTACTCATTTCTCTTAAACAGCTAATAACCATTGACAAAGCCAATAGTACTGGCAGGTTTAAGGTATAAGTCAGTTGTTGAGTTATATATGTGGATGCAATAATATCTCAGAGAAAAACCAAAATATTGGTCGGGTGGAACACTATGGGAATCACAGAAGTTTATTTTACATGTTCCCTTTTAGAGAACCCACTTTTTTTTTATCCCACTTAAAGACCTTTCTGCTCATATTTCTATATGACTGGTTGCAGCCAGTAGCTATGGGTGCTTCCCGAAGCCTGGTTAAAGCATTTTCTTCCATAGTCGATGCCACATGCAGTGCAAGACACTGGGCAAGCACACACTTTAAAGGGCCTGAAGTTGTTGTGCTGTATAATTTGAACATTACAGTAAACATATTAATGCAGTAAGATATAGGGCAGTTTTTAATGTGTTTAAAATTTCAAGACTATACGTTTCCACTGCTTTATAGACCCTGCTTTCTCACTAAATCTGTTTGCTTTAAAATGCACCATTTGCCAATCTTTTTTTTTTTAAATTCTAAGAGGAGGACCTCTCCTGACCCAATGTTTGTCCATTAAGCTTGCTCGCTACATAAAAGTCATACCCAACTTTTCGTCCAACTAGGAATCCATATCCATAAAGACATAGAACAGATTCTTCAATTGAATTACGGTCCCGCGATGCATAAATTAGAGGAACAAGTAGTAAGGTGGTTGAGACTCCCAGTCTCTCTTGCAGGCAGGCTGGCGTTGATAAAAATGATTGGGCTCCCTAGGTTCCTGTATTTATTTAATAACATACCCATCCCACTTCCTAACAGTTTTTTTCTAACGCTACATTCTCATCTTATCTGGTTGGTTTGGGGTGGTGGGAGGCCCAGGGTTAGCTGGGATACTATGACCTTGCCGTACGAAAGAGGGGGATTTGGGGTCCCTAATTTTCAGATTTACTATTTAGTCGCGCAATGTAGTTATGTGCACTCCTGGTATCATCCGTACGCGCGGATCCCCTATACTAAACCTGAGGCGGACTTGGTTTTACCTGCCACCTTAAATACTATATTACCGCAGGGATACCCCAGAGACCCCCGAGACATACAAACTGTATCTACTACCAGGTGGGCTTGGCGGAAATTGCAGAGTCACCAGGGCGCCTACTATATATTCTCCTGATATCCCGATATTGAACAACCCCTGGATCCCCATTATGCAAGAGAAATTAGTGCAACGCACGCTCGCCAAGTACTCCATTACAACGGTTGGTGGCCTTTTCACGGGGGTCATGTCTTTTCTAGTACGGAGTAGGGGAGGATTAGTGAAGCATCCTTCATGGACCACTTTGTTTTTAACCGAGTCCGCTGTGCGCTACGTTCAGTGATAAGCCTACACCATTCACACTGTTGTCCATTATAATCACAGACTCTGCGGGGGACCGCCTGATTTCTAAAATGTATAGAGCATGCATGACCTTAGTCCCCAGCAGAGATGCTAGAATAAGGGAGGCGTGGGAGCAGGATTTGGGTCCCCCGCTCCAAGATTCGCATTGGGAATTTTGTTGCACACAAATTAAGGAAGTCTCTCTGAATAGTCGACATAAATTAATACATTTCAAGTTTTTGTGGAGAATTTATATGTCCCCGGAGAAAATGCACAAGATCGACCCCGATAGACCACATACCTGGTTTAAATGTAGGGCTCCGCATGCTGATTTTGCACACCTTGTCTGGAATTGCGTTAAAATTGGGGCCTATTGGCGAGCAGTATGCAAGGAAATTGCAAAAATGATTAGCCTGGAAGTTGTACCCACACCGGAGACTGCTCTGTTGGGATATGTGGGTGGCTTCCCCAAGGGGGTACGCAAGTTCACAGCGATTGCGTTATTGTTGGCAAAAAGGGAGATAGCACTTAAATGGGGGTGCAGATCCACTCCCACAGTCAAAGCATGGTTGCACAGTCTTACATACTGCAACATGAACAGTGAGCTTTTTGCTGACACCCAGCCTCCGGCATCCCGGCCAAAAGACATCTGGGGTCCTCTCAAAAGTTATTTACTTGAAATGAACGCTGTCCCCGTCTCGCAGCAGCCGGATGGAATTGTGCCCTCGGAGTGGGATAAATAGTCTTGAGCAGGGATGTAAACATCCGAGTTATAAGCGCCCGGAGTTTGTAATGTACATGAATGTGGATTGTTGGGAATCTATATTGGTATGTATTAAGTATGCGAACATTCTGGCTGCACTTTATCACAGATGATTGAGATGTACGTTACCAGGGGATTGAGCTGTGTGGGATGTAGGATGGGTAACATTCTGTATGTATCTCATTTCTTTCATTGTTAAATGCCATAACTCCTTTTTCAGATTACAAGCAAGCAGTGAGCTCACATATGTTGTATGTACTATTGTGTAAATGATAAATAAAGTAAAAAAAAAAAAAAAAAAAAAACTTTTCGTCCAACCACTTTCAAATGTCACCAGCTGCCACTGGGTCCTGGTACAAAGTAAGTACCCACACTAGTGCCATTGCAAAGGTCTAGAGAGCGCCAGGCAACTCCCATCTATTGAGGGCCTTAGACATAATCACAGCTTTCTCAAATGCCAAAACAAAACAGTTTTCTAATTATGACACTCTCCGCCATAGTGAGCTCAAGACAAATGGCCCTACTCCAGTGCTTCATTTTAGCCGGTGGTTTCCGGTGGGGGGCACCGGCACTTATTTATCTGCATCAGGAATTTACATTAGCAAAAGACACAGCTAGGAAATAAGGAGGAACAGAAAAACGGAAAAGCGTCACAAAGGGAGCAAGCAGAATTCTGCAAGACTGAGCTGAAGGGGCAGGGACTGCTTGTCAATGAAATAAAGAGGTCCGAGGTGTCTTTAGGATTATGCTGCCTCAGTATCAGTGCTTAATTTGAGCCGGACATTTCCGGTGCTCAGCACCAGAACTTAATTGGTTTCCGGTGCTCAGCACCGGCACTTAATTTTCAACACCGCACTTATTACAGTCTGCCACATGGTGGCGCTGCTCATCTAGTTTAGAGATGAGCATAACAACTGGTGTTTAAGAATACAATATGCATTAAAAATTACTAATACCTGCCTCCCCAGCCATTCCTTTAGCTTTGGGGACCTGGAATAATCTGAACTGTCGCACTTGCGGGCGAGAAAGATGGTTAGTAGTTGTTTGGGCAGCGATGACAAGGGCAATGGGTGGTGCAAGCTACAGTGGCCTCCTGGTCAGGGCCCTGGCACTTATTTTACAAATTAAGCACTGTATTCTGTGCTTGCACACTTAATTGCAGCAGGCGAGTGTTTCAGACACGTTTTTATTTACAAATTAAGCACTGCCCTACTCACTCTCCCTCAGAGCCCCCGAATATATCATAACAGCTTGGAATAAGCTTTGAACTGCTGCTGTTTCAAAATGTGCAGTGACCTGTTGTTGAATATCAATCAACAAAGTCACAGCCAACTCGATAAAAAGAAACATAATACATACCTTGCTGCTGCGTCATATAGTATACGCTCAACAAGTAAGCTTCCCGAAGCGCAGAGAGGCATACTTTATATAGTCTTCTGACCTCTAACTTGTGACATTTACTGGCCAGTGCTTAAAATACTCCGTACGCTGAGCTCACTATTATAAATAATTCTTTAAAAGGTGCATATCTTTACATGATGAATTTAGTTTTCCTTCCCCATGTAATAGAATCTTTCCAGTATTTTTTGGCTTCACGAAAATAGCCAGGTACAGCCCAGGAACACGTTAGGGGCAGCAGCAGCCTGTAAACTAAGCACATAACGGTTTATTTGACACTGATTCAACCGTATTTCCCGTTTTAAAATTGAGTGACTGCAACACAAGGCACGTAGAAATGTATTGACTGTATGAGGAGTTAGCAAAGAATTAAAAATAAAAATACAGCAACAAGACTTTCGTTTATTGTAATGAAATAGAATGCTACTATTTTCTTATGCAACATTGCGCTCTAGTGGCTCAGCAAGAAATCAGAACCAGAAAAAAAAAAAAAAGTATTTGTCGTTGCAAAACACACCTAGTTAATCAATTGTCACCCCTTGTGTGGAAGTTACATCTGCGTGTTTGCAGACGCATTGTACATTTACTGCATTGTAAAAAGATGTACAACTGAAAGCTAACCTCAGATATATTTGGCTTCTAAATGCAACGTTTATGGCCAAAAACAAGTTTGTGATTCTCAGTTTCACATACATTTTGCCAGAGCACAAGTCCTAAAAAAAAGAAGTTGTGGGACTCTCCAAGTTAGGTGGTGTCACAGGAAGTGACATCACGGCAGGAAGTGACATCACGGCAGGAAGTGACATCACATGAGCAGCAGACGCCCAACATCCTATTATTCTAGGCAAAACTCACTGATAAGCCTCAGGCATCAATGGATGTACACATCTAACCTCCCCTGGTCCAACAAAATGAGTGTGTGTCTGTAAGGCAACTGGTGCTCATGTAAAGCGCTCTGATACCTTCAGGTCTAGTGCGCGCTGTATAAAGCTTCAAATAGCACAAAAAATACCTATTTATATTATGATGGAACTGTCGGAACCAGACTGCTGTAAACAAGACATTACACCCTTACAGGCTCTTTGTGACAGTTTGGCGGATTTCTCTAATAATAAGGTTCATGCAATCAACACTGATACACCAGCCTGCTCTGATTGCGTGTCAGCCCACCACAGAATGATCATCTTTCTCATTGAGGGATTTTAGCTGCTGCTCGAACAATCTAGACTCCTTCGGGATGATGACTATGGACTGTCTTGGGTCTTATTTACTTTCATATCTTCTATGCAGACAAATCATTTCGTATCAGTATCTTAATCTTCTATTTCAGGGGCTTTGAAGCAGTTTCAAGGTATTTTAGGGTTTCTCGTTGATCAAAAGTGTCTGATATTTATCTCTTTCCATGCACTTCATTGCTTCATTTTACTCGAGAGAAAATGTCACTCCCAAGTGTCACAAATTTGGCAGTTCACTGACAACACTAACAGCCCTTCCATTTCTGGTGTTTTTAGCAGTTTTAAGATCTTCTTAGAGTTTCTTGTTGGTCAGTTGGGTGTAATTTCTGATATTTATAAGTTTCGCTGGTCTTTAGTGCTTGATTTTGCTTGCGAGAAAGTGCCACTCATAGTAGTTGAATGTTACTCATAATTCCACTGAAATTATGAAAATGTCACACATAATCAATCAGAAACCTTGGCAGCTATGAGTGAGGGGGGGGGGGCGGGGCATGTGCATTTGCTTCTCTGAACCCAAGGTCAGAGATTCGGGGAGACTCTAAACCTAAGCCTTTCTACGTCTGTGTCATGAGAGACATTGCTCTGTAATTGGATACTCGGCCCTGGTCTCTCCTCTGATCGGGTCTGTGTATGGCTGAATGAATTTATAAATGTGAAACCGATGTTGGTCGTAGCGCTATGTGACAGACTTGAGCACCACATCATACATGGAGCAGGAAAAAAAAACCTTGGTAGGACTGAATCTTTGTTGTTCTCTCGCCCTCTGCTGATTTAGATTTGTTGATTAAAGGGTCATAGTGCCTGAAACTCTGTTTTTTTAGTTTTATATAGCGCAAACTCAGTACTGGAGCACTTTGCATGAGCACGACCAGGTTATATTGACACCAGTTACTGTACAGAAAGACACATGTCTTAGGCCCAGCGAGATGAAGTGATGTTGAGGCGACGCTGGGACTAGAACTCTAACAATTGTTATTGACAGGAACTGTGCCTTGGGGAGCGTGAGAAAGAAATGGGGCTCACTGAATTAGATTACATGAGATGTACGAGGGCTTTGGGAGCCCCCGTACCAAAGCATGCGTTGCAACGGTGTGAATTAAAGGATGCAGGGGTTTTAAACAGACCGGCTCTGCTCTCCCAGTGTACCATTCATATTTAAGGTATTAGCACGCAGCAGTAGCCTGTTATGGGTTAAACTCGGATTAAACGTATATGCCCTCCTCTGTCAGCTACCACCACAGGTCGGTCACTTATGCCACGTTCTTCTTGTTGATGGTGACAGCCACCACTCGGCGAATGTGCATCTTTCACCGCTCACCTGTTCTAAAGCCCAAGCAGTAAAGTAAGGGTGACGTGACCGGTCCACACTGGGAGCATAAGAAGAGGGAGAGAGCCAATGACAGGGAGCTTCTGTGCAATGGACAAACAGACACACACAGCAAAAGATTGCAGCTCCCTAATGCAAAGCAAACAAATGAGACAGAGTCTCCGCACAGCGCACTGATTAGCTGCGTGATCCTCGCTCTAATTGCAGCTCCATATTGAGTGCGCATCTGGGGCACGTCGGGGGTACAGTGTGTGACACCCAGGTGACGAGTGACCAATCAGTGGCTGCACACTGCAGCACTAACTACTCTGCGACGCTCGCCCGGGCCGTGGGGGCACGGAAATGTTCACCGGCGCCACAGAATAGTTTAACGCCCCCCCCAAAAAAAAGTGCGGGCGGCTCGGCTGCAGGTGCGAGCTGCACAGCCTCAGTGCTGGGGAAGCACCTCGGAGCCAGCCTGGGCCGAGCACGGTGCCCATGATTGCCGCGGCCGGCACCGCCCCGCGAACGGGCAGTGAGCAGCCAGGGCTCTGCCGGCCAGTGTCCCGGACAGGACTTGTAGTCACGCCCCCTCCCCCAATTTACGCAAGTAGGTGCAGGGGCGTGGGGACCGGCAGTCCGAGAAATTTCCGGATTCAGCCGCAATCACCCGGAAATGCGTGGTTGGTGCGCGCTCGTCTTATCACGCTTTTGATGAGCAGGGCAGGGTCGACGGCGTTTTGATGAGCAGGGTGGACGGCATCCACCCTGTAAAATAAGTGGGGGGACGCCGTCCACCCGCGTGGTACCCCGACTCGTGCCCTGCATTTTGCGCTACAGAAGCAGTAACTATCTGATACACTAGGTCCGCCTGGAATGAAACAGGACTCTAACAGTGTGCCTCATCAATCCTGGTATTTTGAAGCAGTTCTGACAAAACACCTCTATTCTATGTCAATCTATGCACTGCAGTAGCAGTAAAACGACATCAGCAACTCGCTCGTAATCAACAGCTACATCTTTACCACTCATGAGGCACCCAAAACTTGTCCCTATCTATAAGTGGCAGATGATGAACTTTGAAAGTCGTGTGGCATACGCACCCACCCGAAATTGCACGGAGTAAGCAATTAATGCAAGCAAACACTACTTTTTCCAGAATAGTTTCAGGGTTTTTGATCTTCAGAATTTTTTTTACAACAAAATGGGGACAATTATGCATTGTAAAGCACAATGTGTATCTTGCCTATCAAAGCACAAATAATATCTTTCTTCACTTCTACATTTAACTCCTTACATGATTCCATGTGATCCAAGTTTATTCTTAGTCATATGTTATAAGGGGCAGGATGGAAATCTTAAATGTCCACAAATCTAAAGCCATAAGTAGCAGATCTAGATAGATCATATAGAATTAAACATCAGCCTTCCCATTCAGGTTACAGAGACATAAAATATTCAGATATCAGACAGGTTATACCAATCTTACAGACCTCAGTATTTATGGGATAAAGTACCCCCACCGTGCATTTTGATGATATTGCACATCACCAAGGAGTTCTGTGACCATATCGAGGAATAATACATGGTCAAATACATAGTCACAAATTGCTTAAACCCTACTTGTGTTGCTCTTTCATATGAAAGAGATAGGATGTTTGCAGATATGACGAATAAAAATAGAATCGGTGGTGTAAAATGAAACACACCAAAAAGCAGATATTTGTTGCAAAAATATATTAAAATCAGTTCAATACATGTCAGATTAAAAAAAATGCTGTGGCTCAGAATGCGTAGAAACATGCAGAGAGATTCTATGTTTCCTAGAATTAACGAAAGCTTGCACAAAAATAACAATGTTGCCATAAATATCTACTTTATGCTGATCACTCTTCATACATAAAAACAGAACAATAGAAAGAAAAGCCAGGTATTACCCCGAAACCGGTCTCAGGATACTTGTTTCCAGTCCAGGGAAGACCAGGATTGGCCATTCGGGCTGGACTATTCCCATCAGGAACAGAGTCAAGACTGATTTGCATTTGGCTGGGTCTGAACTGGGGTGGCAAAGTGAGCTGAAGAATGATGATTGATTCAACCCAGGTCTGTGACTGGGGGTGAGTGTCTGAAAAGTTTCAGTGCTCCGTCCATCATCTCCTTGTGTGTGCTTTGTTCGCCCTAAGTTGGCAGGGTATGCCCAGACGTGGGTCCCTTGCTCACTTTGCCACTGGATTCAAGCTCGTCTGGCTGATATGGGGTGTTACCCCGAAAACGGTTCCATGATGCTTGTTTCCGGTCCATCTCCTTGTGTTTGGCTTGTTCTCAGCAGGACAGGGATCAGCAGGCAGCAGGACAGATCAGCAAAGCAGAGAAGCTGTTCCTCCGAACAGTCAGTCACAGCAAAATGGCCATCTTTTCAGCACAGCAGTCTTTACTCTAGCAGAGTTCTTCTCATGCCCAGTAGTGTACTGATTTTATAGGGCCAGAGCCCTCGTACTAATACCTAAAATTGCCTTTCATGTAGGGGGTGCCTTAAAAGGAATTCTCTAAACTGCACAAGGATTCCTTTCCACCCAGCCCTGTCCCCAGACTAGCGCGGGGGGGTAATTCAGCCTTTTGTGTGAGGGCAGGACACAACCTATTCAGATGTAAATGTGAGCCACCTCTCCCCCTTCCTGCCCAGGAAAGCTATCAGTATCAGGTGAATGCAGATGCATCCCCTGTCACACCCAGCCCTTCCTGTGTTGTGGCTGTCTAGAGAGAATGCACAAAGTGTAACTGTCACCCATCCAGACATGTATTGGAGACAGGTTACAGGCATACAGAGCAAAGTTAAGAGCAGAGAAATGTTCACTTTCTAAAAGTGGTATTTCTAAAATGGTAATGTCAAATTCAACTTTTCCATTGAAGAGGGTTTATCACTACCAATCCAAAGATATTAAACATGAAGTAGCTACTCCTTTTCCATCAGGAATTACACCTTAAAAAGGTATCTCCAATGCTAGCCTATGGAAGGAGTAGGCCTCACAGAAGTGAAAAAGAAATGTAGCTGTTTGTCACTGCCAGGACATGTAAAACTTAAACGTATATGTCCTGCCTCTTAGTTACACAGCACCCTGTCCTTAGGTCACTTAGGGCCTACCTTAGGGGTGCCCTATGTGTAATAATAGGGCAGTTTAAGGCTTGGCAAGTGGTTTAAATGCCAAGTCGAGGTGGCAGTAAACTGCACACACAGGCCCTGCAATGGCAAGCCTGAGACAGGTTTGAAAGGCTACTTGTGTGCATGGCATAACCAGTGCTGCAGGCCCACTAATAGCATTTAGATTACAGGCCCTCGGTACATGGTGTACCACCTGACAAGGGACGTATAGGTAAACCAAGTATGTCAATCAGGTATACACCAATGTCAACATGTTTAACACTGGTTAGCAGTGGTAAAGTGCTCAGAGTCCTAAGGCTAGGAAAAAGATACAGCAAAAAGTGGAGGGAAGCAGGCAAATCGTTGGGGGAAGACCACACTAAGGATGACAGGTCCAACAGGCCACTTGCAGATATTTTGGAAAGCTGCGGTCTCACACTCTTTTCATATGCTGACGACACCCAGATTGTGAGGAGAATCGGAGTGAGGCTCTGAACCTCTGCCTTACATAAGTTTATTCTTGGATGAACGCTAACTCCCTTAAGCTGAATGGGGATAAGACTGAGGTTTTGTTGGTAGGTAACCTTCCCCACCTTTGGGGATCTCATAAGTGGCCAGAGGCTATGGGTAATGTTCCCACTCCAGTACCTTTGATCAAGAATCTGGTTGTTTAGCTTGATGACAGGTTGGCTATGAGTCACCAGATTACCAAGGATGCTTCTACCTGTTTTGGAATTCTAGATGGCTCAGGAAAATTCTTGGATATCTTCATGTTTCAGCCCAAAGAATTGTAATCCAGGCCTTGATTATCTCCAGGCTGGATAATAGTAACTTTCGCCTTTCTCTACCTAAGCGGCTTCAGATAGTGCAAAACGCTACTGTAAGACGTCTACTCCCCCCCCATTTACCTCCACAGCCTGCCTTTTCCATGATCTTTACTGGCTACCAATTAAACGGCAAGTGCAATTTAAAGCACTATGCTACGAGCATAAATGTTTATCCAGTTCTGGCCCTAACAATCTCAGGTCCTTGGTGTCATCGTATAAAATCTAATCATTCTCTGCGCTCCAGCACTCTCGACCTTTCTGTAATTCCCAGAGTAAGGAAATCCCATCAAGAAGGTCAAGCTTTTTTTCTATTCAGATCCTAAGTTTTGGAACTCCTTCCCCCGTCTAAGAGAGCATGTCTCACTCGGTTTTCCGTAAACAGTGAAAAATGTGGCTGTTTTAATTTTCTGTGATAGAGAAGGCATGACTGGTGGTATCAGGAGGAGCACAGCACTGGGAAACTCTTTTGGGTAGCCCTGTGCTCTACAAATCTGTATAATAACAATACCTGGCCAGCAGGCAGAGTGCATTTATCAAGTGCTCAGTTAGGTTGACTTAAAAAAACATCTTTATCACCAAAGGCATTAAAGCGCTTAGAATCTCTGCTGGAAGGGGTAGTAGGAAAGGTGTTTGGATTCACCTTAATGGTCAACTTCAGTATTACTAAACATTCTGGTGTCGGGTATTGTGTGAGGAATGCTGGGACACCAGAAGTTGTCTGTGTCGTCCAGCAACAGGTCGATTCACTGAAAGGGCTGAGCATGGTTTAGTCCAAGTGGCCATAAGAGTGTCTATGAGTCCTTTGTTAAAAGGCAATAGGGGGTAAGTGGAGGCGGCTCTGGCTGGAAAATTTCCATCACTAAAATCAGAATTTCTTTGTCCTCATTCACTGTTCTAATGTACCCCAATATGTTGACCCATACAAGACATACTTTATCTATTCACCTTGTCCTGTTATATCTTGTATAGAGCCACTTGAAGTCAGACTCACTTGCGACCATTAAAATGGTCCGAAAGTACTTCACTGGTGTAATCATGGGACCGACCCCTGGTTGCACCAATAATCAAGACGTGACCATAATGTCAACCAAGCATTGTCATTATTTTTTTTGTAATGGCCTGAAACCTAGTAGAGTGTAGTTAACCATTCTTGTGTGGTGGTTGGGGGCGGGTAGGGGGTAGAAAGAGTCCATTTCTTAAATGCCTCAGTTCAAGCCAGAAGCATTAGCTACAGCAGCAATCTTTTGGCAGCTTTGCTGAAATGTGCAAACTCGAATTCATTTGTGATGGCAAAAATGATCAATGCTGGGCTTACTTTTATTTCCCACAGAT
Organism: Calotriton arnoldi; assembly: GCA_963921515.1. Classification (NCBI taxonomy): domain Eukaryota; kingdom Metazoa; phylum Chordata; class Amphibia; order Caudata; family Salamandridae; genus Calotriton; species Calotriton arnoldi. The sequence continues at coordinate 93,617 of CAWUFW010001239.1, forward strand.
ACATTCTGATAATGAGCTTACCTATTTCATTCCAGTAGTCTATTAAGGTGGGGCTACTCACAAGCATGGATATCAATGGCTTGTGTTTGACTATATTTCTTGCATCTACCTTTGTCTTGTTAATGCTCCAGCAGCAGTTTTGTCTCAGCCAAGGCTCTCTCAGCCTTCCTCTCCTTTGCTTCCAGCTTCCTCCAGGCTAGCTGTAGTTTGAGCCCCCTCTCTGCCTTCCTGTCCTCCAGCTCCTCTGAGGACAGACCCCGGGCAGACACACTGCTTCCTGCCCCAGCATGGGCATCCTAAGGGGGTTAGTTGTGCTCCTTATACAGCACAAGATTCAAGTTTGGGTTCTCCTCATCAGCCAAGTTTACCCCCTACTCCTCAGGGTTGTCCTCCTCTGGTGTGGCCTACCACCTCTTGACCTCCTCATTGGCTCTGAGGGCTATCTGGAGTTCTAACTTTGTGGCCTTGTTGCTTACATTCAGTCCCCTTTTCTTGCAGAGCCTCTGCAGCTAAGACCTGGTGAGGGTATCAATGTTGAGCAGCTCCATCTCTATGTTACAAATAAGGAAGGTACGGTGCTCAAATTTAGAAACGGGAGAAAATAGCCAATGGAAAACTAGGAAGAATTTAAAAAGAGGTCAACTCTGGTGTCAAATTATTTATATGGGATTATTGTGTTACTTAAATCATTGTATGGTATCACACATACATGAGAACTGGCTCCCACCGCTTTCACCAATATGAGAAATTGTGCTGTTGGTTAAGTGGAGTGTTAACCTTGCTCAAGCAACAGCCACAATCCCTGGCAGGGTGAACCACAAAAGTCACTAAATTAATCCATGCTTAATCCTCTGGTAGCTTGGCCCAACAGCAGCAGGCTTAACTTTGAGGCAATGTGCAAAGTATTTATGTAGCACACAAACAGCAATAAAGTAAACACACAACAAAAGATTTAGAAAATCATCCACAGCAATTTAGGATAATAGAGTTAATTGTAATAAACTATTTTACACCAAAACAACAAAAGTCCAATCAGTAGAACCAGAGTTATAAATGTTTAAAGGTTAAGGTAAAAAACTAGCATATAAAAGATCAAAGCATCAATAGTAAACACCTAGTCGCTCAAGACTGAGTCAAAGTCAAAATATATGGCTGACCACTATGGAGCCTGAGTTGGATACAAGACGTGGATTGGGCTTGGTCTGTGCTGCCCTTCGGACGTAGAAGAAATTTCAGCAAAAACTTGTCTGAGAAGATAAAGTTCAGCAGGACAAGGCTGCAGGCATTGTCCGAGGAGGAGATGGTGTCGTTGGGGAGCCACTTGACAATCTCACAGTGACGATTTCCACATTTAGACTTATGGCCTGATTTCGATCCTGGCGGACAGGTTAATCCATCACAATGGTGAAGGATATCCCATCTGCCGAAATATAAATCCCATCATATCCTATGGGATTAATATTTCGGTGGACAGGATATCAGTCATCATTGTAATGCAGTAATCCATCCGCCAAGATCTAAATTAGGCCCTTAGTCTCTTTTTAGGAAGTCAAAAATCTCCAGTGGGACGAGGCTGAAGGCTGTAGCCAATGAGGGCTCCATGAGGCCAGATACCCCTTCTGCGACGGATCATTGAGCAGGATTTGCTGCTGCAGAGAAGACACCTTGATCAGATAGACAAACAGGTTGGTTCCAGCCTCCTCCCCGTTCTCAGAGCAGATTTTGGCCAAAGACTTTTTAAGTCCCAAGTTTGGGAATTTGGGCACCTTTAGAACAATTTCCAAGGGTTCAGGACTGGAGAGGCACTATCTGGAGGGTTGGGACTCACTCAGGCTAAGTCCAGGTGCACCTTCAAGATGGTTGGAGCCTTTTCTGTCCCTGAGGCTCTGAGCAGGAGGCCAGTCAAGTAGCCCTTGGAGTCACTCCAGTAGTCCTGGGTTCAACCAGTGGAACAGGGCTCCAGCAGCAGGGCAGGCCTCTGAAGGTTCACAGCAGGATTCATGCATCAGATGAGTCCTATCAGGTGTAACAAAGCAGTCTTCTGAAGTACAGACCAGGCCTCAGCAGCAGGCAGTCCTCTGAGAGTACTTCAGCAGGTCCAGAAAGTGAACTGAAGAGTGGGTCTGAGAGTCCGATTTTTATACTTGGTGCCATCTTTGACGTAGAAGTTTCGAAAATATTACCTTTGAAGTGCTTTGGGTTCCCTCCTCCCCTGCCTTGGCTCCAGCCTGAATGCATGAACAATGAGGTAGTCTGAAGTCCCTTGTGTTTAGGCAGGGCACAGCTTATTGACTTGTAAGTGAGGCTGTGCCCAGCTCCACCCTCATCATGTCAGTGAAGGCCCATCCAAGCACACCTCATCCCTCTATTGTGTGTTTGTCTGGGAGGACTAAACAAAGTCAAACTGCCAACTGCACCTAGTCAGGTGAACCAGGAACAGGCTGCAGGCACAAAATAGTCAGGGCAGGAAAATCCCAATGTTCTAAAAATGACATTTTCTAAATTGTACCTTAAAATCTGACTTTACCATCAAAGAAGAATTTAAATTACAATTTCTTAGACACCAAACATAAAATCCCCCCCGTTCCAAATCAAAAGTAGGCACTTATTAGATGTAATAAGGCAACACCATGTTATCCTATGGTAGAGGGAGGCCTCACAGTAGTCAGAAATTAATTTAGGAGTTTTTCACTACCAGGACATGTGACTCATAAAAGTACATGTTCATCCCATCATCTTCTGCCAGCTGACAAGTGTATCCACTCTCCCCTTTGTGCAAGGCTGTAGACGGAACAATGTATATCGTTCCTGACATAGACGTGTACTACTAGGCCTTAGGTATGTATGTATTACATGCTTTCTGTCTCACACTGTCTTTAATAAAATAATAAAATATTTAGAACAAAAAAAAGTGCATGTCCAACCTTTTAATTACAATGCACCCTGCCCTATAGGCTACTTAGGGCCTACCTTTGGGATGACCTATATGCAATAAAAGGGGAGTTTAAGACATTGCAAGAGCGTTATTTTGCCAAGTCAAACTGGCAGTTTAAAACTGCATTCACTCTGCAATGGCAAGTCTGGGACATGTTTTAAGGGCCTACTTAAGTGGGTGGCACAATAAGTGCTGCAGGCCCACCAGTAGTATTTAATGTACAAGCTCTGGGTATATGATATACCACTTTCCTAGGGACATATAACTTAATTAAATGTGCCAATCAGATGTAATTCAATTTTCCTATGTTTTAGGGATCAAGCACTTAAGCACTGGTTAGTAGTGGCAACGTGCACAGAGTCCTAAGGCCAGCAAAACCGAGTTCATAAAAATAGAAGGGGGAAAGCAAATAGTTTGGGGGTGACCCTGCAGAGGGGCCAAGTCCAACATTGCCGATACTTTTCAGAGTCCAATATGTTCTGTGGATGGCAAAAAAATAAGTGATTTCTCCTGAGTTTTGCCGATTTAACTGTTTATATTGTGTGGATTACAATTTCTTGGGAATGGGTAAGGGAGTGTGCTTTCCATTTCAGAAGGGGTTCCTTAAGTCCACTTCTGTTGCAGCACACAAAAAGCAATAAAGTGAAAACACAACACAAAATTTAGACAAACATCCACACCAATTTAGAACAATAGAGTAAAATGTAATAAATGTAATAAATAATTTGACACCCAAACGAAACAAATCCAATCAGTAGAACCAGAGTTATGAATTTCTAATGGTTAAGGTAAAAACTAGCACATAAAAAATCTAGGTGCCAACCGCGGACATCTATTCGCATGAGACTGGGTCAATGTCAAAATATATGGCCCACCACAATGGAGCATGAGTCAGATACAAGATGTAGATTGGGCTTGGTTGGCACTTACCTGCAGACTTAGAAGAAATGTTAGCACAAAGTTGTCTCAGAAGATAAAGTTCAGCGGAACAAGGCTGCAGGAAGTGTCCGAAGAGGAGGTGTCACTGTCAGGGAGCCGCTGGACAAAGTTGCGGTGAAGTTTTCTACGTTTGGAAATCAAATTGTAGATAATCCTGTGTCGTTAGTGATCCCTTTGTTTGCTTGTGTAGAATCTCCCAGGGAAGTAGTTTCCCATCCTCTATAAAATGTCCCCACCTTTCTATAGCTCTCTTCCACAAAGAGGGCCTCAAGTGCTCTCCCAGAACCTATGGTATTCCTGAAGAATCCCAAATTGGTGCTACATTCCCATAATGTGGGATCATCAATCTATCCCTGACCTAGTACCAAAACCTTGCAGCTGTATTAGGACTTTTAGTCTCACCTTTTTAAAGTATTTAGAAGCACCTAATTTATTGAGAAAATTTGTTCTGCATAGTCTCTCTAACATTTCTTTAACCAACAGCCCCAGCTTTGAGCCTCCTGGATATGTAAGTAGAGTTCTAAAAGTCTTATACTGAAAAGTCCAACAGTGCAAATGAAGATCAGGAAGACCTAATCTACCCTTCTTTCTTAATTTTTCCATGATAGACTTGCCCCTTTAGAGTTCCATATGAAGCTATTGATATTGCTTTATAATATATCTAGTGCATAAAGGTATGCAGTTAAATATGCATTTTACTTTAGCTAGGATGGACATTCTAACAAGATTCACGCTCCTGTGTATAATTAGTGGGATATTTTCCCATCATATAAGGCATTTTCCTATCTCCTTTGCCACTCTGTCAAGGTTCTTTACTAGGATACCAGTAACTTTCTGTGTTATAGTAATGCCTATATGTTAGACCCAGAGGATTCCGGCTAGCTGGGACGCATCAAAGCCAGTCAGAATCCACCATTCTAGATAGGATGAGTACGATACATGTGTCCGATAACCTGTACCCACCCTTGAGTAGCTTGGCACCGAGCAGTCAGGCTTATCCTCAGGGTCCAAGTGTAAAGTACTGGCATAACACCACCCTCGCAACACACTGCGTACGCCACAAAAAGACACGATATTTATAAAACACTGGTCTTTGTATTACACACACATTGAAATCAATACGAGATACACATTGTATACACACTTTACAGTTATATGCAATTGTCAAACTTTCCCATGGAAATCAAAAGGAGATACACATTGTATATACACTTTACAGTTATATGCAATTGTCGAACTTTCCCTTTAGCAGCAGAACGGCATGAACATATATGCCCTAGTAAGATGTATTCATCCAACACGACATTCCACCAATATCGCATAGCCCTAACAGTTGCAATGGTCAAGCAATCACAGGTCTTTAACTACGCCTCGTGATCCAGCCCCTCAGTCACTCAACTACACCAGCCAATGATACACTTAGCCTCTGCTGGCGCCACATTGATTATATTGTCGGAACCACCTAAAACGGAAAGAAACAATTACTTTGTTTTGTCCATCGGATTAGACCTCCAGGTGCACAGCGGCACCTGCACAAGTGCGGGATCGATATTCCTTTGTAGACAAAAGGTTGTGACCCAGGAAGCTGGGGTGCTTCCAAGTCTGAAGAAATGTTTCCCCTCAGGCAGAGGTGCGAACTGCCATAATTCCCAACAGCCAGCCGTAGGTGCCCACAAAGCACAACGAAACCTCTTGGGCCCGTCACGATGTTCTCCACAACAAGGTACCTTGTGGCGTGGGTTCAGGGCGAGGGAGCCAGCGACCTCGGATGGAGGCCGTGATTACAGGCACTGTCATTCTCCCGATTTGGAGGCTGAAGACAGCCTCAGCTCCTGGCTCAGGTCCCCCAACACCCCTCGGAGACCACACGCTCCGGGGTGCAAGCTAGCACAGGTCCCCTAGTTGCAAGCACGGGTCGTCAGACTTTGCAAGCTTCCCCCGCACTCCTTGAACTCATTTCGCGGCACCTCAAGTGGGCTACTGATCTTTACGAGCACTCTCCTCTGCACAGTGTGATGACGGTACCCTACTGAAGATCATTTCCTCCCATTTCCGCCACGTGGTTCTTAAGTTCGTGGAAACAGAGAGATCCTTTGTGTCCCTGGGATCTCGTGGACAAGAGGCCAGCCAACCAGCCCTTGGAGAGTACTTAGGGACCCAGGACACGACAGTTGGCACTTAGCTGCAGGCCAGCAACCTCCAGGCAAAATCCACCAAGTGATAGTCCCCTTCCTGGAGCACGACAAGCCCCAGGCCACCACAAGTCTGCGGCTAATCGAGTTGCAGTCCCTCCTGCCCTAATAATTCCTCATGTCGATGTACGAGCATCGAACCAGCGTAGTATGGTTCTGAATCCAAAAGTGTCTCTACTTTCAGAGGCCAGAGCCCCAGTAGTTATACCACAATGGCTTTTAAAGATACGATCAGTTCAAAAGGCCAACTTTGAAATGCACAGGCCCTCTCTAAATTTTGTACTGTCTGCCATCCTACCCTGGGAGATTTGATCACTATCTTTAGTGGGGCCAGGACCCTGCCCCTTAGAAAGAAGGTGTCAATTCCACCCCCACATTACTATCCCAGAAAGGCTGCTCAGAGTCAGAGCTCTGCAGTTTCCCATGAGCCCCTAGTTTATGGCCTTCTATCGGGAATGTAAAGTGGTAACTGTACCTCAGCACCCGTGAATTGGAGGCCGACAGGCACACAGACCCACTTTCTCAAAGTGACATTTCCATACACGTAATGTCGGATCCACTCACACTACCGAAGAGGATTCGCCATTACAAACTCATCGATATCAAACACATTACTGCTACTATTCTGCACGTAGAAAATACGGTGCAATAGCCTTTCCCTACATTCCCCCATGCTAATCCAATGTGAGGAGTAGGTCCCATCTTACCGAACACATCATGCAGTGCCATTTACGACCCTTGCATGTAACACATACGCGCACAATCCCTACCTCTTCCCACCACGCACCCTGTCACTAGGGAGAACTCTGATATAGCAAGAGACATGCAGAACCTTGGCAAATAGCTTTTTAAATGCCAAGCCGAGTAACAGTAACCTGCAAACACAGACCGCACCAGGGCAAACCTGTGGCACGATCGATGAGATACCTTAGTGGATGGCACAACCAGTGCTGCAGGCCCAAGGAGGAGGATTCGAGGTACATGCCCTGGATATATGTCTTACCCCTAGACAAGGGACTTGGAGCTAACTCGAATCAGCCAATCAAGTAAAGACCAATCACCAGTATGAATATGACAAGCACAGTGCTTTGGCACTGAATGGCAGTGTCAAATGTGCTCAAAATCCAAAGGCTAACACCGAGGTCAGTGGTAAACTGGGAAGGAGGAAAACAAAAAGTTGAGGGAAAGCACACTAGAAAGAGCCATTTCCAACACTAAATATGTGATCTCTTGTTGGATTTGTCCATCATTACGGTCCATATTCCATTCAATGATTTCCAAGTTATCTTTATTGACCTTGTATCCTGAAAAGACCCTAGTTATCTTGTTGACTCTGTTCAATGATCTCTCTATATTTGTTATGTAGACTAACAGGTCATCTACGTACTGTGCCACTTGCTGAAACGTCCATACCTGGGAGGGGTTATATTCTCTTCCAACCTGATTGCTTGTGCTAAGGGTTCAATATGTAAATTGAAGAGAAGTGGAGATAGAAGACAGCTTTACCAAATTTCCCTTCATATGCGGAATTTAGGCGTCAAGTTCCGATTTAATAAGATCCTAGCCATATGGGTGTTATGTAAGACCTGTATTGCTCTGGTGAAGCCTCCTTTCATACCCAACTGATTTAGCACAGCCCGGAGGTACGCCCAGTTCATCCTATCAAAGCCTTTAGCAGCACTGAGTGTGATTATCCCTAGTGGAGTTTGTTCAGCCAGGTCAGTTGATCCTATTAACATGTGGTTCAGTTCCTGAATTTGTTTCCTTTGAAAGAAGTCCCTTTGGTCCGCGTATATCAGATGCCCAGCAATTCCACTCAATCGATTAGCAAGGATTAAAGTCGCTGTTAGGTAATGAGATAGGTCTATAGGACTCACATCTCTTAGGGTCTTTGTTTAGTGCCTTTTGCCCATGAACTAGGGTAGAATTAAAAATCATTTTCAGGGCAGGGAATAGCATGGCTGAAAACCTTTTACACCTTCCCTGGGATGCCCTCTGGTCCAGTTGCTTTCCCATGTTTAAATCTATCTAAAAACTGTACTACTTCCTCATCTAGGATAGGGAGGTTCAATTCTTCCAGTTGATCTTTGGATAAGACAAACAGCTTCTGGTCATTCAACCAGTTCTGGGTTGATATTGTTTGACATAAGAAGGGAGAGGTGTGGCGCAGTGGCCAGAGCGGCTGACTCGGGAGATCGGGGCTTATGGTTTGATCCCCGGCACCGCCGGCAGCTCAGCATCATTTGACTCTGGGCAATAGCTCACTTAATCTCCTCGACGGCCCCCAGTGCCTTGACACCCTTAAGGGAGTGATGTGTTTGCGCTTTACAAATAGGAACTATTTATTGTTATCTTCCCGGTATATATTTTGAATGTAGATCTGGAAAATTCCTTCTAGTTTTTTCGACATGGATATAACTTGTTTGGTCTGCAGGTTAATGAACGCTTTATATTTTTCCTAATAGTATCTGATCTTGTTTGCCAAGCCCAAAACGCACCACTTTTCTCTCTTTATTCAAAATATGTGATGTTACTGCCCCCCCAGTATTTCTATATATAATCCTATATTTTGTTTCTATGAACTTGTTGTGCGCTACTCAGATTGTGTTTTTTTACGCTCCCCAGTTTATTGGGATACACAGGTTTTTTTGCAATTGCCCCTGAATGTCCTTAATCTTGTCCTCTGTAAGTTGTTCACCTATCCATTTTGCTTTTAGAAATACTTCCGATTACACCCCTCAGATGTGCCTTACAGGCATCCCATACAATCTTTAGTGGTGATGGACCAAGATTGAAATAATCTTTGGTTTTATTCTTGTCTTTATCTACAATATTACCATCATTCATTAGCTTATGGTCCGATGTCTACCTTCTAGAAATCTTTTGAGTAAAAATGTTTATCATAAGTTTAACAGCTGCTTGATTAGAGATGTGAATCAGTAGATGTGTAACCCTAGCTGTATATCTAAATTGCAGAGTGTCTACTAAGAAGTCTAACCTTGACAAATGATCGCATTTTTTGTAATGGTATGTGTATCCTCTTTGTTCCCCCATAAGTTCTCTCCAGATATCTTGAACCACAAGAATCTGAGTCATATTAAATATGTATGTACGAGTCTTCGGGGTGTACTGGTCAAAGATCTCTCTCACTTGGGGGCTTATTTACAAGGCCCTTGCGCCACTTTTGCGTCACTTTTCCCATGTTAAAAATGACGCAAAAGTGGCGCAAGGGCCTTGTAAATCTGCCCCGCAGTGTCTAAAAGAGTATCAAAATCTCCTCCGATAATTATCAGCCACTGCAATTTTAAGCAATGTATAACTTAAGTATTTAAGGGCCTGCAGTCATCTACATATGAGCTGTAGTAACTAACACTAACAAACACATCATTATAGTATTTCATTTTAGCAATGGTCCCCAAACTAATGCATCTGTATTTGACTGTAAAATGTCAATATCAGGGAGCTATCTTACTATAAACTTATTATAATCGGTATACCCTTACTACTGCCAGCTTGGTGTGAACATACCACCTGATTTACCCATATTCCTCCCCTTAATAAGGGCGATACATTCCAAACAGCTTATACGTATCTCTTGTAACAGAATTATATGCACTCAGGACGCTTTAGGTATTCTACAACCCGTCTTAGTTTCTTATTAGATCTAAGATAATTCAAATTCCATGTTAACAAGTCTACATCCTTAGACCTATTGAATTTAAAAAGTGAAGCGTGGACACATAGCTAGCAATTATGACTGAGAATTGTATTATTTCATTTTTTTCCCATTGCTTCTGCTCCACCCAAGCGCCTTCCCTCCCCTCTTGGACCCATTTCTACATCTGACAGTACTAAACGTCGTGCCCGTGAGACACCTCTAGCACCCCCCACAATAATGAACCTATGTAAATAAAATTAAATAATTAAATAGAAGCCTGACCAACAAGAAATAACAGAACGTGTAAAGATAACTTAAAGTGTTTAACTTGTTATTATTAACTTATAAAAAAATGCAGTCACATGAACCTTAATCTTTCCCCCATCATTTTTGTTTCCTTATCTCACCAACTGAAGCATCAGAAACCTCTATATTTTAAATACTGTACATTTTGCTTAGCCACATATCCTTTAGCAGAGGTGGAAACTTCATTTGTACCTTAGGGCCCAGTTTTTGTAATTCACCTATCCGGTTACCCAACTATCACTGCCTGTAGTATGGCATATATCTGAACAGGTTATAAAAATGGGGTCTTCATCCCCTTGGCGTCTTATTCTTTAGGACAATTTCCAAGATTTGCTCACAAGCGAGCTACGATTTTCCTTGGCTTTTGTCTATGGGGTGTTTAGCTTAAAAAGGGTCTCCATGTACTCTCTGTATCTCTTTCTCAAGGTCAATTGTTGTTTCGTCTTGAAGAATCATATCATTAAGAAGGCTTATTATGAAATTCTTGATATTGTTACAGTCTGATCATTCCAGGACACTAAGAAGTCTTAGACTGTTTATTTTAGAGTGTTTTCTATTCTCTCAAGAGTTTCCAAAATATACTTCTCTTGTGACATCAGTTGGGCGATTTCTTTAGAGTTTCTCTCATCCGAGTCTCCTGTTTGCCACACAGCAGTTTCCAATGAGTAGTTCTATTTCCTGTCTCATCAAATTTTTTCTCTTGTGTTCAGAATGTTTCTGGAATCTCCTTTTGATTGCCTTCCAAAATTCTGAAGCTACTTATGACTTCCACCAATAAATTTGTAAGTATAGTTTCTACGGCATCAGATGTGGTGGAAGCAGCAGGGACAATAGAGCTATGTGTTTCATTTACATGGATAGATTCAATGGCTGGTGTCCCTGGACCATGCAGGGTTCCTGTATATCCTGTGGCATTTCTGCTGGAGCCTTATCACCAGGAATGGTAATGCATCAAATCTACTTTTAAGACTGACCTCTGATGCAATCTGATGACCTGTTTCCTTACTGCTTGTAAATCTCCCCCCCCCCTTTGCTCCAGCACCTCCCATTACTTTGTTCTGTTATATTGACTGTCCCATCATGCTTTTGTTGGAATGAAAATGTTCTCGTTATTTTGTCTGTGTATTATTCTATGTAAGTTAGCATTCGCGGCACCATTTTATGTTTGGCCGCCATTTTGGATCATGATTGAAACTAATCCTTATTTTCTTCATGAGAAACGGCCTGTGGTCAGTTTCGTTTCTCCAAGGTCGGGCCTTGCTTTGCTAATGAATACACTGTTCTTAATAGCGCATACTTTTCCCACTAGATAGAGGCCTTCTCCCACTAGTCTAGAAGCGGGCACGGACAGAGTGACCTTGAGTACGAGATAGTGTGTGCCCGGCCTCAAAATCGAAACCTATGCTTCTGTACTTCTTTGTTTAACTGCATCTGCCTGGAAAATTCCATTATGGGCGTGCCTTCATTGGTTCTGAATTGTACATAATGTATCTCCATGTTTGCTGATGTCAGTCCCTCGGCAGCAATCTTTAGAGACTGGGCAGGCTGGGCTCCGCTCGAGTGTATCTGAATAAATATATTGGTTTGTATTCTCTACTGTCTGACCGACTCTTCATTTGTATGGAAGGCTGAGAGGTGGTCGCGAGTGACCCGGGTGACCCTAATCGGGTCACTTCCTTCAGTTGGCGCTCGAACAGGGACTCCATCGGGCGAGTGACCCATCCCCTCCTGAGGACGGGTGGGGAGGTCGAGGCCATAGTCGGGTCGGACGGACGGATCAGGGATCCCTGCACGAGAGAGTTCCTGTACTCGCAGCTGCCCCTTCAGTCCCATTGGACGGTGCCTCGCCCAGCGGTCATCCCAACTGGGGTCCCGAATGGCAAAACCCTTGGATCTGACCGTTTGGTCTGAAGAGTCGGCAGCGGAGAATAAATTCGTTTGACCTGCATATATCAAGTGAGTTTGTTTTGGTTCTTTGTGGATATGGTATCATGTTGGTTTGTATTTGGTACGGTCTGAGGACCGATTTTGGGTGAAAAGTATTTGCAAATACTTTGCCAAGCATAAGTAGTGAACTTGTTTTCTTTTGAGAATGCCTGGAATAAGTAAACTGGTTTCTTTGTGCTGTCGTTGTTGTTCTGCTGATGCTCGACTGGAGGAAAGTCTGCCAGCGCCTCCAGAAGGCACTCCGAATTTTGATATGTATGTGAAGCATGGCCTTGGCCCTATTATGTTTAGTACGCTATGGCACAAATATACGAGGGACAATGCAGAGTTGCAGTGGGATTTGACGGGCACTTTTGATGAGCAAAAGATTGAGTATTTACAAGAACAGTTGTTTAAGAAAAGAAGTAGACAATCTATGTTTGATTCCCTTAGGATGTGGCAAAAAGCAGCTAAACAGAGGCGAATGAAAGCAGAGAAAGAGGCCCGGAAGGGGAGAATGCAGACGTTGACTCAGAAGGCCGTAGCATATGACAGAGAAAAGCAGGAGAAGGGTGTTGAATGTGAAGATAATAGGTTTCGATCACAGATTGATAAATCTTATGTGGCCCAAGAAGAAAATGATACTTTTGTGGAAGAATTATTAGATACTCGACCCCTACCTCCATATGCCCCGCAGAGGATATATCCCGCTATTCCCTCACAGTCCCATCCTTCTGTCTCTGCTGTTTCTGCTCCTGTTGATCAGACTGCTTTGGCCATGGCACCTCCTGTCCTCTCTTTGTCCTCGCCGTCTGTGGCAACTATGACTGTTAGTACTCCTGCCACACCTATTGTTTCAGCGTCCCTTTCACCAGCTCTTACACCTGCAACGCAGCCAGCAGCGACGTTAGTGCCTGTTACTTCTGTTGCTACTCCTACTCTGTTCTTTCATCCCCCAACATTACTGAGTAGTGGGACACCAGTAAGTGGATTTGAGGATAGAGTCTGGACGAAATTTAAGGAACGTATGGGGCCGCTAATACGATCTGATGTGGGAGATGATGAGAAAAGGGTAGCAGCTAATCGGGCTGCCCAGTGGGCTCGTAATCCCATTTACAGTGTGGAAGATGTGTGGAACGTGATGAAAGATTATGAGCCTTTTGTACAACAGCATGCCCTTAAGCATATGTCTGCTACATTGATCGGCCTTTGGGATCAGTGTTTCAACGATGCAGCACCGCAGATTCTATATGATATTAAGGATCATGTATATGTTACTGATATGGCGCCTGGTCAAGTTTTTGGTAATGTTGCAACGTTGGTTGCTAATCGGGGTAGACTGCCTGAGAAGAGCCCCACCCCGGTATCTCAGTTTCCAATGCGGGAGGTTCATCCTATCTATCACCCTGAAATACCAGAGCTAAGGGATCAGCACAATGTTATTACTAGACCAGGGGCAGCGGCCTGTTTCCAAGAACAATGGGTTTATACTCCATGGAAAAGGAGTGAAGTCTTCTCTCTTAAGACTCAGTTACCTGATCCTAGGAAGAATCCAACTGCTTATTATAAAGAATTGACTGAAACTGCCTCTTCAACAGTGATGACACTTGCTGATATTGAAATGTTTTTTGGCTTACTAGTTCCAGTTGATATTTGGAGACATGTACACACACAGGATCATGTGGGGGAATTGGGTGGTACCTGGGATCAAATTAAAGTATGGGATCAGGAACAGAAGCCAGGTGATAAGCCTAGACCAGAGATACTTGCTTTGCCCAGCCTTATCATTACGTATATGCATTCTCTTATTCCTCCGAGAAAAATTGATTGGGACAAGTTATCGGCTTGTCGTCTGAAGAAAGATGAGAGTGTGTCTAATTTTTTCACTTGGTTTGAAGGTGTGTTTCTGGACTATAGTGGACAGGATTTGTCGATTGAAGGTGGTGTTTGATTGTTTGTTTATAGATTTGTTTCCAATTTGCTTCCTGTCATTGCTTCTGAGAGCACCTGGTCCACATATTCCCGTTCTGTTATTTTGAATATGGCACAGTATTATGAACACAGGGAAAATGAGGATAAGGAGAGGACGGAGAAGAAGCACAAGGATTTGAAGACGAAGGTGTTGTTGCAACAGGCTTCTAGGGGGAATAGTGGAGGATGTGGTGGTTCGGCCTGACAGCTTCCACACACTAGCAGGCCGCCAAATACCACGCCTTTGGGGCCGAATCAGTGTGTGTATTGCAAAGAGGAGGGACACTGGCGTAGCGAGTGTCCTGTGCTTTTGCAGAAGGTGGCGGCCCAGAGAGGACGAGGTTCTCGAGGACGGGGTCGTGGAGCTGGTGGTCAGGACAGGGCTCAGAATGCTGTGGCCTCGCAGGGTCGTTCTGATCAAAATTATTTTGATGACCCTCGGGGAGGACAGTATTATCATGATGATTATGACACGGATGAGGTGACAGGGATGTCTTACAGCTAGGACAGCCAGGGACAGAGTGAGGGGCCAGTTCCGATACCTGTAGATCAACGCGGTCCGTATGTTAGTGCGGATGTGCATGGCTCGGCTAAGGAGTTTTTGGTGGATACAGGTGCAACAAACAGTTCTATTTCTCGTTCCTTGGTCCCTTGGGCGGCTGTGTCTGGCCATAATAATGTTTTGTAGGTTTTTTTGGTGTACCGGTTGTGAGCCCCATTTCAAAACCCCTTGCGTTGATTATTGGTCCTTTCACTGTCGATTCGCCATCTTATTGACGTCTAATTGTGAAGAAAATTTGATGGGTTTGGACTTGTTGATGAAATTGCATGCTACGATTTATTGCTCCCCGGCAGGTGTTTACATGACAATGGGTCCGGATGTAGTGCGCGCTACGCAGTGCTTGTCCAAAGATGCGCCTCTTCCTGTAGAGTTTAGAGATGTACCGCCCACTCTCTGGGCGACAGGTGACACAGATGTGGGACTGTTACAGACATCGCCAGTTTCGATCCAAGTTAAAGACAATGCCATTTTACCTCGCATCCCTCTGCATAAAATACCGCAGGCAGCTGAGCGAGCTTTATTGCAAATTGTACAGGACTTGATTGAGAAAGGAGTGGTTGAGGAGACGATTGCTAATGTTTGTAATAGCCCTATTCTTCCCATTCTCAAACAGACACCTTCGGGTTCCTCTGATGATCATGCAGATGTTTATCGCTTTGTGATTGACTTGCGTGAAGTTAATAAAATAGTGATTCCCCAGTTTCCGGTGGTTCCTGACATTACCACTCTTTTGACATTGATTCCTTCTTCTGCTACATTCTTTTCAGTCATTGATTTGAAAAACGCGTTCTTCAGTATTCCCATTCATCCTGACAGCAGATATCTGTTTGGATTCACCCTAGCTGGTAGAAGGTTTAGATTCTGTCGCGCTCCTCAAGGCTATACAGAGAGTCCGAGTATCTATAGTCAGGCATTGAAAGGTCAGCTGGATTCCTTGTCGCTCCCTACAGGTAATGTATTGCTTCAGTATGTCGATGACTTACTCATCGCCTCGGATACAGAACAAGGTTGCAAAGACAGTACAGTTAAATTGTTGTTGCATTCAGCTCAGCATGGCCATAAAGTATCCCTTGCCAAATTTCAATATTGTCAACAGGTCACCTACTTAGGACACCTACTGTCGAAGGAGGGTAGGAGATTGACCCCTGAGCGCATCAGTACCATTGTTAAAATGCCCGTTCCGCAAACTCAGAAAGATGTGCGTGCTTTCATAGGTATCACCTCCTATTGCAGGCTGTTAATTAAGCCCCTGCTTGCTCTAACACTAAAAGATGTGCATGAACCCCTGCTCTGGAAGCCTGATTGTCAGCAGTCTTTTGAGCAATTGAAAATGGCGCTTTGTTTGGCTTCAGTACTCGGCACCCCGACTATACTAAACAGTTTGTGTTGTACGTCCATGAGATGGCCGGTTGCGCGCTTTCTGTTTTAACACAAAAATTTGGAGATAAGCAATGGCCGTGTGCTTACTTCTCTGCTGTGCTTGATCCAGTCGCACGAGCCCTCCCGAGCTGTCTAAGAGCGGTCGCGGCCGTGGCTGTCTCCATAAGGCAATCGGCTGGACTCGTACTTGATACTGACCTCACAGTCATAGTACCCCATGCTGTGGATACACTTTTAAATAAGACAAAGACACAGCACCTCACCAGTGCACGTCTGACAGGTTATGAATTAACGCTGTTTGCCCAACACATTACGATCAAACGATGTGCCACTCTGAATCCAGCCACGTTACTTCCCCTCCCTTCTGAGAATGAGGAGATTGACATACATGATTGTATCTTCCGGACGGAAGAAGAGATGAAAGGACAGGTAGACCTGACTGATGTTCCCTTATCTGTCCCCTGAGGGGAACTATATGTCGATGGCTCTTGCTTTTAAATTACCAGTTGGCACAACAACTGCTGCATATGCTAACACTACAAAGCGTACAGTAGTTGAGACATCACGAGTTCCCTATCAGTCGGCCCAAGCTGCAGAGCTCGTTGCCCTAATACGAGCCTGCGAATTGAGTGAGGGACTGGTTGTTAATATTTATACTGTCAGCCAGTACGCCTTTGGAGTCACCCATAATTTCGGGCGACTCTGGGTAGAGAGAGGGTTCCTTACTTCCCATGGCACAAAGATCCAGCACGGTCACCTTATATATAGGCTTTTGTCCGCTTTGACACTCCCTAAGAAATTGGCAATAGTAAAGTGTAGCGCCCATAGGAAAGTTACTGACGATGTAGGTAAATGGAACACTTTTGCAGATCAGACAGCTAAGAAAACAGCCCGGACTAGGATGAAAAGAATGTTCATAGCAGGTCCCGCTAGGTGGGTGCCTGAGGTCACCATGTTTGAGGATACACTTGAGAACGTGAAGAAAATACAAAGTGAGGCCACAGTGGAGGAATTAGCAGTGTGGCAAGAAAGTACAGCACAATTGAACGATGAGGGATGTTGTATTGACAAGTCAGGGAAGCAGAGATGGATGCTGCCAGGTGCGTATGTTCTCCCTGTGGTCACGATGGCTCATGGCCCAGCCCATATCAGTGCTAAGGGTATTTGCATGGTGTGCATGATGCACAATCCTGGGAAAGGTACCCTTACACCACCCGGTAATTTTGCACCACCCACTTTCCCTTTTGAGGTCCTCCAGATGGACTATTTTGAGATAGAGAGGGTCAATAATTTGAAGTACGTGTTGGTGGTAGTTTGTGCATTCAATAAATGGGTCATTGCGACGGCAAAGATACTCCTAAAGGAGTTCTTTCCTTGTTTCGGCTTGCCCCGTTTGATCTGGAGGGATAA
The DNA here is from genome assembly GCA_963921515.1 of Calotriton arnoldi. Classification (NCBI taxonomy): domain Eukaryota; kingdom Metazoa; phylum Chordata; class Amphibia; order Caudata; family Salamandridae; genus Calotriton; species Calotriton arnoldi. The sequence continues at coordinate 110,896 of CAWUFW010001239.1, forward strand.
CGTAAGTCATTTTAATGCCAAAGTCATTCAGCTAATTTGCGATGGTTTGCACATAAAACAGACATTTCATGTTGCAAATCACCCACAGTCAGCATGTTTGGTTGAGAAGTACAATGGTACTCTCAAACTGAAATTGGTAAAGATTCAGGAGACAACAGGGTTACAGTGGCCAGATGCTTTACCATTAGCTCTTTTGTCGACAAGTACAATAGCACATTCTAGAACAGGATTGTCACCTTATGAGATCATGTTTGGACGCCCGGCAAATGTCTGGGGCATCCCGCGCCCTCGTAAGTTCTCTGATATTGAGTATCCATTGTTGACAGACTATCTTTGCCAGTTAACTGAAAATTTGCGTTCTATTCACCAGCAGGTCCGCGAGTCCCTTCCACCCACACCAGAGGGGCCCGGACACGATATTCGGCCTGGGGATTTCGTATTAGTCAAGAACTTCCAGCGGAAGAAGAGTTTGGAGCCCCCTGGAAGGGACCTGAGCAGGTCCTCCTGGCCACTCGAACCGCCATGAAGGTCGCCGGCCAAAAGAACTGGATCCATGCCAGTCACTGCCGCAGGATACCCTTACCCTTGCCCTATGATCAGTGGGTGAGGGACGGCATCGGGGACACTGAGTGTGAGAAGGTGCCTCAGTTCGTCCCCTTCAGCGATGCAAAGTTAACGTGGACCCAAACGGATGTGGAGAATGATGAAGTGCTAAATGCAGCGGTCCCTCCAGAAATTCGAGCCATTAAGGAGCCGCTGTTTGTTGACCCCCCCTGTGCCTGGAGTCACCAGGTACAATTTGCATCCTCAGCTGAGGAATAGTGCACCAAAGGAGAAGTCAGATTAGTCAGGGATGGACTGTGTAAGTAAGGGTGTACTTTGCTATAGTACCAACGGTGTTAGTTCAGGGTGTTGTGAGATTGGTACACTGTTCTGACATTGGACAGGATAAATCGAACGTGCTTCCTAGGAAGGGGGTACCTTATCCTGAGCAACGTGGGATTCATCGTGAGCTTAGGACTGAGCAAGCTCCACCGCCGGTGCTCAAGAGCGCCAACGTTGATGAACAATAGAAGCCTGTACCAGTGAGGCTCTGACGGACACTGGGAACACTTACCTTTATTATCAGTTTTGTTGCATTCCTTTTCTTGCTCCATAATGCATGCGTTTGGTCGGCCTATTGATGAGGAAGAACAACCATTTGCACCTCCACGTGTGGCACAGGGTTGATCAACAAAGAATAAAATAGTTTGCATATTAATTGTTGTGATTACACTAGCAACAAAACTTGGAATATCCTGGTTTCTAGAGGAGAAATATCCTGTACATTCCTTGGTTGGTACAACGCCCACTCCCCCTGAGCACATTTTTGTCACTCTGTCTCCACACAAAGAAGCGCATAGGTTGTCCTACACCGATAATGTCTTTATACAAATGTTGCATCATACTCATAATGTATCTAATACCACAAATTGTTGGGTTTGTGGGTTGCTCCCTTCGGTTACTCATAAGAGCAACAATTTGTTGTCCCTGCCATTGTCATATATCGGCAGTTGTGAGGGTTGGTTTCAATTGTTTCGGCTGGTGTACTACCAATTTCATCTCTCCACTTCGGGTATAACATCCACTGATTCCCATACCGCCCATGAATATGTACTCTTCTTCCATGGGTTCACCACCATAGGACCAGCCGGACAAGGGACTCTAGGGACACTGTCCTCAAAGTAATGTGTGAACACATACCGTAAGGTGAAGAATGATGCCTGGTTCCTAATGGAAATGGCTGATTTCCAATGGTTTAATACATCTGAGTATTTTCAATCTTTCCGAGCTCGAAATCTTACTGAAGATAAGCCGATACCTGTGTCAGTAGTTAATACGACAGCTAGTTTTTGTGTCCAGGGGACAGGGAAGATAAAGGTGGGTGAGAATAACTGTAATTTAACCTTCAAGTTAAATACGACAAATAGTCCGCCTTTGAATCTGCCCCATAATGTCTATTTCGTCTGTGGGTCACAAGCCCACGTGTGGCTCCCGAGGGGATGGTCAGGTACATGCTATCTCTCTTTCCTCCTTCCCCCTGTATATGTTGCCCCGTCTAACTATCACCAAACCCATCGATTGCAACGTAGAAGTCAATCCTTGTCCCGAGTCAAGAGGATTGTTGATACGAACGATATAGATCAGACTGACACTACCGCCCAGCAATTTGGGGATGCTTTGAAGGGCCTACTACCTTATTGGGGTCCCATGGCTAATAGCCTTCAAATTCGTCAGCTAACAAGAGTTGTTGAAGGGGTTATCAATACAACTGCGGGAATGACAAATATCACGGCTGAGCTCCAGGCTAGGAGATTAGTCACTTTGCAAAACAGGATTGCGTTAGACGTCATCCTTGCAGATCGGGGAGGGGCCTGTCGTGTCATCGGCAGCAGGTGTTGTGTTTACATACCTGATAACGCCCCCAATGTTTATTCGCCCATACAGAAATTACATAGGCTATCAGTTGAGATACACCAAGAAACAGGTACTTGGACTTTGTCGGGGTGGTTTTGGAATATGCTAACAACATGGGGTTGGAAGATCCTCATCTTTCTGGTTGTGGTTGTTAGTTTTATTTTTACATGTTGCCTCTGTATACACTGTCTCCCAGCTCGTTGCACCTATTGTGTAAATGTTCTCACCCCTAAACAGAAAATATCAGTTCATGATACTAGTGCTGCGATTGTGTTGCAAAAAGATATTGACGACATGATGCAGATCAATGAGGGTGTCTTTGAATACTGATTATGTAAGCACCAGCTCATAGTGATATTTCTTATCCTTGCACAATGTTATACGTTTCGTGATAGTAACATAAAATTGTTAGCTTCTGCTAAAAGGAGGGTCTGTTAGAATAAAAATGTCTTGGCTGTGTTGCATATACATTGTTCTGCATAAGTTAGCATTCGCTGCACCATTTTATGTTTGGCCACCATTTTGAGCCATGATCGAAACTAATCTCTCTCTGTCTCTACTTTCCAAAAAGCAGCTCTGGTAATGTTCGTTTTCTCCAAGGTTGGGCCTTGCTGTACTAATGGATACACTGTTCTCATTAGCGCATACCTTTCCCACTAGATAGAGGCCTGCTCCCACTAGTCCAGCGGTGGGTACGGGCAGAACGACCTTGGCATAGAGATAGTGTGTGCCCGGTCTCAGGATCAAAACTTATCCTTCTGTACCTTCTTTGTTTAGCTGCCTCCATATGGAAATTTCCAGTTTGGGCGTGCCTTCATTGGTTCTGAATTGTACATAATGTATCACCATGTTTGCTGATGTCAGTCCCTCTGCAGCAATCCACAGAGACTGGGCTCTGCTCGAGTGTATCTGAATAAAATATACTTGGTTTGTATTCTCTACTGTCTGACCGACTCTTCATTTGTATGGAAGGCTGAGACGTGGTCGCGAGTGACCCGGGTGGCCCTAATCGGGTCACTTCCTTCATAATGGAACATGACCATTTTGAGAAGTACACAAAAGGTCACATATGTATTGACAGACTGTGGATCACAAACGATGCCACCAACAGCTCCAGGCAATTGATATAAAGCCTTAACTCATCTATGAAGCGCCTTCCTCTGGCACACAAAATTCTGTATCAAGCTCCACTATCTAGTCTGTGTTGATTTCAATCTACGACCATATATTGGTTGACATGACGATCATCTATCCATCCATTTAATGCTTGCACGTGCCCTAGTCACCTCATTAGCGCAGTGCTGGCATCCATGGGAAGAAAAATCTCATTGGGGTACAAGAGACCACTCTGCAAGACCTGGTAGTAAAAGAGGCACAAAAAATAACTTGGAGTGATGAGGCTAGCAGCTCTACTATATTGGCAATCATTCTAAGTGGACACAACAATTTCTTAGCGTACATCAATGGGAAAGGAAATAAGAGACAATTATCCTTGGCTGCCAAGCAGCAAAGAAAGAAGAGAATCAGAAAGTGAGCAGACATTTTCTGAGTTTTTGACGTTGCACTATTGATTGCTTGAGGGCCCTGTGTTCTATAGATTATCCCATTGAGCTTTGGGTGTTGTAATTGTGGAACTGTTTGCGCTGGTATGTGAAATAGTAAAGAAAGAGTTAGCTTAGCCTTGAGTCTGGCCTGGTCATAGAATCAGACAGAACATTGCCTTCTCAGAATCCCAGAGCCAGTTGTGTCACTGTGTGTACAAGGCAAACACAAGGAGATGATGGACGGAGCGCTGAAACTTTTCAGACACTCACCCCCAGTCACAGATCTGGGTTGAATCCATCATCATTCTTTAGCTCACTTTGCCAACTCAGTTCAGACCAGCTATATGCAAATCAGTCTTGACCCTGTGCCTCATGGGAACAGTCCAGCCCGAACTGCCAAGCCAGGTCTTCCCTGAACCGGAAACAAGCATCCTGAAACCGGTTTCTGGGTAACACCCTTCATCAGCCAGGCTAACTTGAATCCAGTGGCAAAGTGAGCAAGGGACCCACGTCTGGGCATACCCTGCCAAATTGGGGCGAACAAAGCAAACACAAGGAGATGATGGACGGAGCGCTGAAACTTTTCAGACACTCACCCCCAGTCACAGATCTGGGTTGAATCCATCATCATTCTTTAGCTGACTTCGCCACCTCAGTTCAGACCAGCTATATGCAAATCAGTCTTGACCCTGTGCCTCATGGGAATAGTCCAGCCCGAACTGCCAAGCCAGGTCTTCCCTGAACCGGAAACAAGCATCCTGGGACCAGTTTCTGGGTAACACCCTTCATCAGCCAGGCTAGCTTGAATACAGTGGCAAAGTGTGCAAGGGACCCACGTCTGTGCATACCCTGCCAACTTAGGGCGAACAAAGCAAACACAAGGAGATGATGGACGGAGCGCTGAAACTTTTCCGGTTCAGGAAAGATCTGGCTTGGCAGTTCGGGCTAGACTGTTCCCATAAGGCAAAGGGTCAAGACTGATTTGCATATGGCTGGGTCTGAACTGAGGTGGCGAAGTGAGCTAGAGCATGATGATGGATTCAACCCAGGTCTGTGACTGGGAGTGAGTGTCTGAAAAGTTTCAGCGCTCCGTCCATCATCTCCTTGTGTTTGCTTTGTTCGCCCCAGGTTGGCAGGGTATGCCCAGACGTGGGTCCCTTGCTCACTTTGCCACTGGATTCAAGCTAGCCTGGCTGATGAAGGGTGTTACCCAGAAACTGGTTCCAGGATGCTTGTTTCCGGTTCAGGGAAGACCTGGCTTGGCAGTTCGGGCTGGACTGTTCCCATGAGGCACAGGGTCAAGACTGATTTGCATATGGCTGGGTCTGAACTGAGGTGGCGAAGTGAGCTAAAGAAGGATGATGGATTCAACCCACATCTGTGACTGGGAGTGAGTGTCTGAAAAGTTTCAGCGCTCCGTCCATCATCTCCTTGTGTTTGCTTTGTTCCCCCGAGGTTGGCAGGGTATGCCCAGACGTGGGTCCCTTGCTCACTTTGCCACTGGATTCAAGCTAGCCTGGCTGATGAAGGGTGTTACCCAGAAACCGGTCCCAGGATGCTTGTTTCCGGTTCAGGGAAGACCTGGCTTGGCAGTTCGGGCTGGACTGTTCCCATGAGGCACAGGGTCAAGACTGATTTGCATATGGCTGGGTCTGAACTGAGATGGCGAAGTGAGCTAGAGAATGATGATGGATTCAACTCAGATCTGTGACTGGGAGTGAGTGTCTGAAAAGTTTCAGCGCTCCGTCCATCATCTCCTTGTGTTTGCTTTGACTAGGTCCTTAGTAACAAGGGTTTAGAAATCCAAACCTGCGGCTCTAGAAAGCGTAACTGTGGAATGGATGTATTGACTTTTGTGATTCATTTTCATCAGCTGGCAGTTGAGAGAATCTGGGTTGAAAGAACTCAGATGACCCTTTTCAATATGTATTGAGAAAAGAAACAAATTGATTCATTAACAATATCCTACTTCATCTCCTGAACTTGTTGATTTAGTGCTGCTGATTGAGCATAGACTGGAGAAGAAATGAATGTAGGAAGAAAAAGAAAGTTATTTCATTCCTTTCAAGTTCTATCGTTTGGCCAATCAGAGGTCCATGGAACCTTAGTCTCAAGAAAATCCAATGCAAGCATGAGCTGCAATTGCTACTTTGAAAACAAAAAGGAGCACCAGCTGAAGGCCTGACTGTGGTGAAGCTGGACACACGACTCAGGCATGTGGTCAACTCTTTTAGGAAAATATTGAATTCTGCAAGAAGATGAAGCCGTGTTTTTCGAGTAGTTCCACTAGGCCCTAGATGTGCCTAGACTCGCACCTGATCAGCACCAGGATATCCTCCCAGGTGATAGTGCGAGCTACAAAGCTGCATAACATGTTTTATCAGAATCTGATTGGAACTATTTAGCACTAGAAAGAAAATGTTTCACCATACAATGGCTTCTACTGAGTGGAGACACCTATTGATGTCAACTCAAGAACCATTTGAAATTCAAATAGATCAGAATCTACAGTGTTTGTGAAATATTCATCATAGGAATAGTCATTAAGCCAGATTGACATTCTTCTTTGCCCAAAATGAGTTCACTATCATCTACATTCCTGTTTCAATGAATGTGTTAGTAGATGCTTTATTTTGTTGTTATCCTGAATTAACACTTAAGATAAGCCAGTAATTTCTTCTCAATGAGAAGTTGGTAGTTTAGTCCTTTCTAGACAAAGTCAAGAGGGCTCACAAAAACACAGCTCCACAGGAATTAGATGATATTTATTTAAGGCCAACAAGTCACTTTACAACTGGATGTTATCAAAATGTGTTAAGAGATTTCTGGTTAACATGGTGCAAGTCTACTTTGGATTTAGTCTTGCAAGCTTTTTAGTTACCTGCCCTATTTGTGTCTAGCCTAAATTCCTGAATTCTAAACTTTTAGGATAGCCATTAGAAATAGCTCCTGAATATTAACAGAATTTCCACAAATTTTAAAACTGATTTTCAATTTTTAGAAAGATACTTGGTGATAATGGTTAATGGGTGCATATTTTTTTTTAAAGGGCCATTTTTCTCCATTGCTCAAGTTACCAATAACTGCAGAAATAGTGCAATGCTTTTTGACAGACACTTTTCCTCTTCATGGGTTGCCTCAATACTATGATTTCAGATAGAGGGAATATATATATATCACTTTTTTGAAGAACAATGTGTAAGGCTTAGGGGCCTGAATAAGCTTTATGTTCTGGTTATCAGCCTGTACCAACATGTGGAGGAATATCTACTGTGCTTCTGTGATGCAACTTAAGACAACTGGCCCTCCTACTTACCAACTGCAGTCTCAGACAGTATCTGTCTTATGATAGGGGTACTTGTAGTGCTGTCAAGGTTTCACCTAACTTCTGTAAGTAAAGATTTCATCCAAGAGCTTTTCCATCTTTTTGAATTGATTGCTTGCTTCCAGCAATAATTGAATCAATCAATCAGGATTTATAAAGCGCAGCTAACCACCCGATAGGGTATACAGGCGCGTGCAGGCAAATCAGTTGTAAACAGACAACTTGTTTCTGAACATTAGCACTATTCTAAGGAGAATGTAGGATAAATCAAAATCAAGTTCTGCCCTATTTGCCCCTGGAAGGAAAGCTTGGTTATTTTCTCTTCTTCCTGTCTATATAAAGCCTGCATTTTCATAAATGATTTTTTGGGCCATTTGAGATAACTACTCAAATCAATCCTGTGGCTATTCAGCTGAAATTGTCTTGGAAGACTCAATCGGTTTTTCATTCATCTCAGTTGCTGCCATGTGTGCCTGATCCTTATCAATGACTTCCACCTTAACCTTTGCCAGTTCCGGTACAAAGGTAACCCCAAGAAAAAGTTACTTGCTTGCAATAATGATCTTTCTGGTGGATATTCTATGTACCTACAGATTCATCACCTGCAGAAAAATCCCCAGGCATCAGACTGGATCCAGAATTCTCAAAGCTCTCATGTCTCTGGTAGGGGGGCGCTGGTTTCAAATCAATGCCAGAAGTGACCTCATGTTGTTATATGGCCGTTAGAGTCATTGTCGACATTGCTAGGTTGACATGAGCACGGCTGCCATGATGCTGCTTTTGCGCACGTTACTACATGACTTTGTTGTGCAAGACTCTGTTTGTGCCTTTCACATGAGAACTGTCTGCTTTCTGCATTCTCTGCCTGCTCTTGGAGTTTAGTCTGAACACGATGTGCAAAGTCGATAAACAATGCCCATTGTTATTCTGTTCTGGTCAGTCCCTAGCATCTAGACAAAACATGCTAGCACAGCTGCGCTACTGGAAGCTCGTGCTTTGATATTACAGGGATGCATGTTGTTCTGACACACACTTGGAGAGGGTCCTTTCCAGGGAGAAGACGTATGTGGTTCCTATGATGTAAAGCTTCCATCTAGGCACTAAGGTAGGGGGTCTGCTGACAAAGCCCAGAGATCTTCTTTTATGTAATAGACACCTTACCAAGGGGAGGGTGGTGAGGCCTTACAGTCCTTTTTCCAGTGTCTATTTATAATGACATTCCCCTTTCTATTCTATGGAATTGTAACAATGCTAATTGTTCTAAGTTTATGCATTTCGCTTCTGGTAGTGGCTCGGCTACTGCATTATAGAGCACGATAGTTAAAAAAACCATTTTGAACTACAACAGTGACTCTGACCATTCTTATTGTGGACAAGTACGAGTGAGCGAGCGAAAGGGTATTTCTTGCTACCGCGATTCCTGAAAGAGTCGGGAGTGTTGTGTTCTGGGTTGTCTAATCATTTGTAGCTTCGTGATTTTGTAGGAGAACGAATGAGACACTATAGCTAGTCGGTTTTGGGATTTTGGGTACTAAGGTGGTAGGTTGGTACACCCCTATACACCGAGGTCCTGTTTTCCTGCGCATAGTTCTGTGTAGGTGCAGAATCCCTGCAACATGGCGCCGCCAACTTTTGGTCTGGTTCTTATCTGCGAGACTCCTGAGTAGTGCTTGTCCACAATCCCCTCACATCTGTTTCCGGAGACGGTTGTGACAGTGTAGCCTCCTATATTGATGTTTTATAGGTTTTTCAAGCTTGAATTTTAAAAGGTTCCTTCTCTTTCTAATTAACCCGTTATTGTGCTGCCACACATAGGTTGTTATTCTTTGCTATTCCTTATGGCGGTTGCCATTACACCGCCTAATCGGGCGGCAGTCTCAGCTTATTTGACTAAACATGGGTGTTGGTGCTGGTGTTGCGCTCATTTTTGTTGTAGAAGCGGATGCAGCTTACCGCTTCTTGGTCTTTTATTCTTGGGTCACCTTTCCGGCAGTGGATGGAACAGATAATTTGTTTCAAGAATATACTGCCACAGCCCTACCTCAGATTTATCAGCCTTATAGGTCTCTTGAAGTTCCGCTAACGGCTTGGCAACACCAAATATGGTTTAATGGGGCCCTTCCGCACCCAATAACGCTGGTCCGTTTATGCCCTTTATCAATAGATGGGGCCACGTGGCCCATTTTGGCTGGGTATGCCCCACACCCGCGTTATCTAACAACTGCAACACTCGCAGAACTCTGTGTATTACATACTTCCTTAATACGTATACATAGAACTGTTATACAGTTCCTGTCGTGCAACTTCCAGGTGGGACCGCATGGAGTTGCTGCGCAACCCGCTGGACCTGGTGGAGTAACCATCAGTCCTCTTATGGTTAATTCAGTGATGGGCAAGCGTCCACAGAATAAGGATGAATTCCCTTATTGGCTTGCTGAAAAATTTGGACAAATTGAGGCTGTTTTTCCGAATACTACTCCTGTGGAGAAACACAGGATCCTAACCATAAGTTTACCTAAAGACTTAGTTCCCGAATTAGCTGATTGTAACACTTGGGGTAAAGTGTTTGCAGCGGCATATTCGATGTGTTTCGGCACCCCCTCCATGACCGTACTCCCTTCCGTAATAAAGCGTGTTCAGGATGAACACAGAGCCGATGCGGCTCTGGAATTGGGGATGAGATTGGTGGGGGTGTTCGACGTTGTTGCTGATATTATCCTTGCTAATGTTAAAGGTGATGCTGTCAGCTTACAAGTGGCTAACCGCTTGGAGGCTGTGGCAGACGCAGACAAGTCACGCGAATTACCAAAGATTATTGCCAAAGCTTATAAAACCTTAGGCCGCAATAGTCTGGGAATTAAGCCTTTTACTCAAACGCACACGCAATCTCAAACTTAACAAAAAGCCCAGACTGATAAAGATGGGCGCCCGTTCTTTCCTAAAAGGAACTAGCGAAATAAAAAATAGGGGCAGCAGAAGCAAGGTTCGCGTGCAGGTTCACCGACACCTGAGTCTTCTGAGCGTACTTATGACTTGAGCGACCGCGCGAAAATTAAGAAACCTGATAGATTGCAAGTCCCTGATCAGCGCTCTCCTCGTTCTTTACAGGACACATCGGACTCTCAAGTCGGTGGTGAGGAACGCCAGGATTGTGCCAAAGGTCCGACCACACAACAGGGACGGGATCAACCTCGACAGTTTGACGTTAAGGCCAGACAAGAGGATCTGCCTCGTTTTAGACCCCCGTTTCAGAACAAGAAAGTTGCCGCTTTATCTGCGAAGTATGCCTCAGACGGTGAGAACGCGACTCCTCGACTGGGCATGGGCAGTGACTCTGCTCGACAGCACGGCGGAGGTTACCATAGTGCGGGAGGCACTGCGTCCCTGTCTGGAGGCGACAGCAACTGATACATTAATTACAGTAGAAACAGCGGATACCCCGGTTGCCCCCCCGATAGACTCTATGAGATTATTTTCCAAATTGAAGGTGATATACAGCGTCCACTCAAAGCAGTTTTCTGGGAAAATCTCACCTCCTCATACGACATTTTGTTGGCGGAGGCAGATTGGCCTCCACCATTTGTGCTAGCCGCTTCTAGAGGGGAGGACGTGATACTTCCGAGGTTTTCCCGTTACGTCCCTGAGGAACATGCAAAGGCTTACGCAGCTGAGTGGGCTTTGGCCCTTGCCCCAGCGGTGTGCCGTAATCAGGTGGGCTGGGATATTGATTCACCGGCACATGAAATACCATTACGGTCTATGCCACAGCCACAACCGCAATATCCAATCAGACACGAGGCTAAGGCTCACGTTTGTGACATTCTAACTCTGTTGGAATATCAAGGAGTGATTGAATCCTGTGTATCACCGATGAATAATTCTCTTTTTCCGGTATCAAAACCTGACGGTTCATATAGCATTGTGTTGGATTATCGAAATTTGAATAGTCATTGTCGTACATTTGCTGTACAGAACACACAAAGCTCTGCGCTGGTGAACAACCTTGTTCATAAAAAATACAAAACTACACTGGAGATATCCAATGATTTCTACAGTCATAATCTGGCTCATGAGAGCCGTGACTTGACATCATTCACCGCCGTCAGAAATCAGAAAAAATGTACACGCTTGCCTATGGGGTATAAGAACAGCCCCGGGGCTTTTGCTGCGCGTGTTGTGTCTTTGTTGCACGACATAGATCCAGATGCGTTCTCGTACGTCGATGATATTTATCTGACGGACGACGAACTAATGCTGCATCTTGTCCAAGTCAACCGCATCATTTTATCGTTTGCAGACTATGGATACAAATTAAATTTTGCAAAATCCCACATCGCTCTTTTTGCGGTGCTCTTTTTGGGCTATGAGCTCAATAATGAAGGTAGGGGATTAGACCCCCACTTTCTGGAGAAATGTGCACAATTGCAACCTCCCTCTACGCTGAAGAAACTTCAGTCTTTGCTGGGATTTTAGAATTTTTGGAGGACATACATCCCCGATTATGCCCAGCGTATCAAACCACTTTATGCGTTGATACAACCAACATATTCTTCTGCCAGCTGGCTTCTGGAACATACCACTATTCTACAATCTTTGCAATCTGATATGCTTGCAACTACTTGTTGACGCGTGATAATACCTCGAACCTGGTGATACATATAGTGCCGGGAACGGTGGGTTTCACTTACTTGACATTCAATGAGGAGGACACAGTACCTATTGCATACAAATCACATTTGTACACTGCGGCAGAAATGCGTTTTTCGAATGTTGAAAAAGTTTTGAGGGCGGTCCAAATGCCGATTCTGAAAGAACGCTCGCTGGCGCAAGGAAAACGCATTATTATGGTCATGCCTTTCCCTGCCTTAGAGGCAGTGACTAAGGCAAGTGTACCCGACTCTAAGGCTCTACATCCCCATTGGATACAATGGGCTACTTCTTTGACATCATCTGATGTCACGTTTATCTTTGACCCTGCACTTCAGACACAGGAGTTTTTACAGTATGAACACGTTCATCCTCCTCCGTTGTCATTGCTTCCTTTAGATGAGAACGAATGTATCATTTATACCGATGGCTCGGCTCAACCGGCCACCGGCTCCAAACGCGCTTATTCAGCGACTTGCGCTATTGTGGCTGGTTTGATTGTCAATGGAGAATTTAAGTCTTCCATAGTGCATACTCAGGCACTTGGAGACTGTACAGCACAATTGGCGGAGCTGCGTGCTCGTGTTCTTGCCCTTGAGTTTGACAATCTTAATGTGAATACTTTCATTGTATGTGATTCTTATTACTGTGTTCAATCTTTTAATGACAACTTATTCTTTTGGTCTCAGAATGACTATCGAGACTCTAAAGCCAGCGCAATTAAGCATAAAACGCTTTGAGTTCGAGTGGCAGACCTTAAACAACGTCTGCCCCTCACGCAAGTTATCCATACTCTTGGCCATCAGCGTGTGGGAGCACATGCTCTTGGTAATTCTTTGGCTGACGAGGCGGCTAAATCTGCAGTAGCCACGTGTTCAGTTGCAGAAGTTACAAGGTCCATGACTAAAATAGATAATGATATTCTGGCAGCGGTCGCTGCTACGAAGGAGGGAACAGCTTATCCGCAAGGTTTCCCTTCGAAGTACTCTTATCATATATCTCCCGAACAAGTTCCTTATGCTAAGATTCCATCAGCTGGGGATCGGCTGATTCCCAACATGGACCGCAGACTTGCTTTGATCATGGCCGCACACGAGGGCATGGCTTCTGCACATTCCGGGGTGTCTGCAACAGTCTCTATTTTACAGCAACATTATTGGTGGCGTGGTTTATATAAACAACCCCGTAATTATGTGCTTTCTTGTGACATTTGTCAACAAATTAAACTGTCTACGTTCTCACGCCCACCACAAACACAGCTATGTATTTCTAATCGACCATTTGGCTGAGTATATATTGATCACTGCGGTCCATTCTCTTATGATACTGCGTATAAATACATTTTTGTGGCAGTTGATTTGTGCACTAGATTCCTTTGGGTTTGGCCACAACACAGTGCTGACGCTCGAAATGTCATCAGGGATTTGCGTGTCTTTGCCAGGATGTTTGCCTGTGGCACCTTCCATTGAGACCGAGGTCCAGCGTTCGCCTCTAAGGCGTACAAGGATGCGATGAAGTCGATGGGGGTGCTGGTGCTGTTTTCGTCTCCATACAGGCCTGAGGGCAACTCTATTGTGGAGCGAATGAACCGCGACTTAAAGCAATCTTTGACAGCTAGAGTCTTAGGTACTGGCAGGAACTGGCTGGCCCATTTGTATGGGGTTCAACGTGCACTTAATAATCTCCCTAGAAGATCTCTGGGAGGGCGGACCCCCTACGAACTGCTCTTTGGCATTAAAATGTTTGTGCCTGACCTTGATGGTCTAGACGTTGTGGCGGCTGCCGCAACCTTTGACGTAGATAATCATTCTACTATGTTACAGGACCTACAAAAGACCCGTGACAGCTACGTGTCTGAACATTTACCCTCTTCCAATGACACATCGATGCTGATTCTGGACACCGGCTGGCTTCCTAAGATTGGAGATCTGGTACGAGAAAAGCTGGAGAACAAGAAAGAATTTGGTCCCTCTTATCGTGCACCGGTCCTGGTTCTTGGATTGATGGGTACTCGTACAGTGATATTACCACCTTTACCTGGCCGTAAAGACAACAGATATATTTCAGTGGACAATGTCAAGTTAAACCGTCTGCCCGATTCTGAACAGAGTAACTCCTGCTGTTTCCTGCAACGCTATCACAATGAATCCGGTGCATTCGTCCACTTCAACTCATCCTCGTGTTACAGAGGGTGACATGGAAACTACTATTGACCTTTCACCTGTCCCCACCCCTCCCTGTTCCACTGCAGCTGTTGAGTATACTTATCCTGCGGAAGAATCCCAGAGTGAAGTGCTGAGCAGTCCACGTCAACATCAAACTGATACTGCCCTAGTGCCTTTGATAGGTATGGGTGCAAGCGGTTATTTTGGGGACCGTCCGAGCTTCTCCTATGACTGTTCCTCCTCGTCTTCCACGTTGGCACTTCCACCGACAAAATTAAGTATTTTCAGCTCTTGGTTCAAAAAAGACTTACTTGGTCGCACCCTGGACCTACATCTGGTTGGTACTTATCCTGATTTTCCTCTTCATGTCAATCGGATTTGTGACTGTATTTTTCTTACTCATATAGGCCATTATTTGCCAGAACGCTCTGCTGTAAAATTGGTCGATGGCATTCTGGCCCCTCATACATCGTCCCATATAATGAAACGAGATCAAGCCCTTGTGAACATTTCAGCTTTCCCAGTTCCAGATGGCATCGTTTGGCATAAAGTAGCATTCGAGATCCATGGTCCGACGGAAGTCCTTAACGTACCATACGTGTTTTGCGTTTCTTTGGGAGACGTGGTGACACCGGACATACATTCCGATGATTGGGATGTACAAGCAGTACATTCATTGTTTTCTGATTTAAAGTATTATGCTACTTTTGATGCTTAAGATTTATATTTAAATACTGCCAATTATGCTGATTTATTCTGTTATCAACATTATGGGCATCATTACTTACACAAGACAAGCACGTTAAGACCCGTTTTTAATTACACACAATGGGAACATTGTCCAACTCCTTTACAGGGAAGTTCTAAAACACTTAGGGATAAGTTCACCTATTTCAGGGATTATGATATGTCCAATCCGGAATCCTATTTCTTTAAATTACAATTGTCTTCGCAATCTAAATTTATTCTCACCCATACTAAATTAATTTATTCCAATTCCTTTAGAGATGAATTGGCCACACAGGGTTATGATCAATGGAGTGCTACCATTGATTTAAAAACAATATGGGGCACTAAGGATTGGCAGGTTCAGGGAACAGAGTCTTTACATCGTGCCTGCCTAATACCTGCACAAATGTTATTTTTAAATGATACGGTATATCAAACTACTTGCATGGGCCTAGCAACTGCAAAAAATTTAAATAATCCGTCCATTCCATCTTTGGCTGAATACGATAATTGGCGTACACACACGAATTATTCAATAGAGGTTTCGCAAACTCTTTTTCGAAATGGCACTATCAATGCTTCTGGTGTTGACCCTAACGGTTGGCTGCTGTGGCAAACCAGTTCAAATTCATGCCAACTGCGTTTTTATAATATAACGCCTGGTTTTACACAGGCTGGACCGGATCCACGTTTTTCGCACTCACATTCAGTCACAACATATTCGGGGGGTAAATTGTGCCAGCAATGGTTGGAACACCCTACGCTGTCCTCTGTTAAACAACACTTTTCTCACTTGTCGAGTGACATCAATTTGGCTGATTTTCTTCTAGGTCTTAGGACCCCGAGAACAGATTTTTCTATGCTGCGTACAATCAAATATGGAAATTATCGCAGATGGAGGCAGCATTTCGTCTACGATTGACAAAGCTAATTTGGAAAAAGTCCTTGCAGTAGTCCACAATAGCATTAACACACTATCTTCACGCATTTATACTTTGGATAATATTGTTTCATCTGCTATTGATATTGTTCAGACTGATGTATCTGTGTTATATCATGGTCAAAATCAATTACGATCAGTAATGCAGTTTGCATGGACGTTACAGACTCTTAAAATGGGTAAAGTACCTTGTGATTATTTGAATGCTTCAGCTTTGTTTCTGCCATTTAATTTAACTGATAAACAACGGTTTATGTCCATGAAAGATGCTACATACACATTATTACACATTGAACAATTAGAACATTTGCCGTTCTCTGTGACGGAGACAGATTCGGCTGTATGGTTAATACACAGGGTTATCTCTCTCCCTTTCTCGCCGTTTCAATTTAAATCTTGCATGAAACATTTCCCAATTGGCCGCTTTGAACCCCTGGGTAGTGCGTTTCTCCATGAGTTATGGTCCCTACCTTTCACTTACAGATGTCATCGAGAGGATAAGGAAGTCTTCCTAACAGGGGAGGACTGTGATTCCACAGTGGGACACTCCCTAGTTTGCAAACATGTGAAGTTGCACGGCACTTGTAATGTTTCCGCACCTAATCTTGCTTGCTTTTTAAAAGGGAGTCCCGTCCCAGCAATAATTCCCGCTTTTACTTTGCTTACTAACGGCAGTTATCTTATTTTGAATAACCACGACTGCTGTGGTTTACGGGCAGGAATCCCGTATATAGTAACAGTTTCACAATGTGTTACTTGTTGTAGCAATGTGCTTTTTCCGCCCCGCATGAGAAAGTAGATATTTCCATTTGGCCTTCCATTCCGACTTTGAAAACAGATTTCAACAAATTAAGCAGGCTCAAAGCGCTATTGTTTCAACAAAAAGTGGCTCTCACTTCAGCTCGAGAGACCTTCGAATTGCAGGTGGCTAGAACTTCTAGCGAGATTCAGTCACTTCTGAACACGAATCTCCCACTGCATTTTGGTGAGCTGGTACATCAAATATTTAATGCGTCTGACACCGAAGGCCTTGCTAATTTTTTCAAACTGGTGGGATCCGGCCTTCTGACTTCTTTTCAGACGATATTTGGAGTAATACCGGCCTTTATTCATTCTATTTTTTCCAGCGTCTTCGGAGGATTCCCATTAATACTGGCGTTAGCTGGTGGAATCCTGCAGCTTCTGTTCCTGCTACGCAATGGCTGCTCATCTTGTGGTACTGCACAGGCCAGGCCAGGCCAATTGCAACTGTACCGTGACCGAATGCAACAACTTTTTGGATGCTTGCCATTGGCGACGCTTAGCGCGAGTTATGGACTAACTTTCCGCTTTGCCTACTTTACTTGCGTGCAACCTGTGTTCTACTGTCAACGGTGCCCCTTCTACTGGGCTTTGGATTTATGCCTTTCCAATACGTCATGTTCGACCCTGATTATGACCAGTTAATGGGTCCCTTAGTGGCCCATGACCAGGCCTGTTATAGGAATGGACGTATGGCGCGTGCGGCTGCACTTGGAGTATTGGCAGAGCGGGATATCTGTGCAGCTGCACAGAACCTATTGCAACTGAGCTTTATTGAATATCATGCAAGTTGCCCAAATATGCTCTTGGAGGCATCGGATTACGAGGAGCACGTTTGTTCCTTCGTCCTACTTGATTGGATGGCATCCCTATTTGCTGCTAACGATCGGGATGCCCTTTTGGAATGCATTGCATTGACAGGGTCACGTGCTTTCATGGATACACTACCTCCATGTTAGTCACGTTTTTCGTGCAACGATAAATTTTTAACAACTTAAAAATTATATATATATATTTTTCTTCATGCGTATTTGAACTCTGTTTTGGTCCTTTGTCTATATACTATGACCTTACCAAGGGGAGGGTGTTATATGGCCGTTAGAGTCATTGTCGACATTGCTAGGTTGAC
Organism: Calotriton arnoldi; assembly: GCA_963921515.1. Taxonomy (NCBI): domain Eukaryota; kingdom Metazoa; phylum Chordata; class Amphibia; order Caudata; family Salamandridae; genus Calotriton; species Calotriton arnoldi. The sequence goes on from CAWUFW010001239.1 coordinate 128,633, forward strand.
ATGAGCACGGCTGCCATGATGCTGCTTTTGCGCACGTTACTACATGACTTTGCTGTGCAAGACTCTGTTTGTGCCTTTCACATGAGAACTGTCTGCTTTCTGCGTTCTCTGCCTGCTCTTGGAGTTTAGTCTGAACACGATGTGCAAGGTCGATAAACAATGCCCCTTGTTATTCTGTTCTGGTCAGTCCCTAGCACCTACACAAAACATGCTAACACAGCTGCGCAACTGGAAGCTCGTGCTTTGATATTACAGGGATGCATGTTGTTCTGACACACACTTGGAGAGGGTCCTTTCCAGGGAGAAGAGCTATGCGGTTCCTAGGATGTAAAGCTTCCATCTAGGCAATAAGGTAGGCGGTCTGCTGACAAAGCCCAGAGATCTTCTTTTACATAATAGACACCTTACCAAGGGGAGGGTGGTGAGGCCTTACAGTCCTTTTTCCGGTGTCTATTTATAATGACATCCCCTTTATATTCTATGGAATTGTAACAATGCTAATTGTTCTAAGTTTATGCATTTCGCTGCTGGTAATGGCTCGTATACTGCATTATAGAGCACGATAGTTAAAATAAACATTTTGAACTATAACAGTGACTCTGACCATTCTTATTGTGGACAAGAACGAGTGAGCGAACAAAAGGGTATTTCTTGCTACCGCGATTCCTGAGAGAGTCGGGCGTGTTGTGTTCTGGGTTGTCTAATCATTTGTAGCTTCGTGATTTTGTAGGAGAACAAATGAGACACTATAGCTAGTCGATTTTGGGTACTAAGGTGGTAGGTTGGTACACCCCTATAAACCGAGGTCCTGTTTTCCTGCGCATAGTTCTGTGTAGGTGCAGAATCCCCGCAACAATGTGATGTCACCAAAGCCATATAGTGCTTACCCCGGCACAACGTCAGTTTCCATTAATGTTTTCCAAGACTTCGAGGTAATTGAAGGGGCTGGCATCAATACAGTACTGAAGTACTAGAACATAAATTGGAATCTTATTAACTTTCTCTACAATTATCCATCAAACATGGAGGCGGACAGGTCGATGAGGTGTCTGAGGTAGATGGAATATCCACCAGAAAGATCCTTAACACAGGTAACTAACCTTTTCATCTGATGGATACTTCTACCTGCAGATTCCTCACCTGTAGAATTACAAAGCAATACTCTTAGGAGGAGGCTTGATGGATGGTTAAACATGGAAGTACTACAAGATGGATCTGGTGAAGTGACCATTTTGATGCTCTTCAGAATCCAGGCAATAATGCTTGGTGAGGGTGTTCAGAGATGCCCACATAGCTGCCTTACATATCTCTGTAACTGATACTCCTCTTGCAAGGTCAGAAGTAGTGGATTTGGCCCTGGTGGAATGGGCTCTAATCCCTTCTGGAGGCTCCTTCTTGGCTAAGGCGTAACAGGCACTGATGCAGTGGATGATTCACTTCAAAAGAATCCTTTTCTGCAACACTTTGCCTTTCTGCACCACAGTACCCCAGGAACAACTGGTCATCCAGACATGTGTAGTCTAGGTAGTAATTGATCACTTGCCTAGGATCCAACCTGTGCAATCACTCTTCTTCCTAAGTGGGATGGGAGGGGGATAGAAAGTCGGAAGGGTGATGGACTGTTTTAGGTGAAAAGGATTCACCACCTTTGGCAGGAAAGCAGCTCTGGCACACAACACCAACTTATCCTCCTTACAGCAGGAGGTAAAAAAAAAAAAAAAAAAAAAAGAGGACTGAAAGCAACTCACTCACACATCTGGCTGCGGTAATAGCTATCAAAAACACTATTTTTAAAGTCAGCATCATTATGGGACAAATATGCAGGTACTCACAGAGTCCCCATAAGAAAAGCCATGACCAAGTTAACATTCCCACTGGGGCACAGCAAAGGGAGTTGGAGTGTACATATTTGTCAACCCTTTCAGCAACCACATTACAATGGGGGATTTGAAAAGAGATGGCTAGTCTGGCAGACAGAGGAACGATCTGCCAGAATAAGTGGATTTGTTTGAGGGGCGACGCGCTGACAAGATGTTGTCCACCATCTCTGGTGACAGCTGAAAGTAAGCCAGATGTCGCCTCTCAATCTCCAAGGGTGTATGTGGACAGTGTGATGCAGAATCATTTCCCCAGACTAGGAGATAAGGCCCAGTCTGAATGGCAGCTTGAGCAGTAGGATATGTGGAGAACAGATGGTCCGCATACCACATCCTTTATGGATAATCAAGGGCAATGAAAAGGACTTTGCCACAGCCTTTCTGAATCTTGCTCAGAACCTGAGAAATCAGTTGTATTGGGGGCGGGGGGGGGGGGAGTGTAATGAAGCTAAACGTCTCATCTCAACTGAAACACGTCCCCCAAAGCTCCCCTCAACAGATACTGGAAGGCACAGAACTGCTGGCATTGATCGTTTTCCGAAGAGGCAAACAAGTCCATCTGAGGGGTTCCAACTGGGTGAAGATACCCTGGACTACCTCTAGTAGACACCACTCATGATCAGCAAGATAGCTCAGGCTGTCGGCTCTGAAGTCCAGAGACCCTGCAAGGTGATGGGTGTTGTGTCCAAGACCACAGTCTCAAGGCTTCCAGGCAAAGGAGGGGAGACCCTACTTCCCCTTGCTTGTAGGCAAACCACAGCGCAGTTGCATTTTCTGTCAAGATCTGAACGGACAGAACTTGGGGGGAGGGCCTAGACCACCAGCCAAATCGCCTACAGTTCCAACAGGTTGATGTGAAGAACCTGTTCTGCCAGAGACTAGAATCCTCTCCTCTCCATATCCTCCATGTGAGCTCGCCACCCTAAGATGTAAGCATCCGTCATTACTGTAGTTACAGCTGAAGGGGGAATGATGGCGATCCTGCAATTCAGGTTTGCCTCGTTACCCTACTTCTGCACAATGCTGGGGGATAGCATTACGGAGTATAATAGATTCCCCCATACTATAGGAACTGTCTGTAGAGGCACCACTGCAGGGCCCTCATGTGCCAGCATGCGAGTGTAACTAGGAAAATGCAGGAAGCCAGCAGGCATAGGAATCTTAGTGCCTTTAGGACTGAAATTTGCGTGCCTTGCTGAGAGGATGAAACCATTTCCTGGATGTCAGCAATCCTCGGAGGAAGAAGAAAGGCATGGAAAAAATAGTGTCCTATAGAAACCTCTGGAAAACTCACTGGTCTGAAGTAATTGCTTTCAAAGCCGAGAGAAAGCAGGAAACCAGGACACCCTCCCCCCCCCACCCCAAACACCCCCAAGGCTATGAGTGAGTTTGGGTATGCTTACCTGGTGGAGACATTGTCTGACAAACAGATTTTGCTGCTGTTGTTTGCCGAGTTTGGGGTTGAAGGATCTGATGGTGAAAGTCACAAACGCTTGCACTGGCAATAGTCCCTCATAGGAGGCGATTACAAGTCCATGGAGCAGGCTGTGGCCTTGCTGGTTTTAAACCACTGTAATGGGGGGCGTGGTCTGGCCAGGGAGTATGATGGCCGTCTAGACAGAGAGCTCTGCTCCGAGAGAGTCTCCGAGCGGGGAATGCAGCGTAACGAAGGCGACCAAGTATCATCGCTCCGGCAACCCTAGAGGTGGGGGCCCCCCGGAAAGTTCCGGTCCCATCATTGAGGCTGGGGATTGCCAGACAGAGAAGAAAGATCGTCGGGCGGCTAACGGGCCTGGAGGCGCAACGACAGCCTCGGCCTTGAGTTGCTGCCCGGCCCCGCCTCTTATACCAGCTCCGGGGCCCCGTCGAACCAAGTATGCTCCCCGAGCCCGGCAGAACGCTATCGCTCCCTGAGGACTGACACCCTCGCGCGGAGGGTAAGCGCCATTCAACCGCCCGGAGCCCTGGAGAGAACACTCCATATAGGCGCGCTGAGGCCCCCCGGCCCATAGCTGACTTGGACCCGGGGGAATCCTACCGCCATGGGGCTAAGGCAGCGCGGAAACAGCAGCGGAGGATTGCCTTCTCTAGACGCAGAAGCACAACTTTGACCCAGTCTGGGGTGCCGCGACAGACGACCAGTGGGCGGAACGGTGTCACAGAGGCAGGAAGGAAGGCTTCCCAGAGGCTTTGGACCAGAGTACAAACCCAGGCAGCACACCTCGACATCCGTCCCTGCTGCTGCGTCGCAGCTCCATTCCTGGCGCAAAGTACATCACTGGCCGACCTGGCACGCCGGGTCGAGAGCCCGGGCCCAGTAGAGGTCGCCAATTCCGCATATAACGGCCAGGGGCACATAATACAGAGCGCGCAGCGTTGGTGAGAGGCCCCCCCCGAACGCCCCAGCTGCAGGACAGCAGAGGGCTCAATGCGGATAACTATTCCCCACACCGGGACCTTCTAGTGAGCACCTTAACTTAACTACGCAGCGGACCGGGGTCTGTGCCCCCCCCCACTGCCTCACCCCCTCAGGTTGGTGCCGGAACCAGCACAGCAACGCGGCACGGATGACCACGGTAAAAGGCAGGAGCAAGACTTCCAGGCAGCTCCTGTTCACAGAGGCACTCAACCAACCGCGCACCATGGCCACAAAGACTGCAAACCCCCAGCGAGAGGCCCCCCAGCGTCCCTACCGGCCCTGACAGCAGGAGTCACCATGAACCGCATACTTCAGGAGATATCCTCAGTCAGCCGTAGGCTGGAGGGGATGGATTCCAATATCTCCAAGTTGGCAGACGAGGCCAAATCAATACGGGCCGACCTGGCTGGGTTCCATTCCCGTGCGGAGGCGCTTGATCAGAGGCTGACGGTGGTAGAGGCCCGACTGAACACAGTCCACGACAGGGATCAAGAACTCCTCTTTCTCCGCAGCAAGCTAGTCAACTTGGAGGACTGCTGCCGCAGGGATAACATCCTCTTTTTTGGATTCCTGGAGTCAATCGAGGGCCCCACCGCCGCCGCATTCCTGAAAGGACATCCTCCTGAAACTTACTGGGGCCACCTTCGACTCACCCCTAGAAATCCAACGGGTCCACCGCATAGGCCCTCCACGCAAGGACTCTAACGCGCGTCCATGGCCGCTCATTGCCTGTTTTCTAAGACACGATCAGACGAGGCAAATCCTAGCCGCAGCGCGTGCCCAAGGAACGTTCAACCACGACGGCCACAGCATTCGGATGGCCGCAGACTTTTCCAAAGAAACAAACGAGCGCCGCAAGGCCTTCCTCTCTTTTAGGCACCGGCTCCGACAGCTGAACATTAAATACGGCCAATTCGAACCTGCGAGATTTCGCGTCACTAAGGACGGTAATTCCAGGGACTTTTACGACCCGGAGGATCTCCGTCAGTTCTTGGACAATATAGTACACCAGGACATGGACATCCACCCAGGTGACTACGAACTTTCCCAATCCCAGGGTTCCTTTCAGTCGCTGGAGGGCCGGAGGCGGACCTCTGGAGGAATGTGGCAACGCAGCAGGGACCAGGACAGAACAACACGCACTCAGGAGGACATAGCCTCCGCGCGTCGGCCACTTTTGCTCACGACCCACAAAGGGACGAATCCCACTCACCCTTGAAGCCTACAACGGAACCTGAACAGGGGTGTGGAGGGTCTGGAACGGATGGCCCAGGTTGATGACCCCCCTACAGACTGGTATGCGACCACAGGAGGAGCAGTGGGAAGCTACCTGACCAAGGGACAGCCGAGTATCCTATTCACTGTATTGTATTGTAGTGTGCACTATGGACTATTTTCTATAAAAAAAAAAGTCACATTGATCCTCCTCCATTTACACTGTATACCTGGTTTGTTGAAGTTTCTCTGTTTGGCTCCAAAACGTTGCTGATTTCATCGATTTTATGGTTTGTATGATAGCCAGGAATAGCTGTACCATTTAAATATGCCTACTCTCCTCACCGCTCCAGCCGACCCCGCCTCCCACCCTGTACGTTGAAAGCGACACTGGCTCCGCACATGACACAGACACCCTTTTCATGGAGTTGCATCATATATCTTGGCACACATTTACTCGTTTAGCAGTGTGTTTTCATGCGAATGGTGAGCCCGTACGCCCACATGACACTACATGAAAGAGCCACGGAGTGTCTCCCCGCGGGGAAAGGTGTCGCCCATCCTTTCCCCCCCACCCATCTAGATCGCCTCACGCTTGTTTCCATTTCCTCCTTTCTATTTATTAGGGTTCCCCTTTTCAGCAGTGGCACACCCCGCTGCGGGGGACTAGAACACCCTCGGAGCGGTGCCCCGCTGAGAATAGACCCGCGAAGGGAAGGTTAGCAGTCTCAGTGCACTAAGCACCGGGAGGGTAAAACCCCACACCCCGTGACCCATTGTCTTTTCTCCCACCCGCCCCTGCACAACCTGTTCTAACTGGATATTGCACACCTCCACTGCAGAGACCTAGATTTCGCCCCATGTACATCCCCCGCTGACTGAGAAGCCCTCGCAGCAACCGCTGCTTCATAGAACCCCCCCACTGCCTAAAGGCAGTCCCACTACCCTAGTAGACTTTATCTCGCCCAGGAAGTGCCAGAGGGCCCCTGAGCCCCTCGCCTCCCACCCTCCTTTCTTTTTCTCTCTTTCTGCTCATATCCTCTTGTTTTATCTAGATTCTCTCTTTTCTCACTGTTTCCTTTGGAATTCTTCCTTGCTTTTCCCTGCTTTCTCGTTCTCAGGAGAGCATCGGACCACTGTTATCGGAGTCTTCTTCCTTCTTTTTTAGCACACGCACCCCCCCCCAGCCCCCCCCCACTACAGTCAACTTCGTAACTCTCCAGGGGTATTGAACCCCCCCTTTTCCTGTAGTTCCATCACCACATCGTATCCGGTCCTCGCAAGGCTCGATAGCTATTTTACAGTATTGGTCCCCCCCCGAGCCCCATTTGTTACGCCACGCGTTATGACCTCTCCGCACGGTGACATGGAACGTTCATGGTCTCACGTATTATATAAAGCGGAAGAAAATGTTGGCATATCTGCAATTCAAACGGTCAGATGTGGCTTTACTCCAGGAAACGCACCTTGACGCAGTGAAATCGGATAAGCTACGCTGCGACTGGGAGGGGCGGGTGACACACCGCAGCGTGCAAACCGAGGTGACTGGGGCAGAGGGACCTACCCGTAAATGTGGGGTGGCAATTCTCCTCCGGAAATCCCTTCCGGCAACGGTTATGAAGACTTGGATGGATACGGATGGGCGCTACGTCTTTGCGAAGTTGAAAATAGGTGACCATTACATATGTGTGGGGTCGGTCTACGCTCCAACGGGGGAGAAAAAGTCATTCCTCTTACAGCTTAACAGGGTCCTGATGGAAATGGGTACCTCCCAAGTCCTCGTAGGCGGGGACTGGAATCTAGCAAGAGACCCAATTCTGGACAGGACTGGGCCGCTGGACAGGAGCAATGCAGCTGACAGAGCGCTCCTAGAGGACGTGATGCAAGATAATGGCCTGGTGGATCACTGGCGCCTGAGCCACCCCACAGACACGGAGTACACTTTTATCTCCCATGTACATAGCACACTTTCCCATCTGGATTATTTTCTCATCTCCCATAGGGTGGTACAGCTTACTAAGGACTCCCAAATCCTAGAGGCGGCACTCTCAAACCACTCCTGTCCTTCTTTCCCTAGAATTGGGATTGTCCAGCCCTGGCCGCAAGCCCTGGCGGATGAATATCCAGCGCTACCGCGTCCCCACTGGCAAAGCCCTCCTGCAGACACATGTCACGGAATTCCTGGCAGATAACCAAGGCTCAGTCGATTCCAGCCGAACCCTATGGGCAGCCGCAAAGGCTACCATACGAGGCCGACTTATGAGGGATGCGGTCCAGGCCAACAAGCAAAGCAGAGATAACCAAAGAGCGTTGGAAGCTGATATCAGGAAGTATACCCGCCTCTACTCTGTACGCCCTACACCACAACACCGCAAAACTCTAGAGCAGGCAAAGATGGCTTTGAATAGCCTCCTTACAACCAAAGCGGAATATGCATTGCAGAGAATGAAGAAGAGGCATTACGAGCACGGTGAAAAGGCAGGGAGGTTGTTAGCAGCACAACTCCGCCAACGCGAAGCGACCATGGCCATCCCGGCTATTAGGTCGGCGGTGGGCGAGACCCTCACCCGCCCCCAGGACATAATTCTTCTCCTTTTACAAGGCCTTGTACACCCCACGGCCGCCGATAGAGGTAGACAGACTGGCCTCATTGTTGCGGGAGGCGAAACCCCCCCACCTTTCGAACAAAGGTAGGGAGCTCTTGGATGGGGAGATCAGCAAAGAAGAAATAGCCTCAGCGATAGCAAAATTGCCTTACCATAAAGCCCCCCGTGAGGATGGCTTCCCGGCAGAATTCTATCGCTGGGCAGGGGAAGATGTGGTCACCACACTGCAAGCAACTTTCTGTGAAGCAGAAAAGACTGCCTCCTTGGGCCTTATCTCCAATAATGCTGTCATAGCTGTCTTGCCCAAACCTGGGAAGGACCCCCTGGAGTGCGGAAGCTATCGGCCTATCTTGCTGTTAAATTGCGACATAAAAATACTGGCAAGTATCCAGGCCGCATGCCTCCGCAAAGTTATGCCATCCCTGGTGCACGCCTCGCAGGTGGGCTTCGTGCAGGGCCGGTCCTCTAGGAACCACTTACGTGCCCTAGCACACACACTTTGTGCGACCAAAGACCTTCCCATGGACGCCCTCGCCCTTTCCCTCGATGCGGAAAAGGCGTTTGATCGTATCGAGTGGGAATACCTATTCCAAGTGATGGAACACTATGGCCTCGGGGCACAATTTATAGCCAAGGTACACCTACTTTACGGGAATCCCACGGCACAGGTGAACTGTGGGGGGTTTCTGTCCAACCCCTTCCCAATATGTAGAGGGACGTGCCAGGGATGCCCCCTTTCGCCACTCCTTTTCCTTCTGGCTATGGAGCCTCTAGCCGACACCATGCGCAACTCTGACAATATTACAGGGTCCGACTCCTGATAGGCGACTCCAAATTGCATCTATATGCAGATGATATTTTGCTAATCCTCAACGACCTGCCCCGCTCGCTGCCATCCCTACTTCAGGTCATCGATAATTTTTCCTCCTTATTCGGGTATAAGATCTACTGGGGCAAAAGTGAAGCGCTCCCCATCTCGGACTGGACCACGAAGGCTGCCATATATGGGTTCCCATTCCACTGGCAACAATCGCGCCTTAAATATCTGGGAGTTCTCATTAATAAAGGCCTAGGAGGAACGATTCAGGACAACCTCAACCTGCTGATTACCCAGATGCACTGAGACTTTGAGAAGTGGAAGGCATTGGGACTCTCGCTATGGGGTAGAGTGCAGGCAGTCCGCATGGTAACGTTACTGCGCTTCAATTATACCCTGGGGATGCTTCTAATGCAGGTACCCCTCACCACACTGCGACAGATAGATTCCAAGATTAGGTATTTGTGTGGGGTTCTTCGAAGCCTCGCATAGCTGTGTCCAAGCTACAAGCCCGCCGCACCCATGGGGGACTGGGCCTTCCCTCGATCGAACTCTACACTCTGGCTCTACATCTCTCCCAGATGGCATGCTTTCTACCAGATTCTCTGGACCCACCGCAATGGGTGCCATTGGAGCGCCACTTGCTATCAGCTGAGGCAGGACTATCTGTCTTATATCGGACAGAACCCAAGAACAGTAGCGTTAAACACCCGATTCTATCCACCACATGCACGGCTTGGCACGAGGCACACTAACTACTGGGTGCACACCCCCGTCTACATGAGAAGGCTCCTCTATGGGGGAATGATGCTATACGTATAGAAGGGAAAGGCTTGAAGTGGCACGTATGGCAGGCGGCTGGCATCCATACGGTTGACCAGCTTCGCTGCAACGGCTTTTTGAAATCGCTGGCCCAACTGGGGGATGAGTTCGGTCTCCCTGCGAGACAGTCCTGGAGATACACCCAATTACAGCACTGTTTGAGGAAGTGTTTAGGGCCCCCCCATCTACCTCGCCGGTACTATTATTCCTCTTCACCTGGGGGTGGTATAAAGGGGTGATGTCAGGCCTCTACAGGGTACTTTCGCCGCACCGCTTCTCGACCCCCTTGTCACAGACGTTACGTACCAGATGGCAAGCACGCCTGGCGATTACAGATGAGGATGACGGATATCTTAGAAGCCCTGGACAAGGGCGCGAGAGAGGCACGGATGCAATTTTGTCTCTTCAAAGTTCTGCAGGACGCCCACAAAGCTCCACAGAGCGGGCCTCCTCCCACATGCCAACTGCTGGAGATGTCCCAACTCTCGGTGTGACGAACAAGTTACTTACCTTCGGTAACGATATATCTGTAAGAAACATTAGTAGTGATAGATTCCTTACCTTAGAATATCCCCAGGCGTCAGACTGGATCCGGAAAGTTTTCGTCAGCAGTACCCCTGCGCGTTGGTAGGGGCGGCGTGCGGCTCCGCGTCCGTCATTGGCGTCGTGGTCGCCGAGATGATGTCGCGGGCGCTACTTGGACGCCGCCCACGCGCGCTGACGTCAGTTCTGTACACGACTTTCCGCGCCAGGAATGCAGAGCCATGCAAGATACTGACCACTGGTGCATTGAAACTAGGGCCCTGAAAGGGATGACCTTAACCCTAGAAATCAGTTCGCAGAACGGGGAGGATGGGTGGGGCGGTAAGGAATCTATCACTACTAATGTTTCTTACAGATATATCGTTACCAAAGGTAAGTAACTTGTTCATCTGAAAGAAACACATAGTGATAGATTCCTTACCTTAGAATAGATACCCCAGCAATACCAACCCCGGTGGTGGGGCTGCGAACTAAGATCACACCAGAAAGTCACGGAGAACAGAACGGCCAAAGAAGCCGTCTCTCCGGACTTGGCTGTCGAGGCAGTAATGTTTGGTAAACGTGTGCAGCGAGGCCCACGTGGCTGCCTGACATATGTCTTGCAGGGGGACACCACGTCCCAATGCAGTAGTGGCTGCAGTAGCTCTGGTGGAATGAGCACGCAGCCCCACCGGAGGTTCTTTTTAGCCAAAGAGTAACAGGCTTTGATACACAAGACAACCCAGCGGGAGATGGTTCTCTTATGGACCGCCCGACCTTTCTTGGTGCCAACGTAGCCAACAAAAAGCTGGTCATCCACCCGGAACTGCTGTGTGCGGTTAAGATAAAAAGAAAGCGCACGTTTTGGGTCCAGACAGTGGAGCCGCTCTTCCTCTCTGGAAGGATGCGGAGGCGGAAAAAAGGTGGGCAAGGTAATAGTCTGCCCAATGTGAAATGCCGTAACCACTTTTGGCAAAAAGGAAGGACGGGGCCTGAGCACAACCTTGTCCGGATGGACTGAAAGGAAAGGAGGCTTACAGGAAAGAGCCTGGAGCTCACTCAACCGCCTGACGGAAGTGATGGCCACCAGGAAGGCAGTCTTTAACGTCAAAAGACGAAGAGGACGGTTGTGAAGTGTCTCAAAGGGAGCGCACATCAAGTACGTCAGAACCAGATTCAAGTCCCCACTGAGGCATCACGAAAGGAATAGGAGGAAAAAGGTGAGTAATGCCTTTAAGAAACCTATTTACAACAGGGGACTTGAAAAGAGAGGGCTGATCAGGGAGCCTGAGAAAGGCCGAAATAGCAGAAAGGTAGCCCTTGATAGTGCCCAGAGCAGAGCCCTGCTGGGCCAAAGAAAGAAGGAACAGTAGAACCTCAGAAAGAGGAGCAGAAAGGGGATCCACAGCCTTTGCTGTGCACCATGCCACAAATTTGTTCCACCAGCAGGCGTATACCACTTTAGTAGAGGGACGCCTGGCTGCCAGAATAACGTCACAAACTTCAGGAGGCAAGTCGAAGGGAATCAACTGCCGCCGCTCAATCTCCACGCAAAGAGGTGGAGGCTGGACAGGTTCGGGTGGAGGACCGTCCCCTGCTGCTGCGACAGAAGATCCTCCTGAAGAGCCAGTCTGATCGGGGGATCCATGCTCATACTGAGTAGCTCGGGATACCATACTCTTCAAGCCCAGTCCGGAGCCACAAGAATGACTTGGGCCCGGTCGCGCCTGATCTTCTTCAGCACTCTGGGCAGAAGTGGTATAGGCGGAAAGGCGTACAACAGACCGCAACTCCACTCGCGACGAAAAGCAATGCCGAGCGAGTGCCGCCTTGGAAATTCCAACACGCAGAGCTGATGACATTGCGCGTTCTCTTCGGTGGCGAATAGATCTAACCAAGGCTCTCCCCACTGCTGAAAGAGACCTTGCGCCACCTCCGAGTGAAGACGCCATTCGTGATCGAGCATGCACCTGTGGCTGAGTTCGTCCGCCCTGGCGTTCAGAGAACCTGCCAGGTGTTGAACCACCAGGGACATGCCCTGATGTTCCAGCCATGTCCAGAGACGCAGAGCCTCCTGACAGAGGGTCCACGACCCCACCCCACCTTGTTTGTTGCAGTACCACATGGCGGTGGTGTGGTCTGTGAACCCCTGCACTACTCTCCCCTTGACAGAGGGAAGGCATGCCTTCAGTGCAAGCCTGATCGCCCGCAGCTCCAAAAGGTTGATATGGAGCCGGGACTCCGCCGGAGACCAGAGGCCTCTGATCTCCGCCTCTCCCATGTGGCCACCCCATCCCAGGAGGGACGCATCTGTCACCACTGTGAACTCCGGTTGGGGAAGGGAGAGGGATCTGCCGTCGACCCAATGCCGGTTCGTGAGCCACCACTGCAATTGTTGTGCAGTGCCCTCCGAGATCTGGACGTGATCGGACAGGTTTCCCTGATGCTGCGCCCACTGGAACTTCAGGTCCCACTGCAGAGCCCGCATACGACACCTGGCATGATTGACCAGCAGGATGCAGGAGGCCATGAGGCCCAGCAGCCTCAGAGTCACTCTGACCGAAACCCAGGACAAGGGCTGAAAAATGGGAATCAGAGCCCGAATGTCCCGGACTCGCTGTTCGGGAGGATAGACCCGAAACTGCGCCGTGTCCAGAACCGCTCCGATAAAGAGGAGCTTCTGGAAGGGAATCAGGTGCGACTTCGGCACATTGATGGAGAACCCCAGCAAGTGCAGGAGGTCGGCCGTAGTCTGGAGGTGGGAGATGACTGTCTGGGGCGAGCCCGCCTTCAACAACCAGTCGTCGAGAAGGGGAAGACCGAGACCTCTGATCTGCGCAGATGAGCTGCGACCACCGCCATCACCTTGGTGAACACCCGAGGGGCGCTGGTAAGGCCAAAGGGGAGCACGGTAAACTGAAAGTGCTCGTGGCCTACCATGAATCGCAGGTAACGCCTGTGGGCTGGCACGACGGGGTTGTGGATAGGCGTCCTGCAAGTCCAGCGCCACCATCCAGTCTTGTGGGTCGAGAGCAGACAAGACCTGAGCTAGAGTGAGCATCTTGAACTTCTCTTTGCGGAGGAAGCGATTGACGTTCCGGAGGTCCAAGATAGGACGCAGGCCTTTGTCCTTCTTGGGCACCACAAAGTAGTGGGAATAACAACCACGACCTACTTCGTGCGTCGGAACGTGCTCGATGGCCCCCTTGGCCAAGAGGGCCGCAACTTCCTGCTGAAGAAGCACCAAGTGATCCCCCGACATGCAGTGTATTGAGGTGGCATGGCTGGGGGGGGGGGGTAGTCTCGAAGGGGAGGGAGTAGCCCCTTCGGACTATCTCTAAAACCCACCTGTCCGAAGTGATGGTGCGCCAGTGGGGGAGGTGATGGCAGAGCCTGTCGCCCACTGGCGATTGATGGGCCTGAAAGTTCGGACTAGGAAGGTTTGGAGGCAGAGGTGGCGGGGTGGGTGGTGGTGGTGGTCTGACCCGCCCGCTGGCCCCTTTGTCCGCCACGGCGGAAACCACGTCCGCGCTGGGATGACTGTTGCGCCGGCCTGTGGCTCTGTTGCGAACGCTGCGGGGCGCCCCTTCCTGTGCCACGAAAGGAGCGGAAGGCGGGGGAGGGCGGACTGCCGAGAGTCCCAAGGACTTGGCCGGAGCCCGTGAGTCCTTAAACCGCTCCAACGCGCTGTCCGCTTTGTCGCCGAAGAGGCGACGGCCATCAAAGGGCATGTTCATAAGGTTGTTTTGGACATCCCCTGAAAATCCAGTGGTTCTCAACCAGGCGTGGCGGCGAACCGCCACCGTCGTTGCAATGGATCTGCCCAGTGAGTCGGCGGTGTCTAGACCACAACGGATCATGAACTTGGCTGCGTCTCTTCCCTCTGCAACAGCCTAGGCGAGAGCAGGCCGGGCCTCCTCCGGACACTGAGACAGCACGTTCGCCACCGTATCCCACAGGCAATGGGAATAACGGCCCAAGAGGCATGGGGTGTTCACGGACCGCAGCGCACAGCTGGTGGAAGAAAAAATCTTCTTCCCAAACTGATCCAGCTTCTTGGATTCCCTATCCGGTGGTGCGGAAGGGAAGGCGGTTGGGGAAGCAGAGGCTTGGACAGCCAAGCTCTCGGCAGTGGGGTGTTGGGAGAGGAAAATGGGGTCACCTGGAGCCGGGCGATGGCGTCGGGCCACATTCCTATCCACAGGAGCCCCTGTGGTGGGCCTGGACCAAGTGCCCAAAAGAACGTCCGAAAGGGCTTCATTAAAGGGCAGCAGCGGCTCCGCAGAAGTAGCTGCTGGCTGAAGCACCTGTCAGGAGGTTAGTCCTGATGGCCACAGTAGGGAGCTGGAGGTGTAGGGCCTCCGCCGCCCTACGCAACACCACTGCATAACTGGCTCCCTCCTCCGTAGCCACGGTAGGAGGAGACAGCATGCCAAGGTCTGGCGAGGTATCCAGACCACTGGCGTCCCCCAATTCCTCAGCCCAGTCCTGTTCAGACTCGCAGGCTGCAGCGAGAGGGTCGTCCGACCCCTCCCAGTCCTCCCCTTGCTCCTCAGGCTGTTCAACAGGCCTAAAATAAGGAGTAGGGACATGGGGATAGAAATCCCCAAGCGGCGTCGAGAACGGCATCGACCGACGCCGCGTCCACTTCGGGGCTGAATCTGAGGTCGACGTCGTCCCGAGGAGCGGGCGGCGTCAGGATCGGTGCCGGTGGAGTCGTCGGTGGAGGAGTAACCAGGTCAACCAGCGTCGACCGGGATCTGAGGGTGTCCTGCGGCGCCGGAGCAGACAGCGACGCCGGAGCCGCCGGCGAGGAAACGCGAGGACACCCAGGCGGGACCGCGGGGCCCGAAGGCACACCGGCGGGACCCGACGGCCCAAAGAGGCGAGCCATGGCCGACAGGAAGTCCTGTATCTGGGCCGGAGTCGCCAATGACCCCGGATAGGGCGGGTAGTCGGGCGGCGACTCCATGGACTCCGCCGGAAACGCGGGGGTGGCACCACCCGTACCCTCAGCCGCGTCGCGCGACCGGCGAGGGGCAGTCGGAGAACGATGACGTTTCTTCGCCTTACCTGACCCCGAGTGCGAAGACTTCGATCCAGACGATCGTCGATGATGACTGTGCACGGTCCCTCGACCTCCCTCTGGACCGGGACCTCTCACGGCGCGGAGCCGACTGCCGGGCTTCAAGCAGCTTTCGGGACCACTCCCGCAAAGACTTCGGCGCCATGGACCGGCAGTCGGGGAACGACTTGGGGTCGTGGTCGCGCCCCAGGCAGAAGAGACTCACGCGGTGCGGGTCCGTCACCGACATCATCCGATGACAGTCCTCGCAGGACTTAAACCCGGGCATCCCTAACTGCTACCAGGAGTCGATCGACTCGAAAAAGGTGAGAAAAAGATCTCAAAAAACTTAGTCAAAAAAGACTAGGGGTACCGCTCTCTCCGGATCTGCGCTTGCTGGCGCAGAAAAAGAAAGAACTGATGTCAGCGCGCGTGGGAGGCGTCCAAGTAGCGCCCGCGACATCATCTCGGCGACCACGACGGACGCGGAGCCGCACGACGCCCCTACCGACGCGCAGGGGTACTACTGACGAAAACTTTCCGGATCCAGTCTGACGCCTGTGGATATTCTAAGGTAAGGAATCTATCACTATGTGTTTCTTTCAGATATAACACACATCATCTGTGAGTGCCCCTCAGTGCACGCCTTCTGGGAGTATGTGGGGTGGACCCTGAGTGCCTCTATGCCGCTCCACCTACCGTTGTCACCTTCCGAAATTCTTTTGCATGATTTTCAGCGGTCCCCAGACATAGAGACCACAACGCCGCCTCCTTCATACAGCTTTGGCCATGGCTAAGCTTTGCATATTGCGTCAGTGGAGGGACACGGCCCCTCCGACACAAGAATCATGGCTGGCAGTTATGATCCAAACGGCCTCCCACGAAAGGATCATATACAACTTACAGGATCAATTAGACACCTTCCTAGAGACATGGACACCCTTTTTACATACAAAGGCGCCAGACACGGATTCAGACACATAATAGTAAACTGTTCCCTTTGGTATTCGTGGCTCGTTAAACTTTACTCGTTCTTACACACTCATTCAATCCAGTATGCCCCAATATGTGAAAAACTAAATAATAAAATATTAATAAATAAATTGCCTTGCCAGTAATATAAAAATATCTCCTTCTTTATTGAAAGTTGTTTCTTACAAAGCTAATATTCTATTGTACACAATGTTAAAAACAATACACTTTCCTTAAAAATTATGCTCATTTCATGAATGACAGACATCTCATCTAATATATCCTTGTATATCTGCGATATTAGATGACAAATAGCACATCACATTTTGTTATGAAACTATTCATTAGCAAAGAATATTTTTCAAATGTAAATCATAAGCATATATAATATCATATATTTAAACAGATCCAGATTCAAAACACAATATAAAAACAATACTCAAAACAGGTCGACGCGTTTCGGTGGAATAGTGCTGGTTTACACCACCTTCTTCAGGACAGATTAAAAACAGTATTGCCGAATCTAAAATAGAGGTTCATGTGCAGTCATATTCAATCTTCATCTTGATATGATGAAAGAGTGTTTCTTGGTGTCTTCAATACACCTCCAATGATCTTTGGATACAAGATGAATGTTTATATAGAGATTTTTCAATTCCTCTATGGTATACTTCGATATAATTATTTGCTTCCTTTTACGTCCCAGCAATTTTATTTATCCTATTCAATATGTACTACTCGATCACTTATATTTATACGTGATCGTCTGATCAAAATTATGGGATATTCTTCTTCTCTCCCACGTTTTTCTTTAGGAATGCTTCTTATATCAGCGGTATGACCAGAAAAGTAATAGACGGCCCTTCTCAATCAAGGATCCCGTATCTGGATATCGGGACGTATTCTTGCAGGACTGCACATGAACCTCTATTTTAGATTAGACAATACTGTTTTTAATCTGCCCTGAAGAAGGTGGTGTAAACCAGCACTATTCCACTGAAACGCTGCATCGACCTGTTTTGAGTATTGTTTTTATATTGTGTTTAGATTCTGGATGTGTTTAAATATATGATATTATATATGCTTATGATTTACATTTGAAAAATATTCTTTGTGAATGAATAGTTACATAACAAAATGTGATGTGCTATTTGTCATCTAATATCGCAGATATACAAGGATATATTAGATGAGATGTCTGTCATTCATGAAATAAGCATAATTTTTAATGAGTATTGTTTTTAACATTGTGTACAATAGAATATTAGCTTTGTAAGCAACAACTTTCAATAAAGAAGGAGATAATTTTTTATTACTGGCAAGGCAATTTATTAATATTTTATTATTTTGTTTTTCACATATTGGGGCTTACTGGATTGAATGAGTGTGTAAGAACGAGTAAAGTTTAACGAGCCACGAATACCAAAGGGAACAGTTTACTATTTTCTGTCTCAACCCAGTTCCCTTTGTTTTGAAGGGTCACTCTCTTTGTTGTTTGAATACGGATTCAGACACGGCAGTGATTGGCATCGGGTGACTGATTGCAGGACATGCTTTACCCGCCCTGGACACCGTCCCCATCCATCTCACGCTTTTATTTTAATTTCTCATTCTCTAGTTTAATCTCAGCACTATTATTTATTTTTATTATCATTAATATCATTATCATTCTTAATATTAGGTGCTGTCCCCCCTCCCACCCCTTCCCCCTCTCTGGCACACCCATACTGCCGCATTATCATATTGTCTTATGGTCACATTGGCATATACCGCATACACTGTCGCGGTTTCCTCACCAGGGCTCCCAGTTCCCCTGTTTTGTTCTCTCTCTTCCATACAATCCCCATCCAAGTCCTTCGGCTCTTTTCTTTCACAGGAAGCGAGGAACTAAAGAAACAACACTCACCCGGCCCGAGCACTCTGGGGTGACGG
The DNA here is from genome assembly GCA_963921515.1 of Calotriton arnoldi. Lineage (NCBI taxonomy): Eukaryota > Metazoa > Chordata > Amphibia > Caudata > Salamandridae > Calotriton > Calotriton arnoldi. Next base: position 146,880 of record CAWUFW010001239.1, read on the forward strand.
TCGGGAATAGAGCAGGAGCCAGGGTAGGGCGATAGCTCACCACAGTACAGCATGAGAGGAAGTAAAGGGTGGATGCATATAGTTGTACAGGCATATCCATAGACCCCCCCCTTACCCCCACTCCATTTCCGCCCCGTATAAAGATTTGCAGTGTATGATTGTTATTTGTAGGAACTATTTGTTAACCCTATGGGATTGCACCCCATTTGGTACCTGGGTGGAGATGAACATGTGAAAGTAACACATCTTAGTGCATGTAAATGCTTACAGTGTTCCTTATGTTTATTTGTTTGAATATTCAATAAAGAAAAATAACACAATAAACCACTGTAATGCTAAATCCACATTTTACTCCCGCAGAGCGTGAGCCGTCGCATGGCTGATTCAGAAGGTTCACCTGAACATCTGATGAAAAGATAGACATACGCAGTAAGAATGCCGCCGAACCGAGACAGAGGTGCTCATCACCTGGGCCACAGAGTCTGTGGTATCCAGGCCAGATTTGATTATGTGTCCATATTGGATCACTTCCTGAAAGTGCACCCTCATGTCTTCCGGAACATGGGGGATAAATCACCAGAGCCATGTCTCAATGTGCGTGGTTGTAGCAGGCCAGGAGACAATTGGCTTTCACTGACTTTAGCACCATACTCCCCGCAGAAAAGGTCTTCTTACCCCAGGCCTCCAGGCCCTTCAACTCTCTGTCCGCGAGAACCATAGGGAAAGTACCGGCTGACTGCCCAGACGAATATGATGCCTAAACTACCAGACTTTCAGTAGAGAAAAGAGAGGAGAGAAATGATGGGTCACCTGGAGCAGGGCAGTGACATCTAACTACCAGTCAGCTAACCACGTAGCTGATGTGGGTCTGTCCAACACTGCTAGGATTGGGTCTAAGAGGACATGATTGAATAGTAACAATGGTTCTTTCATTGGAGCTCACATAAGAACCACCTCAGTGAGGACGTTGGTCTTCACCTTTATTTTGGACGGCTGAAGGTTCAACAACTCTGCTGCCTTTTTGACCATCAAATGAAAGTACATCACATCCGGAGCAGGGGGTCCAGGAGGAAACTCCATTACCAATTCAGTTAAGGTGTCCAATCCATTGGCTGAAGAGAGGCCATGGAGCTCATGCCCATGGCATGTTCCATCATCTCCACCGCATGGATATAGATCTACGAGGGGGTCTGAATCTATCCTAAATAAGCTGTGGATGCTTATCCTGTAGTCCTCCCCGAAAAGAAGCCTCTGTGCTTATCGTCTTGATCTGCACTTCAGCTCAACTTCAGGTACTGGCGCCTATAGTGGACGCAGGGTGGCGCCATCCAAGGCCTAGGCAGATGTGGCGTGGTGTACCATAAAGCCAGTTCAAAGGCAGGAGGAGCTAGCGTCCGTCCAGGTTGGATGGAGCCGAGTGGCATCAGAGCCAGAGGCATCAACATTGGAAGGTCATACAGTTCCATGGGGCCTGATGGCGAGCCAAATGGCACAGACACTCTGACAAAAATGTTGTACTTGGCATTGAGGAACGCCGCGTGGTCAGTGCTTGGAGTCAGAAATTCTGGAAGAGTCGGTGCCAGCATCAGTTTCTCTGGGAAGAAAGGTATTGGTGATGGAGCTGATGAAGATCGAGGTGGCTCCGGTCCAGCAGAATCAAAGGCACAGGGCAACTAAGAGCATGGTTAACCAACTCCATGAAACCAACTCTGGTTGCGAGGACGAAGATGCTGTGTAAGTCGGAGGGTATTATAAGGGACATACCTTTCCTATGTTTCTTTTGCTTCCTCCACTTTGCGCCCAAGGAGTAGGATGATGGTGCCCAGTAATGAGTTCTTGAGTGTCAACCACTGTCTAGTATCCTTGGCATGTGCCATGAAGAACTTGGCCTCCCTTTCCTTTAGTTATTTAAAAAGCTTTGGATAGTGGGAACATGACCCACAAGGGTATCTGAGCACTTTACAAATGATTACTGAGAAGAGACATATAAAGCAAACAGAATAATCAAGACCCATAAAGGATGTGGTAACTCCCAAGTTGAGGAAGGGACCACCTCAATGACAAATTCCAACAAATTAAAATAAGATCATAAACAGGTGAGCAATAAACATGGGTGCAGTCATCATGCTATGTCCGTCCCAGAGAGTAGAGTTCCTGGTGTCTAAATCACGATTATAAACAGGCAAGTAATAAACATGGGTGTAGTCATCATGCCATGTCAGGCCCGAAGAGTAGAGTTCCTGGGTTCTAGGGCAGAAAATTGTTCATCAATAGCAATATGACTTCCTTGTTGAAAGATGCAGTTGAGGGATTCAATCTGATTTCAAGGAGCACAGAGTTCCAAATTCTCGAGGAAAAGTTTTCTTTTTATAGAATTATTATGGTTTCAACAGTAAGGAGCTGTAACTTCTAGAGGATCTGCAGCCGCCCGAAAGCTCCAGTTTCAGTGCGAAGTATCTCAGGGTATTGAAGTGTAGGGCTTTAGGGGGTCATGCAGGCAATTTTTAACTGTGAAATGAAAAGAACCCAACGGCGGACCTTCCAATCTGCACCTCAGGCTAGTTTCATTTGTTCAGGAGTCCTGCGCAAAATCACTCCAGCACCCACCGTTGTGGTGCCCCTGTGTTCCAGATCTTTAATCCATTAAGCAATGGCGAGGTGCGCCAGGTGATGGTCAAATCAGTCTCGTTTTTTCAAAAACCTATATTCATACTTCTTCCAGAGAATACAATTCATCATAAAAACAAACAGCTCAGCCAACGCGTTTCGTTCCAAACCGTGGGTACTTCGTCAGGGCTGAAAACCAATTAACACAGAAACCAAATCAACAAGACAGTACATAAACAAAAAAGCATAAAAGTAAAAATAAACAGACCCACAATATAACAAACACAGGACATGCACAAAATACTCCATTTAAACAAATCCTAATTAGGAAGTGCGTCCCCACCCTGGACCATACCGGTCCCCGAGTGGTGCTAATAAGACGGTAAAGATACCAGTGGCTGGTCCCCTCTCAGCATCTTTCCGATCGAAGGAGTTCAAACCCCAAACATACGGCAGTCTCAGTACTAGAAGATTTCTGGTTTGAGTGGTACGGGCACGATGTGTGTTGATTAAAACAACATATCACTGAACCTACAATTGGAAAAAACTAAAAGAATAAATAAAGGAATACAAACAATAATCTTGTTCCATTAATTTGGACTGAGGCAGTTCAATCATAAATTCAGAAAGGGAAAAGAGCATTTGTTGAACAGCATAAATAAACAGAGCTGCTGCAGATAAACCAAATAAAATTGGGATGCAGGGCACATTCTTTTTTGTGCCTGAATCTAAGAACCTGTGACGGAGTCCTGACGAAGGCCTAAGCCGAAACGCGCGTAGTTGTTAGATCTCAAACCGCCAGTCTCCTCATGCCATCATAAGGATGGATGTGTATTGAATGCATTACATGTATGATTTGTTGTAGAATTCAAGAATTTATTTGTTTCTACAGTTTAGATTCTAGTAAAGTTATAGTTTTTTGCTTACAGGATTTCATCATACGATATTTTTGTCTTCAGCTAATATAAATAATAGGTAGAAAAGAGACAACTAAGATATGTGGATATAATTATCAGTTTGCCTGCATGTACACTAAATAATGTGTTTTTAATTTGTGTTTATATTTGTAATGACAATATTTTTTTATGCAAAAATAAGTAGATATTTATATTATCAAACTCAAGTTAAAAATAAAATAAAAAAACAATAATAAAAGAATATTGATTTGGTCATTGCTTATTATATGTAGCTACTTCTATAATTATCTGGTGTTGATGTGTCAGTTATCTGGTTAATGCACCTTGCCTAGGTGCTCACTTCTTCTTTTACCCTCATGGTCCCCTCTAAATGGTCATAACGGGACCAGCATGGGCAAAATTGCGGATAGTGAGAGAGACAAGAAAAAACAACATCCACAGAAAATAATACACGGTGACATAATCGGATAAACACAGATCACGAACACACTTGAATACATAGATATAAAAATCGTTATACATATCGAGAAACTAAGACGAATCACATAATATCAAGAAAAACATGTAGAGATCCATAGTTGGACACATGAAGTCTTATGCAATTGGCATATATGGTGAAGGGATACGATTCCATCCATAACCTAATTCAATTATCCCAGATATGGGATTAACATTTGTGAGCAACTGGCAGTATGACCCAGGGCCCTATGTTGTCCAAAAGGCATGATTGCTATTTTTAGAATGTACCGATCAGTAGAGTGATATAGGGGTGAAAAAACACAAGGGAAAAGCAGAAGTGGGAGAAAACATAGAATCAAATTCTAGGTGCCTTGAAAAATAATATCGGTAAATTCAATCTTCACAGACAAATTGATATCCTTATTCCAGCTCCGTGTGCCGGAAAAACTCGCAGTTCCTCAAGGCATCATCATGCCCATAATCAAATACCTAGTGCAAATAATACCAATTAAACACTAGCACAGTGGCGCGCAGAGTATCATCTGGCTCCAAGGGAAAGTAATCCACACACGTCAAGGGTCATGTTATGAACCATACATATACGTGAGCAAATAACAATCACTTGCGGCTATATGAGAATAATGGTGGCACAAATAGCATCAATCACACAGTTCATCGGTGGCGATCAGCACTGAAAGATGAGTTGCTATCTTCTCACCCTTCACAGGTTTTAATTTCAAAAAGATTTTTAAGTTTGCAATGTCCACACGCATCAGCGTACTGTCATTCCTAGCAGTCAGATTGTGAACGACAATGCAAATCAATTGGGCAGCGTCTGCCTCCAGAGTAACGCAGGAAACAGATAAGCTAGCACAATGCCAATATGTATAACCCGTCATAAGTATTCACTTTTAAGTGAGTAGGAATGTAACCAGCCATATTACAATACCCTAGAACGCCAACCATAGTTGATTCCAGCCGTATCCTGATAGTCAAGTAACAAATTGATACATGAGCTCCACACCCCATCCCAAAAATTCCCATGGAGTCCACATGCACCTTAAGTTGCAGTATAGTCTCACCAACGTGCATGGAGTTACATAGCGTAAAACATCTATGGCTTGCGGCTGTACCCGCCATCCAATGGTGGCAGACCAAACCCAAACATTGCCTGACCATAACGAGGCTGTATGCCAACCTGACCTTTTGCCGTTGGTAAGCCCAAACCACTAAGCACTCGCATCATGCGTAACCTGAGTTCATGATATGATAAAGGCAAAAATAAAAATAGAAAACTGTAAAAAGCATGTCCACCGGCACCAATACTTAAAGTTAGTTCATAAAAATATACCGGTCCACATTAGGTTATCCTGCCCGCACTTACCCTGATATGTATTCCGTTCCTATCTGCTGTGTTGCAGCCAGTATATGCGTGCTTGTAATTCCCCATTTTGAAGTAATCCCTCTTCCGCATCTGTAGACGATAAGCCAATCAACATCAGGGAAATTCTCGGGGGGGGCGTGGCCTGACCAAGCACCAAGATGGTGGCTTGATCGTGAAGCTCCCGGGCGGCCGCACTCATCGTACTGCCTTCCATGACCGCAACAAGAGCCGCTGAGAGCCGTCGCTGCCGTTTGGGACCCTGGGGCCCTAGTGGAGTGTGGCGAAATCGGCGCAGTTGCCCTCGTTCTCGGCGCGCGACACTCCCACGGTGATGGCCTGGCACAGCCCTCGGAGGACCCGCGACGACAGGGGTCGCAGGCGAGCATAAGGGCAAGGCAGGCTGTGGGGAGATGTGGCTGAGAGACAAATCGGGGCCGATGCTTTGCGGCCTGAAGCAGAGGAGCGCCGGAGCAGCTGAACCCTGAGGGGTTGGACTTTGGGAGACGCGGCGAGTCGTGCGCATATACACGAGCCCCCCCCTGCATACCAGGGGACCCTTCATTCAAACTGCCGCGGCAGAGACCGCTAGTGCCCTGCAAGCAGAGGGCCGGTTGATGCGTCTTTCCTGATGCAGATGTCTGCGGCTGGGGGCCCGGGGTCCCGCGGCCACACCTGAAGCGGTGCGGTGCCCGGGTCGTGTCTTCTATTCCTCCCCAGGTTGGAAGTGGTGCGGGGGTGAAGATTGTGCGGCAACGGCTTGATCCCAGCAAAAGAACATACTGCCAGACCCATTTGTGGAGCGACTGGGGGATAGAGTCGATTGGTGCCCAGTCCTGCGCCTTGCATTGGTGGGTAGTGGAGGCTCTGCTTTTTGGACAGCGGGAGGCTGTGCCCCATAAATTCTTGAATGACTGGACGTGACCCTGACCATTATGGGTCGCGGGGACCCAACGAGTGCCAGCTCTCTTTCGAGGCTGCCAAGACCCCTAGGCGAGAGTCCGGAGACGACAGCACAAGGGGATCCACTGGACCGCGCTGACCCCGCTGCTTCCCAGCCTCCCGTGTCGGAGGGCGCCGCTGCTATAATGGCGGAATTACGGGTGGGCTTTAAGGCCATCGATGCACGCTTTGATGATCTAGGCATGCGTATGGACACTATGCATGGCCAGCTAGAGCAGCAAGAGTCCCGGATGGACACTGCTGAACAGCGCATTTCTGATATCGAAGATGCACAGACGGCAATGGCCAAACACCTGGAACGTACAGAGAGCCTCCTAAAAACGACGGCGGCAGAGGATTTAGATGCAAGATCGCGCCGCAACAATCTTCGTATAGCAGGCGTTGCCGAGACAACCAACACAGGCCCTATGGAGGAGTACGTGGAACGATTGCTGATTGAGCTATTTGGCACAGACTGTTTCTCTCCCACATTTGCTGTGGTACGAGCTCACAGGTCTTTGGCCCCCAGACCGGCCCCATTATCAGCACGTGTGCTCAATGATCGGGACGTTGCCCTGTGCCGGGCCAGAGAGGTAGGAAGCCTGCCGTTTCAGGGAATGTCGCTGTCCCTTTACCCAGATTTTACAACAGTGGTGCAGGAGGCACGACACAAGTTCCAAGATATCAAGCGTGTTTTGAAAGAGGCAGATGTTCGCTACGCCATGCTGTACCCGGCGCGCCTTCGCATCCAGCTCAACGGAAAAACTTCTGTCTTTGACACACCTGCAGACGCGGCTGACTTTTGGAAACGCCATAAATCGGACAGAGGCTCCTCCCCCAGGAAATGACCACTTGCTGCTCACTGCTTTATAATTACCAGAAAGACTAACTAATGTGCCCGACACGGCCTCACCGGACGCAGATCCATAAACACTATTAAAGATATGGCGACAAGTACTCTCTTTCCTTTTCCCTCTATCTTCTCCGATTGGTGGTGTAATACTGAATCTCCCAATCTTATCCAATTGCAGTTACTTACAAGCACACAAACTACTGTTATCATCTTATGTGGCCTGCTCAGGGCGTTGCTGCCCCCCTAGGAGATCTCCTATTTGTTGTAATCTTAATTGCTTTTTTTCGTGTTAGTTGATATGTATTGGGATTCACCGGATACAAATTGCGTGGTTATCCGATGTGGGTGGAGGGTGGGTACCTGGGATGTTTAAGGTTAAACTAGTTTGGATGTTGCAGGACACTATTTTATGCGCTGGCGCACTACACAGAACGGTGCACAGGGAAATGCTGGGCCACATACCACTGCGACCACTGTAGGGGGTCCGGGAGGGCGAGGGGTTCTTGAGCTCCGATGCATGACATGGAATGTGAGAGACTTATCGAATCCCTGCAAGGGACGACAAGTGCTGGCCTATTTAACAAGACACAAAATTCAAATTGCCCTACTGCAGGAGACCCACTATGCCCCAAATCGGATAACCGTTTCGCTGCTAGCTGGGGTAGCAACAGGTTCTTCGCTAGTTATAGCACCTACTCCCGCGGAGTATGTGTACTAATTCATAAAACACTCCCCTTTGCAACGCAGACGGTGATAGGTGATCCCGAGGGACGGTATTTGCTGGTGGCAGGGAGCTTGGGCACAAAACGAATACTTCTTATTAAATGTCTATGCCCAAATGTAGATGTTCGGGGTTTCTTTGCCGGGATCTCCAAACACATCTCTGATGTGCCGTTTGACTCTATCATATTCGGAGGTGACTTTAATCTCATGCTACAGCCTGATGTTGATACCTTGGGGGCGAGCCTCATCACAAAGCCATCCTCCAGAGCGGAACTCGGGTCTCCATTACATGCACACTTAATGGCCGACGCATGGAGACATTGGCACCCAACAGACAGGGGGTTCTCGTTCTACTCTGCGCCACATGGCACTTGGTCCCGCATAGACAGATGGTATACAACTCCGGATCTCTTAATCATGCTACAAGAAGTGGACCATTTGCCGCGCACCCTGTCAGACCACTCGCCAGTACTGTTGGCATTAACTCTCCCACACATTGCGTGTCCCTTTAGATCTTGGCGCTACCCCGCTGATGCGTTATTAGACACTGTATTTGTAAGTGAAGGATGCAATCAGAGTATTTCCATACCAATACTGGCTCGGTCCTACGCTATGCCACCCTATGAGAGGCGTTCAAAGTCTAAATAAGGGGCGTCTTTATAGCCAAATAGGCCGGCGTCTTACGGACGATTCGCCGAGACCTTGAAGCCACTGAGCAGGCGTTGCGGGGATTGGATCCCAGGGTGCTGGCTGGGGCGACCCCTCTACGCTGCATCAACACGCGAAACTACTGAGCGACTTTCAGGAACTTGCATTACGCGAGACGGCTTACTTAGGGAAATACACACGTGCTCGCATGTACGGGGAGGGTGAGATGCCGGTACGCACGCTGGCCCAGCTGCTTACTCCTCGGCAACATAACACGTACATTACCCAACTCCAAACAGCGGATGGTACCCGTGTCACACGCGGCGCGGATATCCTCTTGACATTTCTGGCCTATTACACTCGGCTATACACCACATACTCCCACCCGAATGGCACCGCTCTATCTGATTACTTGAACAAAATAGCGATGGTGTGGATCGAGAGGGGACAACAACAATTCTTGGCCTCGCCTATCGGTGCTGACGAAATTGTAGAAGCAATAGACAGCCTGGATGGCTCCCGCGCCCCTGGCACGGACGGCCTCACCGGCTTGTTTTACAAGACCTATAAAACATTGCTGGTCCCACATTTGTTAGAGGTCTATGCAGAGGCGCTGGAATAGGGTGAACTGCCCCCCACCATGAGAGAGGTGATTGTAACATTGCTTCTCAAGCCAGGCAAACCGCCAGAGAACTGTGTCTCATATCGGCCCCTTGCTCTTTTAAATCAAGATTATAAGATTTTGGCAAAAGTTCTCACCACACGAATATCACTCATAATTGGCCAGATTATCTCCCCCTTCAATCGGGATTCGTCCCAAACCGCTGAACATCGGTGAATCTGCGTACGTTATTCGCCGTTATTAATCAGATAAATCCTACTCTTCCGGCTGCGGCGATATTGTTAGACGCCGAGAAGGCGTTTGACGGCCTGGAGTGGGAATTCCTTCAGGCAGCGCTCGGTAAACTTTGCTTCCCACAAAACTTTCGCTCCCTGGTCCGTCTCCTTTACACTAACCCTGTCGCATAGCTAAAAATAAAGAGGGTATTCTTGGATAAAATCTCACTGTCGGGCAGCACCAGGCAGGGATGCCCGCTGTCGCCCCTGCTGTTAATCATAGCGATGGACCCGCTGGTGCGACACCTGCAGGAGCGGCATCTTCAGCAGGGGATTGGGTCCCACCCGGGCCCTCTCCTAGCATCCTTATACGCAGATGATATTCTTTTATTGGTCCGGGAACCGGCTTTAAACCCTTCCCTTATTATACGAGAGGTGGTGCGATTTGGTGTATTTTCTGGGCTAGTAATCAACTGGACCAAGTCAGAGGTTTTTCCCTTGACAGACGCCACTCTACAGTTCACGCTTGACTTCCCCTAGCGCTGGTGCGAGGACCCCCCCCCCCCAGATATCTTGGAGTGTTTCTGCACCGTACAGCCTCGGAGGTCATCCGTCTCAATTATGGCCCTGCCATAGATCACCTTGCGGGGCAGATAGACCATTGGGTAACACTTCCTCTATCAATTGCTGGTCGGATTGCGATCATGAAGATGGTGGTGTTGCCGCGGTTTTTATATTTGTTCTTAAACATTCCAATTCCGCTTACAGTCTACTTTTTTGACACCCTTCGAGGCATGCTAACGAGGCTGGTCTGGGCAGGCACGAGTCGGATGGCAGATGCTCACTCGGCCTTTTGCACGGGGGGGCTTCGGTGTACCCGATTTTTATCTATACTATCTGGTTGCACAAACACACTATGCCTATTTCTGGTATCATCCAGAAGCACGACTGCAATTTTTGAAGCCTGCATATACACAGGCCCGCCCTTATACCCTTACCACTATTCTTCTGCGTGGGCTGACAAGAACCCCGACCGAAATCCATACCTTGAAAACCAAATGCTGGCTTGGAGATGCCTCCGCAAGTATTTGAAGGTTGACCACTTGTACTCTCCACAGTTGCCACTCTTGGACAATCCATGGCTACCCCCTACCACCGAAACTCTAGCAAAGCGCACGCTCACCCGCTGTCGGCTCCAGACTATGGGTGACATGTTCAGGGACGGACAAATGCGCTCAGTGGCAGACCTGATGGAGGGCTACGACATATCCACGCTGGATCTTTTTCTGATACACAAAACGCAGGTGTCGGCTGCTGCGCTTCGCCCTTTGACTGCGGAACCCCCGGAGTTTCCACCACTCACCGCAATATTTACATCACCCGACAGCACACACATTGTTTCCCGGCTGTATCATCTTGCACAGATACTTCGACCAGCGGTGGGAGGGGGAGGTGGACGCGGGCGGCATGGGAGGAAGATCTGGCGCACCCTCCGACGGATAAATTGTGGACCCATTGCTGTGAGCAAACGCATTATATATCTAATAATTATAAACACAAGCTCTTACATTTTAAATACATACACAGGGTTTACACGTCACCCCTTTGCTGCTCGCAAAGATGGACCGCAGTAAGTTAGACACTTGCCAGAGATGTGCAGCAGAGCATGCTGATTTTATCCATCTGGCGTGGAACTGCCCGGCGGTTTTGGCATTTTGGGAGGCGGAATTCGGACATCTAGAACTCATGGTTGAGTCTGAGCTCATGCCCTCGCCACTGCTGGCCCTGCTGGGGTATGTCTTCCCACTGGGTGCGGGGATCAGACGCTTTGCCGCAATTGCTCTGTTACTGGCCAAGAGGCAGGTTTCCTTGCATTGGGGCGATACTACGCCGCCGTTGGTGAAGGCCTGGTTGCGAAACCTGATGTATTACGACACCACCAGTGATATCTATGCTTCTCTGCTGCCTCCCGCCCTAAAACATTTGGTAGCCGCTCCACTCATTTGCTGCTCCACCCTGAGCTCACTGATTGATGTGCCCTCTATGGTAAAAGTAACCACTGTGCCAGCTGGCCGACTGTATTGTATTCATTGATCATGACTCATTATTGTATGTACCTGCAACGTGGTTTAATTTTTTTTTTTATCTTTTCTTTTTAATCACTACCGCCCTACACATTCTTTGCATGTCTATAACTGTTGATAACATGCTTCAAATTGTACATGCTGTGAATGTTGGTTGCTTTCTGAAAAATCCAATGAAAACTATTTTTTTTTAAAACATCCCTCTGATGTCACTACACAGTGGTAATAGGTTTCCTATGGCAACTGGCAAACAAAGACTGCCATCTTGAAAATAATTTTTAACTGTATTCTTGCTTCATAAGGAGCCAATTTAAAGATGTCAGATTGGGGGGGAGGGGGATGAGGTTGTTTCCTTAAGATCCTGTGATGAGCCCTGCAGCAGAGTTAAAAGAGGCCCTTAACGGAGCAGTCTTGGATTTGGGTAGGCCACAGAGGGTTGCACTTCCATAGTCCAATCTAGGAATTACTAGGGCTTGCAGGGCAGACTTGAAGTCATTGAGGGCCAGGACGGTTTTTATTTTCCTTAAGATGTTCATTTGGAGGTATGCTCCTTTGGTGGCAGCACTGATGTGCTTCTGCATGTTAAGATTCTCGTCTAGTATTACTCCCAATAATCTTCTGGAATCTATAACGTGTGGCAAGCTGTTAAGAGCGGTTTGTTCCTTCATCCATTCCTCAATATCAGGTGACTGGGTGAGGCGATTAAGAGGAATTCCATTTTGAGAGTGTTTAGTTTGAGGTGGTTGCATGACAGCCAGTTTTTTTTTTTTTGTAGAGTTGAGTGACCTGATGTTTTCAGGGGAAAAGACTTTCAGGTACAATTGGGTGTCAGTGGCATACATGTGATAGTGGATGATCTAAGAATTTAAGTTAAAAGCTCCATGAACAAGTTAAAGAGAGTGGGTGAGAGCAAGGACCCCAGTGGAACCCCTAGTGTGACTGGAGTGGACTTAGCCAGGGACTAAATCTCTGAGGTTTGTAGTGGAGAAACGAGGCAAACCAATTTAGGATGGACCCTGGCAGCCCCAGCCTATGTTCCAGTAGGTCTAGTAGGTTGTCATGCTTAACCATATCGAAGGCGGACAATAGGTCGAGGAGAATTAGAAGGCAAGATTTGTTTTGATCCAACATTTTTAACGCGTCATCCACTATATATGTGTAAGAACCGATTCGGTGTGTGATTACTTTAGGGTGGACACTCAGACAAGACGATAAAGAGCACGAGTTGTGGTCTGAACCAAGGCAACAGAGACAAATGGATTGGGGGCTGGTAATAGACAGCTGTCCCTCACAATCCGTGCATAGCTTAAAACCAAAGCGCTTTGGTGGGGACATCATACTACACAAGGTAAATGTATTATTTGAGGAAAACGCACAACTCTCAAGAGCGAGCTCCGGATACGTGTCGAAGGCGCGGACAAAAGGGAACTGACGCTTTTATGCTAGGGTGGGTGCTAAATGGTTTCAGTAATGTCACCTCAGGCCACTTCCCGTATTGATTTGAAGTCAGCGCCCAGACCAGCAACTTGAGAGCTTTGAAGTGTCCAGATCCAGTCTGACACCTGGGGATTATTCTACAGGTGAGGCTTCTGCAGGTAAAAGTATCCATCAGAATAAGAGGTTCTCACTGGCTAGACTACCGAGTGAGTGAAAGGTCTTCAGAAGATGCATCTTCAGTTCATGCACCTTTAGTAGTTCGATTTTGATGACAGCACCCTTTCAAGCATTGACCTTCAGGTGAGGGGCCTACAGTTAAAGCTCTGCAATGAGTCGGTTCAAGATCTTTTCGAAAGCTGTATATATTTTTGAAGCAGAAAAGCAATCCTCATGAAGTAGGCCTATGCGTACCTGAAACATCATGCGGAGTGTGTGTTGAGCAATCGTGCTGCACAAACTACTGTGACATCTCCTTGCTTAGTCACCAGAAAAGGTGTTCCACAAGTCCCTAGATCACCAGGAGTAAAAGACAGCAGCCAGGTCCTGGACGCCAGTATGGTATGGAGGATGTCAAACTTGTGCTTCTTCCTCTATTCAAGGTTCCCAACCTAAGATGGAGTTTAAGTCCTTTCCCAAGATGCCAGTTCATGTTTGATCACTGGAAGGGACATTCACATCCTCTGTACTACTTCTGAGGTGCAGCGATGTCCTCATAGTAATGGCAAGGAACCCCCTCTGTTGCTCATACCAGAGAGATTCCTTACAATAAACCCCTACCACAAGCTGTGAGGGAAGAATTTCTCTCACCCAGAGACTTTTCTTTTTTTCTGACAGGGGCGTAGTGCACCATAGTATATATATATAAAAAAGTGATGGAATGTTTGAATTAATCTCAGCCACTAGTAATTATTCGGGGCTTCAACCAAGTCCATCATTATTTTGCACACCATGCCACCTCAGCTTGGATCTAGCCAAATGCAAATCAGTCTAGACCCTGCAGAACATTCCAGCTGTCCTGCCAGGGAAGGTCCTTCCTGAACCAGAACACAAGCAACCCAAGACCCAGTTTCGCCCTTATTAGGGCAAATCAATCGAGTAGAGTCTGGTTCCAGTGGCACAGCGCCCACATCTGGGCATACCTGTCCCACTTAAGAGTGTTGCAGGGAAGTGTGAGAGAGGGTGTGTGTGAGAGATTGTGGGTGGGTTGGGTGTGTGTGTATATATATATATATATATATATATATATATATATATATATATATATATATATATATATATATATATATATATATATATATATATATATATATATATATATATATATATATATATATAGTGATGGCTAGAATGCTTGAATTAATCTCCGCCACAGGTCATTACCCAGGCCTCATCCCAGTCCATCTTGATTACCAGAAACTGAGCATTTTGGAAACTTAAGAAAAGAATGGGAATCCAGGGTAGGGTTTCTTACATGAATCCATGCACATTTTCTTATGTAGAATGTCCTGCAAGTGCCAAAAACACGACTTTATATTCAAACTTGCTGGGGGATTCACTAAGTATACAGGAAGTGGGTCAGCCACCATCCAGGAAAACCTAGTAACCCTGAGCATTTCTGAGACCCAGAAGAATCCAGGGTGGTGTGTCTTGTTTTGAACCTAGGACATATTCTAACTCATGTCACAAAGAGCTAGAATGGGACCATAGTGGAAATAAATGTGTATATATAATGTTTCTGGGTTCCCTCGCCGGCTCAACATTTTTGAATGGCAAAGATAATTCCTTCCCCTGGGAACAAGAGGGCACTAGACTTTCACAGTGCAAGAAAGCAACCACAACTTTGTCAATATAGAATGTTGAAATTAATGATGTAGGTTCAAATTTAAATTTTTATAAGTAATATTAAACTGTGGCTGGTTTTAATCATCCGCTACTCAGCAGTAGAAACATGGACCATTCATCTTTAAAATTGCAATCCCCGTTGTCTAGTTTATTAACTTACACTTATCTTTTTCATTTCTGCCCACTATGTCACAACAAATATTACCACAATAAGAATCTTTGGTCACCCTTAATGCTGAGCATTACATTTAAATTAATATAAATTAAGATAGCATGTGGTCAAGTGATATTAACAAAAATCAATTGATAGTAAGGCTCTAACCTTTACAGGTCATGCTTGCAGCTTCGGTTTCAATAACAATGTGCAACATATCACTAACAATCTTTTTGGCAAGCATGAAACATTTATGGTAAATAGAAAGATTGGGATCACAATTTCTCTAAACTAGACATACCCGTTTTAAATTTGGGATGAAGTGCATTAAGCTATAATAACTTAACATGTAATGAAGTAGCTTAATGCATGCTCCTTTCATTGTTAATTTCTTTCGCAAGGTGGACTTTACAAAGCACTGTCCCAGTCAAATCAATTTCACATTAAACCACAGCTAAGAATCAAACTCTTTAGAGGTTCTAAAGGCAGAGATTAAAATGGTTGCATTCCAGAACATGTTAATTTACATAAGAAACTAGTGCTATCAGTATGGCACTTCTCCTATTGATTCCAAAATAATCTTCCTTTCTTCAGCTGTTGGCATTGTGGGTTTCACGCCTTCTCGTCGCCTCTGCATCATAACCGTACTCTGGAAAAACAATGTTTCATGAAATTGTCATTTCAAATAGACTGTCAATATCACTTTATTCTCGTATAATTAAAGAAGTGTTAATAAGGAAACAACCTAAATTAACATTGGAGAACTTTCAAAGAAAAGCACAATGGAAGCGGGACATTACAAAAAAAAAAAAATAATAATCAAGTAAACACAAGACATTTGCCACATTATAAAATGCTTATGATTTGAAACACTGCATATGGGATGGGGGGGTGGGGGGGGACACATCTAGTATACTTAGGCTATCTGGTTTTCGGTTCCAACTGTTTCACTGGTAAAAACCCACCAGAAAGATGTCTTCCTTGCCATTTTATGCCACTAGATGGCAGCAGAGCCCTGTCAGTATTGCAGTTTCATTGTCTGCTGAAGATTTCTAACACAGTGACAGTGCTCCAATGGAAATGTTCACAGAACTTCATACAATAAAAAACTCCCACTGCACCCCACCTTGAGACAGACTAGGCTGATGCAGCCAGACAGAACATATTGTGCTGCCAACTGGTGTGTTTTCCCTCAGTAAGTCTGCAGACCAGTCACAAGAGCAAGCACTCCAGGTAGCCAGGAGGTGTTCCACCTCCAAGACACAGCCTGCAACATGAGCGGCATATGACAGCACTTGACACACCTCCCAGGAGATGAAAGTGTCAACTGGTTGGTCAATGGAATCAAAGGTGAGGTGGTCAGAAATGGAGGGTTCCCTCAAAAAGGATGCCAGCAGATAAAAAAAATATATACATCTTAATCCAGCAAAGAAGATCTTTAGAGTAATTCTGCCTCAGGTACTTGGTAGCAGTAGGAACCAAGTCAGTGAAGCAGAGCCCACTGGAACACCAACCAACAGTGCATTATTCCAAAGGTTTGCATGTCTCATTTCCTTTTTTCTTTATTAAATAAAAAAAAAAATGTCTCAGAATATTTCATGTTTAAAATAATAACGCAATAACAAAGACAAGTCATCCAAGGATAAAGTAAGGAATGAATCTCTCAGGAGAGTGCTAGCCAGCATACATGCATGCCCTAGGACAGAGAAAAACTGTTGGTGGAATTCCAGAAGGAAAGAGGCCTGCAAGTGATGAAAGGAGGGACTCTTGCTGTAAACTATGAAGGGTAAATTTTCAGGTGCACCAAATATAATGGGATCTGATATGTCACGAAGAGCTTAAAAGCTTATTTTAGGAAAGTGAATGGATTGCAGGCAAAAACATTGCAAGGATTTGGTTATTATAATGCATTTTCTTGTTGGTGCCTGCATGTCACTGCAAGAGGTGGGATATGATGAAGATTAACATCCCTTGTTACAAATTCTTTGTTCCATTATAATGTGTTAGTTGAATCAAAATGATTGTTTTTCCTGTGATGCCCTCTCTTTTGAACTTGTTGCATAGAGGTTCCCCTTCCTCTGTGACTTCCTGACCCTATAGGTTCTTCTGCATGTATATCTGCTGAGCCCCACCCACATCGGTCATTGTGACAACTCCCATGTCCCTACCTCTTTACTGCAGTCCACTCAATGTTTTTATTTGGAGAGTGTTGTACGCCTCTGTGTCTGTATTCCCTTGCGTAGCAGCCTCTTCCATATTGCTGGAGCAATGCCTTGCATGCATCGCTGCCATGTCTTATTGCCTCCATCTGTAATGGAGGTGGTGGCGACTATCCATATATTCAGCAGGCAGAAATGAAAGGCAACAAGCCACTGAATTTCAGCAGGATAGAACAGGTCGAATTGTGCGCTAGAACTACCACTAGAAGAGCAGAAAGTGCTACAGAACACAATGCTTCATATGATCTCCTCTCTTGCTCTCCTTTTAAAGTCTATGTTTCAGTTCTCCCCACCTCTCAGCTGTCCTCTAAACCCGGTCACTCAGACTGCAAGCAAACATATGGAATTACTTAAGTACAGCTCACATCTTCTTTGCTACACTTTGTGGGCCTTGCATGTGGGGATGCTAGTCAAGTCTGGTGAAGGTTTGAGTCTGTTAATCTTCAGGGATCATTATGGGTCTACACCTCAGCCCCTCTGTCCCTTCCTCCCTGCAATATGCCCCACTACTTTGTAGGATGGGGCTCCCAGCTGGGACACCTATAGCTGGGGTTGGGGCATTATCTAAAGAAAAGACCCTGGTGCCTGTAAACCAACCTTCTTGTCTGGGGAGGATTTTGCTGTAGTTGTTAATATTCATTGAACAAAAGAGTACTAAACACGCTTGGTTAAATCTTGCTGATGTAAAATCCTACAAGGTATTTATTTGTTTAAAAAAATAAGGATGTTGCTCATAAGCCATGATTCAAGCTTTTCAAATTTACACATCTTTCCTTTTTGAATATTTTATTTATTTTCAAAAGCAACACAAGATGATGGACGCAGTGCTGAAACTTTTCAAACACTCACCCACAGTCACCCCAGTTTGGACCCACCCATATGCAAGTCTTTCTTGACGCTCCTTCCCATGTGAAAAGTTCAGGTCAGGACCTCCCTAGACCAAAAACAAGCACCATGTGACTGGTTTGGGGTATCACCCATCATCAACCAGGCTAGCTTGAATCCAATGGCAAAGCGAGAACAATGGATTCAACCAGATCTCTTGTCGGGGGGAGAGGGGGGTGTTTGAAAAATTTCAGCACTCAGTCCATCATCTTGTGTTTGCTATGTTTGCCCTAAGTGGCCATGGGTATGCCCAAACATGGATCCCTTGCTCGCTGTGCCACTGGATTCAAGCTAGCCTGGCAGAAGTGGGACGATACTCCGAAACCAGTCCCAGGATGCTCGTTTCCTGTTCAGGAAGGACCTAGCCTGGCAGTTCAGGCTGGACTGTTCACATGAGGAGCAGGGTCAAGACTATTTTGCATATGGCTGGGTCCAAACTGGGTTGGCATAGTAAGCAAAAGAACCATGGATTCAACCCAGAGCTCATGACTGGGGGTGCGTGGTTGAAAAGTTTCAGCACTCCATCCATCAACATGTTGTGTTTGTCATTTTCCAGAGCATCATGTACATATATGCGTACCTCTGACTTTTCCTATTTCCGCCCATCCCACCCCAACCACTCCTCGCTTATTGGTACTAGCTCTTTTGGCTCCCCCTCATATATCTATCTGCATATAATCTGACACCACTTCTTCCCTCTTGCATATATTATAATTAGATATTCATTAATTTATTTCAGTTTCATCCAACTGTGGTCACTATGTACGGACTTGTTAAAGCGGACAGCTCTTTTTTGTGTAAACTGCACTCCTGTTGCACAATCATTTTGAGAGATATCGTTCTCCTAGTCCACACAAGGCTTTCAGCATTTGAGTACAACCACATCTTGAGGTTGATGTGCATCAACTTAGGTCATCTTATGTAAGATATATACCTGGATCAATACAAATGATATCCACAAAGTAGTTTGTAAACACTGGAAAAAACAATCTGACAAATTTTGATCAACTCCAAAATGTATAAACACTGATAACCACTAATTTGTGAAAACCCTGTAAGATGCCCATTGAAATTCAAAAAACTAAGCACTGAAAATAGGACACCCTAATTATACTACAAATTCAGCAGCTTCTTAGAAAATGGCCAGACTAAAGAGCGAAGAACCCAAAGACCCCATCAGCCTGAACAATAAGACCCCAAACAAATTAAACGAATAATTGGTTTAATAAGTAAGTTCGCTCTTGCAAAGTAAGAGGGAGGTTTAATAACTTAGTGGCCAATACCGTCACCTCTCATTTAGTCAACAAAAGAGAAGGAACAAGAAGTAAAATGTTAACCTTCGTAATAGTGACATGAGAAAGGTAGATGAAAGTGAGACAGTCATCAACTAAGACGGATTATGCGTTCCAGAGACAGCACCAGGGAAAAAGAACAATATTTTTCTTGAGTTTTGGTTAAGTTTAGACATTTATTCAAACATTTTGCAATTGGAGTGTTCAACAAGAATTCTAAAGTAACTGTTTGAAATATGGATATCCATAGAAACACAAGTTTTTGATCCAGTAAGGCATTCAAAAAGAGATTAGCAGCCCAGCAATACAGGCTCAGTTCCTTGTACCAAAATGGGCAGCCTTGTCATATCTAGATTTGCCTCAAAACTCTCCAGCCTTCTGAAGAACAAGTTACTTACCTTCGGTAACGATATATTTGTAAGAAACATAGGTTAGTTATAGATTCCTTACCTTAGAATTACTCCCAGGCGTCAGACTGAATCCGGAATGTTTTTCGTCAGCAGTACCCCTGCGTGTCAGAAGGTGGCGTCGGTCGACTCCGCGTTCGTCGTCGTGGTCGCCGGGATGACGTCGCGGGAGCTCCATAGACGCCGCCCTCATGCGCTGAAGTCAGTTCTGTACACGACCTTCCACGCCAGAAGGGCAGAGCCATGCAAGACACTGACCACTGGTGCACAAAACTAGGGCCCTGAAAGGATGTCCTTAACCCTAGAAGTCAGTTCGCAGAACGGGGAGGATGGGTGGGGCGGTAAGGAATCTATAACTAACCTATGTTTCTTACAGATATATCGTTACCGAAGATAAGTAACTTGTTCATCTGAAAGAAACAGTTAGTTATAGATTCCTTACCTTAGAATAGATACCCGAGCAATACTAACCCCGGAGGTGGGTCTGCGAACTAAGTTCACACCAGAAAGTCCTGGAGAACAGAACGGCCAAAGAAGCCGTCTCTCCGGACTTGGCTGTCCAGGCAGTAGTGTTTGGTGAACGTGTGAAATGATGCCCACGTAGCTGCCTGACAGATGTCATTTAGGGGTACTCCTCGTCCCAAAGCCGCGGTAGCTACCGTCGCCCTGGTGGAATGGGCGCGCAGTCCCACTGGAGGCTCCTTCTTTGCCAAAGAATAGCAGGCTTTGATGCACAGAACGACCCACCTGGAGATGGGCTGTTTGTGCACGGCCCGACCTTTCTTAGCGCCCACGTAACCAACAAAGAGCTGGTCGTCCACCCGGTATTGTTTTGTGCGATCCAAGTAGAAGGAGAGCGCACGTTTTGGATCCAGACGGTGGAGCCTCTCTTCCTCTTTTGAAGGATGCGGAGGCGGAAAGAAGGTGGGCAAAGTGATGGTTTGGCCAATGTGGAAGGAAGTAACCACCTTGGGAAGAAAGGAAGTTCTAGCTCTTAGGACGACCTTGTCCGGATGAACAGCCAGAAAAGGAGGCTTGGAAGAAAGTGCTTGGAGCTCACTCACCCTGCGAGCAGAGGTGATGGCCACCAGAAAGGCAGTTTTCAAAGTGAGAAGCCTGAGAGGACAGTTATGCAGTGGCTCAAAGGGAGCGCACATGAGATAGGTAAGAACCAAGTTCAAGTCCCACTGGGGCATTACGAAGGGAACAGGAGAAAAAAGATGAGTAATGCCCTTAAGGAATCCATTTACAACAGGGGACGTGAAAAGAGAAGGCTGATCAGGAAGCCTAAGAAAGGCTGAAATGGCCGAGAGGTAGCCCTTGATGGTGCCCAGAGCAGAGCCCAGCTGGGCCAATGAAAGGAGGAACAATAGGACCTCAGAAAGAGGGGCGGAAAGGGGATCCGCAGCCTTTGCTGTGCACCACGCCACAAATTTGTTCCATCGGCAGGCGTATACCGTCTTAGTGGAGGGACGCCTGGCTGCCAAGAGAACATCGCAGACTTCGGGAGGCAGGTCAAATGACGTCAACTGCCGCCGCTCAATCTCCACGCAAGGAGGTGGAGGCTGGACAGGTTTGGGTGGAGGACTGTCCCCTGCTGCTGCGACAGAAGATCCTCCCGAAGAGGCAGTCGGATCGGAGGATCTAGGCCATGTTGAGCAGCGCGGGATACCAGACTCTTTGTGCCCAATCCGGAGCCACCAGAATGACTTGGACCAGGTCGCGCTTGATCTTCAGCACTCGGGGCAGAAGTGGTATAGGCGGAAAGGCGTATAGAAGACCGCAACTCCACTCGTGACGAAAAGCGTCGCCTAGCGAGTGCCGCCTTGGAAATTCCAACGCGCAGAACTGCTGACATTGCGCGTTCTCTTCGGTGGCGAATAGATCTAACCAAGGCTCTCCCCACTGCTGAAAGAGACCTTGCACCACCTCAGAGTGAAGACGCCATTCGTGATCCATCATGCACCTGCGGCTGAGTTTGTCTGCCCAGGCTTTCAAAGAACCTGCTAGGTGTTGAACCACCAGGGAAATGCCCTGATGTTCCAGCCATGTCCAGAGGTGGAGGGCCTCCTGACATAGGGTCCAAGACCCCACCCCGCCTTGTTTGTTGCAGTACCACATGGCGGTGGTGTTGTCCGTGAACACCTGCACTACTCTTCCCCGGACAGAGGGAAGGAATGCCTTGAGTGCAAGTCGAATCGCCCGAAGCTCCAGAAGGTTGAGGAGGCCTCTGATCTCCGACTACCCCATGTGGCCGCCCCATCCCAGAAGTGATGCGTCCGTCACCACTGTGAACTCTGGTTGAGGAAGGGAGAGGGATCTGCCATCGACCCAATCCTCGTTCGTTAGCCACCACTGCAATTGGTGTGCAGTGCCCTCTGAGATCTGGACGCAATCGGACAGATTCCCCTGATGCTGCGCCCACTGGAACTTCAGGTCCCACTGCAGAGCCCACATATGCCACCTGGCATGATCTACCAGCAGGATGCAGTAGGCCATGAGGCCCAGCAGCCTCAGGGTCATCCTGACCGAAACCCGGGATAGAGGCTGAAAGATCGGAATCATAGCCCGAATATCCCGGACTCGCTGTTCGGGACGATAAACCCGAAACTGTGTTGTGTCCAGAACCACTCCGATGAAGAGGAGCTTCTGAGAGGGGGTCAGGTGTGACTTCGGCACGTTGATGGAGAACCCCAGTGAATGCAGGAGGTCAGCCGTAGTCTGGAGGTGGGAGACGACAGCCTGGGGCGAGCCCGCCTTCAACAGCCAGTCGTCGAGATAGGGGTAAGACTGGAACCCTGATTTGCGCAGATGAGCTGCGACCAACGTCATCACTTTCGTGAACACCCGAGGGGCGCTGGCAAGGCCAAAGGGGAGCACGGTAAACTGAAAGTGCTCGTGGCCCACCGTGAACCGCAGGTAGCGCCGGTGGGCCGGCAGGACGGGGATGTGAAAGTAAGCGTCCTGCAAGTCCAACGCTACCATCCAGTCTCCAGGGTCGAGGGCAGACAAGACCTGAGCGAGCGTCAACATTTTGAACTTCTCCTTCCGGAGGAAGCGGTTGACGTTCCTGAGATCCAAGATAGGACGCAGGCCTTTGTCCTTCTTGGGCACCAGAAGGTAGTGGGAATAGCAACCACAACCTACTTCTGGGGCAGGAACGCGCTCGATGGCACACCCTTGGCCAAGAGTGCCGAAACTTCCTGTTGGAGAAGGGCCAGGTGATACTCTGACATGCAATGGTACTAAGGTGGCATGGAGGGAGGGGTAGTCTCGAAGGGGAGGGAGTAGCCCCTTCGGACTATTTGCAAAACCCACCTGTCCAACGTGATGTTGCACCAGTGGGGGAGGTGATGGCGGATCCTGCCGCCCACTGGCGTTTGGTGGCCCTGAAAGGTCGGACTAGGAGGGTTTGAAGGCTGCTGCAGAGGGGGCTGTGGTGGACTGACCCGCCCGCTGGCCCCCAGAACCACGGCGGTGGTTCCCACGTCCCCGGCCGCGCTGGGGCTGAACAGCTTGCGCCGGCCTGTGGCTCTGGGCGGGATGTGGCGGGGCACCCCTTCCGTAGCCACGAAAGGGGCAAAAGGCAGACTGCGCAGGGCGGGTGGTGGATAGGCCCAAGGACCCGGCCGTAGCCCGAGTCTCCTTAAAGCGCTCTAGCGCGTTGTCTGCCTTGTCGCCGAAAAGGGGACGGCCATCAAAGGGCATGTCCATAAGGGTGATTGGACATCCCCGTAAAAACCAGTCGAACGCAACCAGGCGTAGCGTCGAAGGGCTACTGACGTGGAAATCGTCCTGCCAAGTGCGTCGGCGGTATCCAGCCCACAGCGAATGGTAAACTTCGCTGCGTCTCTCCCCTGGGCAACTGCATGGGAGAGTAGGGCCCGGGCCTCCTCCGGGCACTGGGGCAGCACCTGCGCCACCCTATCCCACACAGAGTGGGTGTAACAGCCCAACAGACATGCAGTGTTTACCGACCGCAGTCCCAAGCTGGCGGAAGAAAACATTTTCTTCCCAAGGTGGTCCAGCTTTTTGGATTCCCTATCCGGTGGTGCGGTAGGGAAGGTGCCTTTAGAAGTGGCGGCTTGGACCACCAAGCTCTCAGGGGTTGGGGTGTTGGGAGAGGAAAGTGGGGCCGCCCGGGGCCGGGCGGTGGCGTTGGGCAATCATCCTGTCCACAGGAGCCCGTGTTGGGCCTGGACCACGTGCCCAAAAGGATGTCCGTGAGGGCTTCATTAAACGGCAGCAGGGGCTCCGAAGAGCTCGCTGCCGGTTGAAGGACCTCTGTCAGGAGGTTAGTCCTGACTGCCACCGTAGGTAGCTCGAGGTGGAGAGCCTCGCCCGCCCTACGCAACACCACTGCGTATGACGCTCTCTCCTCCGTAGACACGGTAGGAGGAGACAACATGCCAAGGTCTGGTGAGGTATCCAGACCACTGGCTTCCCCCAGTTCCTCTCGCCAGTCCTGTTCGTACACCAAATGGTCGGTCAAAGGGTCCCCAGATCCCTCCCAGTCCTCCTCACCCTCCTCTGGCTGCCAATCTGGTCTCAAAGAGCCAGGGTAGAACAGGGGCACAAAAGTACCCTCCGGCATCGGATCCGGCGTTGGTCGACGCCGGTCCGACTCCGGGTCTACCTCGAGGTGGAGTCCGGGGTCAACGTCGGCTGGGGACACAGCCGACGCCAGTGGCGGACGTGGTACCGGTGGAATCTGCGCTGGGGGAGGCGTAAATAGGTCGACCGGCGCCGATCCGTATCCAGGCCTGGATCCAAGGGGACCGTGCGGCGCCGAGGCCTAAGACGCTGAAGGCCCTGGGCCCCCAGCCAACTCCGCGGGGCCCAGAGGCGCGCCGGCGGAGTCGGGCTGCCCAAAGATGGCATGCATCGCTTCGTAGAACTGACGAAGCTGGGCAGGGGTCGCTCCCGGTCCCGGGTAGGGGGGAACCCTGGAGTTGACCCTACGGGCTCCGCACGCGGAGCCGCGGGAGGGGCACCACCCGCATCCCTCGTCACGTCGGCCGACGGACGGGGAGAAGTCGAAGAGCGATGATGCTTCTTCGACCTTTTTGTGCTTTGACTTACCTGACCCCCAGTGCGTAGACTTCGACGAAGAATGGTGTTGGCTCCGCGATCGGTCCCTTGACCTCCTCCGAGACCTCGAGCGACGCGGAGCCGACTGCCGGGCCTCGAGTAGCTTTCGGGACCACTCCCGCAAAGACTTCGGGGCCATGGTCCGGCAGTCGGAGCACGACTTGGGGTCGTGGTCACGCTCCAGGCAGTAGAGGCTCACGCGTGCGGATCCGTCACAGACATCAGTCGGTTACAGGAACCGCAAGCCTTAAAGACGGGCATCCTCGTGCACCAGGAGTCGATGGACTCAGAAAACAACGAAGTCGACAAAAGTCGAGAAAAAAGATCAGTCAAAAAATGACTGGGGGTACCGCTCTCTCCGGATCTGCGCTTGCTGGCGCGGAAAAAGAAAGAACTGAAGTCAGCGCGCGTGGGCCGCGTCTACGTAGCTACCGCGGCGTCATCCCGGCGACCACGACGCAGACGACGAACGTGGAGTCGACCGACGCCACCTTCCGACACGCAGGGGTACTACTGATGAAAAACTTTCCAGATCCAGTCTGACGCCTGGGGGTAATTCTAGGGTAAGGAATCTATAACTAACTGTTTCTTTCAGATAGGCAACACTAGCTTGATAACAGAGCAGTCTGCGAAGAACAAGTTACCTACCTTTGGTAACGTATTATCTGGTAGAGACTATCTAGCAGCAGATTCCTTACCTTTGAATTTCCCAGGCGTCATGCTGGATCCGGAAACTTTTGCTGAGCAATGCCCCTTGTGCACGCCGCCAGGTGGCTCCATTCGGCTCTGCGTGACATAGTCGGTTATGACGTTGCAGTACTTATATGCGCCACCCAGGTGCAGAGACGTCTATACTTTTAATTTTTTCCACGTCAGAAGCGCAGTCACAAAGTAACTGACGTAGTCATGTGCAAAACTAGGGCCCTGAAAAGGGAAGTAACCCTAGCCCTACAACATTAGTCCGCAAAGCGGGGAAGCATGGGTGGGCTGCAAGGAATCTGCAGCTAGATAGAGTCTCTACCAGATAATGCGTTACCGAAGGTAAGTAACTTGTTCATCTGATAGAGACTTCTAGCTGCAGATTCCTTACCTTTGAATTAGATAACCCAAGCCATACCATCCCGGCGGTGGGTTCGGACCAATACCTCAAACCTGGAAGTCCTGCAGGACCGTACAGGCAAAATGCCCGTCCCTGTGGACCTGACTATCCAGGCAGTGGTGCTTGGCAAACGTGTGCAAAGATGCCCACGTTGCTGCCTGACATATCTAGTACTGGGACACCCCGAGCCAAGGCCGTAGTCGCAGCCTTTCTCCTGGTGGAATGGGCCCTTAATCCCTCAGGCGGCTGCTTCTTAGTCCGGGAATAGCAGATTTTAATGCAGAGAACGACGTAGCGGGAGATAGTCCTTTTCTGCCCTGCCCTTCCCTTCTTAGCTCCCACGTACCCAACAAAGAGTTGGTCGTCCAATCAAACTTTTGTGTGTGGTCAAGGTAGAACGACAACGCTCTTTTTGGGTCCAGGCAGTTGAGACGCTCCTCTTCCTTAGAGGGATGCAGGGGAGCAAAGAAGGTGGGCAGCGTGATGGATTGACCCAGATGGAAATGGGTCACAACCTTTGGCAAGAATGAAGCACGGGTGCAAAGGTACCACTTTCTCCAGAAAAGACATCAAGTAGGGAGGCGTGCATGAGAACGCCTGCAACTCACTCACCCTCCGGGCAGATGTAATCGCCACTAAGAAGGCTGTCTTGATGGTAAGCAGCCGGAGGGGACAGTTGTGTAATGGCTCGAAGGGAGCACACATAAGATACGGGAGGACCACATTAAAGTCCCACTGCGGCATAACAAAGGGTGTAGGTGGAAACAAGTGAGCCAGCACTTTTAGAAACCTATGCACAATTGCAGACCTAAAGAGAGAGGGCTGGTCTGGCAGCCGAAAAAAAGCAGACAGTCGAAAGAAAACCCTTGAGAGTTCCCAAAGCAGCACCCTGTTGGGTAAGGGTTAGATTGAATAGAAGAACAGTGGAAAGTGAAGCAGAAAGAGGGTCGATAGACCTTTCTGTACAATATAATACAAATTTCTGCCAACGGCAGGAATATACCTTCTTAGTGGAGGGTCGCCAAAATAACATTACATACTTCCGGAGGAAGGTCAAAAGCCATCAACTGCCACCACTCAATCTCCACGCATTAAGGCGCAGAGTTGACAGGTTCGGGTGGAGGACGCTCCCCTGTTGCTGCGACAGAAGATCCTCCCGAAGGGGCAGCCTGATCGGATGATTGATGCTCATCTTCAGAAGCTCTGGACACCAGACTCTCCTCGCCCAGTCCGGAGCCACAAGGATGACTTGGGCCCGGTCGCTCCTGATCTTCTTCAGAACCCTGGGCAGGAGTGGTATGGTCGGAAAGGCGTACAGTAGGCCCAACCTCCACTCGCGACGAAAGCCGTCACCGAGCAATAGCCGCCTTGGAAACTCCAGCGCGCAGTATTGACACTGTGCGTTCTCTTCAGAGGCGAACAAATCTAACCAAATCCAACTGCTGAAAGAGACCTTGCCCCAACTCAGATGGGAGACACCATTTGTGATCCGCTAGGCATTGCCGGCTGAGTTCATACGCCCTGGTGTTCAGAGAACCTGCCAGGTGTTGAACCACCAGGGTTATGCCCTGCTGTTCTAACCATGCCCAGAGACACAGGGCCTCCCGACAAAGGGTCCACAACCCCACCTCGCTTGTTGCAGTACCACATGGCGGCGGTGTTGTCCGTGAATACCTGCACTAACTTCGCCTTCACAGAGGGAAGAAATGCTTTCAATGCCAACCGAATAACCCGGAGCGCCAACAAATTAATGTGGTGCCCCGACTCCGCCGGAGACCAGTGTCCCCTGATCTCCACCTCTCTCAAATGGCCGCCCCATCACATAAGTGACGCATCAGTCATGACTGAGATCTGTTTGGGGAAGGGAGAAGGGTCTGCCGTTGACCCAATCGCAGTTAGTTAACCACCGCTGCAGATCTTTTGCAGTTCCTTCCGAGATCTGAACCACGTCGGTGAGATTTCCCCAATGCTATGCCCACTGGAACTTCAAGTCCCACAGCAGAGCCTGCATACGCCACCTGGCACACTTTACCAACAGGATGCAGGAGGCCATGAGGCCCAACAGCCTCAGAGTCAGTCTCAAAGAAATCCATGATAGAGGCTAAAACATCAGAATCATAACCTGAATATCCTGGACTCGCTGCTCGGGAGGATAAGCACGAATGAAAGGGAGCGTCTGAGGAGTCAGGTGTGACTTCGGCACATTTATAGAGAACCCCAGCGAATGCAGGAGGTCCGCCGTAGTCTGAAGGTGGGAGACGAAAGTCTGGGGTGAGGACGCCTTCAACTGCCAGTCGTCGAGGTAGGGGAAGACTGACACCCCTAACCTGCACAGATGAGCTGCGACCACCGCCATCACCTTGGTGAACACCAGAGGGGCGCTGGTAAGGCCAAAGGGGAGCACGGTGAAACTGAAAATGCTTGCGGCCTACCTTGAACCGCAGGTAATGTCTGTGGCCCGGCAGGATATGAAAATACGCATCCTGCAGGTCCAACGCTACCATCCAGTCTTCTTGGTCTAGGGCAGACAAGACCTGAGCTAGAGTGGCATCTTGAATTTCTCCTTCTTGAGGAAGAGATTGACGGTAAAAAGATCTAAAATGGGCTGCAACCCTTTGTTCTTCTTCAGAAACAGAAAGTAGCGGGAATAACAGCCACTGCCTACTTCTGAAACTGGGACCCTTTCTATAGCCCCCTTGGCCAAGAGACCTGTAACTTCCTCCTGGAGCAATTTTAAATGATCCTCCATCAGCCGTTCCCGATTTGGCAGAATGGGCGGAGGAAAAGAAAGGAAAGGCAGAGAATAGCCCTCCTGAATGATCTGCAAGACCCACTTGTCCAATTTTATGGACCTCCAGTGGGGGAGAGGATGATGGATTCTCCTGCCAGCTGGAGTGGTTTTGGTCTTGCAGAGTCAGACTAGGAGTGCTTGGAGCCTGAGGCTGCCGGGGACAGGGTGGCCGACAACTAATGGCTTCCATTCCTAGGCCGGAATGAACCGCGTCCACGTCCCCGCACGGCTTGGGAAGCCTGCACAGGACGTGGCTGGGATAGGGCTGACACGGCTGGAGACCCCTTCCGTTGCCATGAAAGGGGCGAAAGGTAGACTACCCACGTGCAGTAGAAGAGAGGCCCGAGGATCTGGCCGTACCTCGAGAGTCCTTGAACCTCACTGGGGTCGAATCTGCCTTTTCCCCAAAAAGGCGGGTTCCATCAAAGGGCATGTCCATCAAATTAGCCTGGAAAAAACGACAGGAGTTTGACCCATAAACCAATTGAGATCTGGGTAATAATATGACAATAAGCGACAATATCTCAATTGGTATCAATGGCGAAGACAATTAAAAAAGTATGTAACAAACATTACGAGAAAGGAAAAAGGGAGACTCACGCAAGATTTCTCAATTGTGCACGTGGCATCATATAATTTGAAAGAAGAAATTGGAGACGATACAGTTGTATCAGCACTGTAAGCATAAATCATATATACAGCCCAATTTGGACTTGGTGCACAAATGTGCTCGTGACACATGAGTGGCGACGCAAGTGACAAAGTGCAAACAGCGAAAACGGCGTGTAGTGAAAAATGGTGAAAGTATGTACAAGTGACTGTGTGGTTCAGCACATAATGATTCACAATAGTTGCGTAGGGATTGATGACATGAGTTAAATGGAACCACACGGGATAAGGGCGCCTTCAATTGCGCTGAGGGGTCGACGACGTTTCGATCCTATTGAATCAGGATCATCTTCAGGACGGGGCTGCTGTATTGAGTGCTGAGGATGTGGCGGTTCCAGACCCACAGTGGAATGATGAAGGTAATCCGGCGTCTGAGGAGAGATGCACCAAGGAGTGTGCAGAGCTGGCCGTAGGTGGGTCTGTGCGGTTGCCGGGAGGGGATCTGTAAAGGAGGACGGTGAATTGAGCCCGGCGCCTAGGAGGGCAGCGTGGCAGGCAGCGGAGGCCGGCAATTGGATATCCTCGGTGAAAACCGGGTATCGAGGAATCGGGTGGTGGAATCAATCCAGGAGGAAGGTGAGGCGCTTCAGTCAACCGGGGACCGCCACAGGACACTTCTGTGGCGGTCCCCGGTTGACTGAAGCGCTCACCTTCCTCCTGGATTGATTCCACCACCAGATTCCTCGATACTCGGTTTCACCGAGGATATCCAATGGCCTCCGCTGCCTGCCACGCTGCTCCTAGGCGCCGGGCTCAATTCACCGTCTCCTTCAGATCCCCTCCCGGCAACTGACGACCCACCTACGGCCAGCTCTGCACACTCCTGGTGCATCTCTCCTCAGACGCCGGATTACCTTCATCATTCCACTGTGGGTCTGGAACCGCCACATCCTCAGCACTCAATACAGCAGCCCCGTCCTGAAGATGATCCTGATTCAATAGGATCGAACGTCGTCGACCCTCAGCGCAATGAAGGCGCCTATCCCGTGTGGTTCCATTTAACTCATGTCATCAATCCCTACGCAACTATTGTGAATCATTATGTGCTGAACCACACAGTCACTTGTACATACTTTCACCATTTTTCACTACGCGCCGTTTTGCTGTTTGCACTTTGTCACTGCGTCACTCATGTGTCACGAGCACATTTGTGCACCAAGTCCAAATTGGGCTGTATATATGATTTATGCTTACAGTGCTGATACAACTATCGTCTCCAATTTCTTCTTTCAAATTATATGATGCCACGTGCACAATTGAGAAATCTTGCGTGAGTCTCCCTTTTTCCTTTCTCGTAATGTTTGTTACATACTTTAATTGTCTTCGCCATTGATACCAATTGAGATATTGTCGCTTATTGTCATCAAATTAGCCTGGACATCACCAGAGAAGCCAGTTGTCCTAAGCCAGGCATGGCGCCTCAAGGCCACTGTCGTGGATATCGATTTGCCCAGCGAATCAGTCGTATCAAGGCCACACCTTATGGTGAATTTTGCTGCATCTCTCCCGACCTTAACTGCCTGAGAGAGCACAGCCAAGGCCTCCTCCGGGACTTGTGGCAGCACTTGCGCAACCGTCGCCCAAAGGGAATGGGAGAAACGGCCATTAAGCATGTGGAATTTACTGACCGCATTGCCGGGCTGGAGGAAGAAAACATTTCCTTACCAAATTAATCCAGGGGCGGAAGGGAGCACACCCTGTGATGTAGAGGCCTGCACCCCCAACATTTCTGGGGTGGGGTGTTGGCGGAGGAACGTTTGGTCGCCTGGAGCTGAGCGATGGGGGTGTGCAATTGTCCTATTCACAGGAGCCCCTGTGCTAGGCTTGGACCACGCGCCTAGAAGGACATCGGTAAGTGTTTCATTAAAAGTCAAACGGGGTTCTGAGGTGGAAGCCCCAGGCTGATGCAATTCAGTAAGGAGATTAGTCCTGACCTCCACGGAGAGAAACTCCAGTCCAAGGACCTCAGCTGCCCTCTTGACCACCATGGCATAAGATGCCCCCTCCTCCGTAGCCACAGTTGGCGGAGAGAACATGCCAGTATCTGGAGAAGTATCCAGTCCACTGGCCTTCCCTAGTTCCCGATACCAGTCCAATTGCTCCGTGGAGTCATCCTGGTGTTGCAAAGGGTCCATAGACCCCTCCTGAGCCCAACACATCCACAAAGTGTTCTGGCGACAAAATAGAACCCCTGGGTTCAATCTGTGTCGAGCGATGTCGTTCCGACTCAGTGTCGTCGGAGATAAGGATGGGGCTGGTACCGACGATGGGCACCAGCAGCACGACTTCGGGTCCAACGCCGGAGGAGGTTGCGGAGGCACGACCGGCGTCGACCCAGATCCGCGTTCGGATGTTTGAAGCCCCACCGGCGCCGAATCCGATGGGACCCCTTCCAACCACGCGGGGCTCGAGGGCTCACCAGAGGGGTCGGCTCGCTCAAAAAACGCAACGCATGGTCTCGTACAATTCTTTGATTTCAGCGGGGGTCGCTCCGGCTCCCAGAAAGGGAGGGAGGCGCGAAGTCGACCCTGACTCCGGCTCCACAGAACCGTGCCTAGAACGTCAGTGATCCTCGCCTCCTTCATCAACGGACAACATTCGGGGTGAAGATGAAGTCCATTTGGACTTCTTCTTGTGCCTCTTCCCTGAGTGTCCCGATGACCTCGAGTGGGACAAAGAGGACATTGGGCTCCGGAAGCGGTACCGCGACCTCCTCTTCTTCGATCAGGACCGGGACCTACGCGGAGTCTCGGACAGCGTCGACTGCCGGGCCACAAGGAGCTTCAATGCCCGCTCCTGCAAGGTCTTCGGAGCCAGAGCCCGACAGTCCAAGCACGAATTTGGATCGTGGTCGTGCTCGAGACACCATAGGCAGACGAGGCGGGGATCGGTAACAGACCTCGTGTGGGGACAGGCCCCGCACAGCTTGAACTCTGTCTTCCTCCAAGACATCCTCGCACACAATGGAAAACAATTTGAATTCGACGAAAAGTCGAGACGAGGCCTGTCAAAAAGTGACAGAGGGGTAGCTCTTCCTAGATCAGCGCTTAACTGGCGCGGAAAGAAAAGAACTGATGTCCGCGCACCTGGGTGGCGCCTATATAGGTACAGCAATGCCATAACCGGCGCTACTGAGGCAGACGTCACGCAGAGCCGAATAGAGCCACCCGACGCTGCGCACAAGGGGTATTGCTCAGCAAATGTTTCTGGATCCAGCCTGACGCCTGGGAAATTCAAAGGTAAGGAATCTGCAGCTAGAAGTCTATCAGATATCATGATCATGACTGCATTTCTGACATGACATTTGATGCAATACATTAATTGGTCTAACTTCACAATTAAAGTCAAACATGCAATATGGAGTAGGACCTTCAAGTCAATGCCTTGTCTGGACTGTAGCTTATACAATACTTAGCTCAGGAAAACTCATGAGAATTTTAGAACAACAAGATATATATGTGATAGGCAATGAAGGCATATACCAAACAAGAAGATACATAAGATGGTAGGCCCTCTGGTTTCATCCCTCAAATCCCAACCTCATTTTGGTTGATGTATCTATCTGAAAGTGGCATGTTCAGTCACAGTACTGATTGCACAAATTGAATTCGACTCCAGTCTGAAACTGAATCATCTGATTGATTAGGAAGCCTGCTTGGATTACAGCAAAAGTACCAATGCCATACGGATGGCAGTTTGCTCGCTATATAAATGCCAAATTACATCCATTACAGGCTTTAGAAAGAAATAATGTGCAAAATCTGTAGTTTCAAGTACAACTTGAGATCTGGAGCTATTAAACCAATTTCCAACAAAAACTAATTGATTAATAGAAGTTAGAAATCACACCCCATACAAGGGGTCCCTTGGCAATGATCTTAACACTGCCTAGCCAAACAGTTTCTGTCTGAAGCATAGTAGCAAGGAAGAACAGTAAACATATCTGGGTTCAGAGTTCCATAATTTAGGACCCTGGACTGAAAAGTCACAACTTCCTTTAATCCACAAATTATGTCTGGGAAGTGTCAGTATAATTCTGCATGCACTTTGTAACATTCTCTACAATACTTTTAAGTTTGATTTTTAAATGTCATTATAGACCTTATAGCCCTTATAGACTTAACATCTTAAAATTAATCAGATCTGTTACTGGAACTGAGAAAATGGCCTCAAGGGCCGCCCAGACTTTTTTCCCACTAGCCCAGGGAGAGCTTAAACAGCAGCATTGTAGGCCCCACGTATTGAGTTACAAGGCACAAATTAACTACTGTGCCTACAACCAGCACTCAACTCTTGTAAGAAAGAAATGGGAGAATTGGTTTCAGTTTATTATTTTGGTGAACACAAGTTTCTCACAACTGAAATGATCTGAGAGACAAATCTCTGTGCAAACCCATCTAGTCATGATGGATAAGACCGGAGATATTGAGAGGGTCTTTTCATCAGACCAAGATGGAGTTAATGGAGCTGGTGAGGCAGAACAAAGACTATTATTGTCAGTTGAATATTATTTGTCTTGGGTAAAAAGACAACAGTGGCTTTTTCCTGGGGAGGCTTGATTATACCAATTAAATGGATGATTTAAAAGAGATCTGTAGCATTATGGGAATATTTCAAGAAGATAACTTTGCCAGTCCAAAGAAAACCAATCTGGACTTTTAGCCTGTCCATTTGGAAAATAAAAATAATGTCAGCAACATCATCCTTCTCAACCGGAAAAATGCAATAATCTTGGATTGTCTCCCGCGATTTTGGCTAGTTCCAACTGATCTAGATTGACTCAACAAATTGTCTTTAATATGCTCTCCATAAAAATAAAAGAATGCACAATACTAAGAGAAGAACCTTGCTGTGCTGATAATGTTGGTTAAAATTACGGAGGTAATAGGTATACACTAACATGAAAATTAATGACATGCTCTCATACTGCTTGGACATAATAGCTAGGAAAAATACACACTTTGTACTGTATTCAAAAGTAAGATATTCCAGACCAGGGTTGTCCAGCATATGCTCAAGTTCCATGCCAGTGTTCAAGATAGCTCATAAAATGCCAATTATTTCATTTTAAATTGTTTGTATAGTTACAAACCACATTTGAAAAAACATTGCGGCCCCAGCCCATGTGGACCTACTCTCAACCACGTTTTAGACATGAAAACTCAATTCTTGCTAAAGGTGAACACAGGTGGCCCTCCAGGTTGAAATTTTAGATGTTTCAAGTTTCCATTGATGAAATGCAAGTGAAATCATCCTACCTTTTAAAATAACAGTTGGAACATCCCAAACACAAGCTAATTAAGTGGCCTTAGTTGCCAGACAGTTTTCTGGATTCAGAGAATTTGTACAAAAGAAGCTTGGATTCTGTCGCCGATGATGTCATCAGTAATGTCATAAATGTGGTTATACAACATGTCACAACTGATGTAATATGTGAGGTCATTAGCAGTGCATGGCAGGGCTGCACGTTATAGTTAGCCCTGCTAACTATGGTGAATTGCTGTGTTTTTTTTTTTTTTTTTTAATCGTTCAAAACATTATGTTGGCACCGACACGTTCACCTAACTAGAACGTCACTTTAAACATTAATTTTTTCAGTGATTTTCTATGGTTTTTTATTTCTAGGCTTTTTTTCCAACGTATAGTAATATTTTATTACCATACGTAAAGCCAGCCCTCGCCAAAGGCCGTGCAGGGTGGGGGCATTTGCACAGCATGACCTCCTGTCAGACCCTGCGGCTAACCCCTCGCAGTCAAACAACCCCACGCAGCACACTGTGGCCAGGCCCTGCGTCCAACCCCCCACAAGCCGCTAATCTGCCGCAATGGAAGGGAGTGCACGCAGCCCACAAAGGCCACTATTGGCCCTAGGGACCCCTTCTCCCAGGGTCAAAAATATATTATTAGGGGAAGGGGACTTATATTACCTCTGCGGAGGCTTAAGGGGCCCCAGGGAAACCATCCCCCCGCACCAAATACATTATTAGTGGGGGGGGGGGTGTTTGTCCCCCCCTCCCCCAGGAGGGGGGCCCTGAGGATCCCATCACTTGGGAACCATACTTTAATTAAAGGGGAGGGGGTGCGGCGTGGCCCCCTCCTCAAGTTTCAAGAGGCCCCGAGGACCCACCTCTGGGCTCAAATATTTTGACATTAGTCCAAATGGGCCCCCAAAGGACCTTACCCCTGGGGTAGTATTTTCTTGAAAGTGGAGGAGGGCACGTGGCCTTCCTCGCCGAGCCTTAAGAGGCCCTGGGGACCCCCAATCCCCATGGCTATATTTTAATTATAGGGAAGCGGGTTAAGTACGTGCCCCCCCCTCCCCAAACCTTAAGCTGGCCCAGGGACCCCATTCCCCAGGGCCAAATACCTTACTATTTGGGGAGGGGAGCAAGTGGCTCCCTTCCCAAGCCCAAATGGGTCCCGGGAACATATTTTAATTAAAGTGGTGGCCCCTTAAAAGGCCCCATGGACCCTATCACCCAGGGCGGATTATCATAATTAAGGGAGGGTGGCCCCAAGCCTCATTAGGTCCCAGGGACCCATACCCCAGGGCCGAATTATAAGGGGAGGAGTGTGTTCAGCCAGCTCAACAAATCTTATTAGGTCCCAGGGAGCCAGCCCCCGGGCCGAATTATAAGGGGGGAGGGGGGCACGCTTACAAGCCTAAAGAAGCCATGGGCTTTTCAGTGGTGCAATTCTGAAAAGCTGTCAATTAATTAAGTCACCAGCATCCCCTAATTTCATCGCCATACAAAAAAAATCTTTTACGTGAAAGCTGGCAGGCACTGTATTAAAACTTGTGTACCATATTTATTTCCCCTGAACCAACATTTGATCAGCAGGACTTAACCTGTTAATTAAACATGCGTTCATTGCAAAGATAAATATAGGTGGGAATGATGATACTTTTATAAAGCACAACTGTTACCTTAACAAGGGTGGTCTGGCGCTGCAAGAGTGACAGCAACCAGTTTACTGGAACAACCATGTCTTCAAACCTTTACAAAACTTAAGTGATTGCCTTCACCCCTTAACTGCAGGGAGAGGGCATTCCAATATTTGAGAGCCTGAAAAGAAAAGGCTCTACCACCTTTTTGAGTTAGGCTTATTCGAGGAACAGTAAACAGGAAAGCATTATCAGACCGTAAAGGCCGGCATGAAAAATAGGTCCTGAAGTTTCTCTGAAGTAACTTCAGGACCAGCTTATAGTAGGCTTGAAGAGACATACAAGTGGTTTTGAACTGAATTGTTTTTGGTGCATGGAGGATTGACAATTGACCAAAACACAGCAGCTCCATCTTATCTCCATTCACCTTTATTGCATTGGCACACATCCATTTCATCACTGAAGTCAAATAATCATGCAAGCTTAGGGCAGCTTTAGATTCATCCATCACCAAGACAACAATTTGGGTATCGTCAGCAAATAACTTAAGTTATAAGTCAAAAATGTTTATTAGTGAAGCAAGGGGAGAGACAAAAATATTAAATAAGGTGGGGCTTAATATAGAGACTTGAGGCAAGCCACACATTTACTATCTTTCATTAAAGGAAAAAGTAGCCATTCTCACAGTTTGCAAACGATTGGATAAGAATGAAGAGAACCAATCTAAAGTTTTACCTTGCACTCCGACAACTGCATCCTCTGGATCAAAACACTGAGAGACGGTATCAAATGCAACACTAAGATACCACAGTATCCACGTTGAGCTACTTCCCCCATTGAATAGCATCTAAATGTTATTCAAAACTGACACCAGAGCTGTCTCACTACAGTGAAGTAGTGGTTTAACCCCTACTTTTGTTTATCAAGCACTTTTTGCGTTCCAGCCGATTTGTCAATTGTCTATCAATATCTTTTTCTAATATTTTTGCAACAAAAGGTAATAGTTCGACAATTCGAGTGGATCTGCCGAAGGTTTCTTTAAGACTGGAAGAACTGGAGATCTGTTCCACTGTTGAGGACTGACTACTGAACTGATAGACGGATCGCATTAATCTGTAATGACAGGTGCCAGAGAATCCACCGCCAAATGATAGCAGGATGCGGGACATGGGTCCAATGGGGAAATTTCACTTTGTTAGAATTGAAGGTTTCACTGCATTCACCTTTAGTGGTTTCAAGCATGCTAGAATTGGCATAGCACGTGGATCCATGGGTGCTCTGCCCAAGTACTCTCACTGGGGACGTTTTTACTGATATTACTTGTCTTTTCGTAAAAGAATGCCATAAAAGAATCACAAAGCTCTGTAGAAGCAAGATTCTTTGCTTCAGAGAAGGAGGGAAAACAAATCTTTCAAAATGCCAAAGACTTCTCAGTCTGAGTTCCCAGCCTTTAGGATTTTATTGAAATAATATGCTTTTTGCCAGACTAGAGTTTTTATAAGATCTCAATTAAGATTTGTATACCTTACCATCTTCCTCTGCATAGGATGTTCGCCAAATGCGTTCAAACTTCTTACAGCACCTTTTTATACTCATTAATTCTGTAGAATAACAAGGAGTAGAAGGGTGCTTCGTTTATTTTTTTTTACTTTAACTGGAAGAGATTCTAGCACATTTGTAATCCATTCATCAACTTCAGTCACTAAATGGTTTAACGCATCAGTATGTTCACTACTCTGAGGTGGGAGACCCCCCACGGCCTCGATAAACGAGGCCTGTGGGACCCTTGACCATAATCGTACAGCAGAGTGACGCCCTGCAAGCCCTCCTAAATGTTTTAATTTACTATCTATTTAGAAAGCTATCTGTTAGACTTGGCATCCTTGGCGTGGTTCCCCCTGACTTTTAGCCTCTACCTCCTGCATTTTTGACTGTGTGCTGGATTTAGTTTTGCTGGCTTAGATGCTTTGGGCGCTTTGCCACTGCTGATCAGTGTCATAGTGCAAGTGCTCCCTGTGTAAATTGTGATTGGTTATTCATGATTGGCAAATTTGATTTACTGATCAGTCCCTAGTAAAGTGCGCCAGGCCCTGTAAATCAAATGCTGCTAGTGGGCTTGCAGCACTGGTTGTGCCACCCACATAAGTAGGCCTGTAAAGGTTTCTCAGACCTACCACTGTAGTGTCTGCACGTGTAGCTGTGAACTGCCATGTTGACCTGACAAGTGCACCCACTTGCCTGGCCCTAACCTTCCCTTTTCTTACATGTAAAGCACCCTGAAAGTAGGCCCAAGGTACCCCCATGGGCAGGGTGGAGTGTATGTGAAAGGTAGGACATGTACTTGTGTGTGTGAAATACTGTGAATCTCATTTTTCACAATTGAAAGCCTGGCTGTACAATAGGTGGTCATTGGAGCTGCAAAGTAACATTTTACATGTATAACTTTCAATTGGGAACAGCTAAAGATTTTGAGTTTAGGCTCTCTGTACTCAGAATTTAATAACATCTTTTAGTAAAGGTGGTTTTTAAATTGTGTTTGAAAATGCCACTTCTAGAAAGTGGGCGTTTTCTCCTTTAACCATCCTGTGTGCCTCTGCTTGTTTGTGTATTCGCCGTCTGGTTTGGGAGTGACCAGAGCTGGGGCTGTGCATTCACTCTAGACAGTCACAAGGGGGATTGAAGTGTGTCATGCCTCTCATGGGTGACTCATAGCTGGGCTGAATAGACCTGGTCTGCATTTAGAGTGGTGGGATGAGTTTTTACTAGCACCTGAATAGGCTGTGTCTCCTTTGCACAATGCTGTCTCCATCTCCTGTAGTGAAGCTGGACCAGGGAGGACAGAACTGATTCTAACTGAGCTCAGAGACTATTGCAACAAAGACTTCAACGACAAAATGGGGTATAAATATTAGACCTTAAACCCCAGAACTTTAGATTACTTCTGGACTAAGAGGACCCTGCAAGAAGAAGAGCTGAAGAGCTGTCAGGAGGAGTACTGTCCCTTAGCGGAGTGTTGCTTTGTTGAGTTGGCCTGCAGTTGCTGCTTCTGTCTGTGGTTAGTGGAAAGGACTGGACTTTTGCCTTGCTGTGGTATCCTGCTTAAGAAGATTCTCCAAGGGCTTGAAGTAGAGCTTTCCTCCTGTTCTGAAGTCTCAGGGACACAAAGACTTCACCTGCATCTTGCGACACAGCACCCGTGGACTCCTCTGTTGGACTCCCGTTTGCCAAAGGGTGGCATTTCAAGTTTCTGGTCCCTTGGAATCGTGTGGTTTGTGCTTCAACCCAAGAAAAACAACACCAACGTCGTCGGCCACACCGCGACCTGCACCAAGGCTGTGGGCACCGCTTGTGAAGTGCACAACGCACCGCCCTGCCTGCACCACAGCTCCGACGCCCCCAAACATCTGCAAGTTATTGATCTCTCCGATGCCAGCGTTTGCACAGACGCCGATCGCCAGCATCTCAACATCGCATATCCGACGTTGGTGACTTCTCAAACTCACCGCACTGCTGAACGGAACAGACGCCTCACCGCCGCCTCACCTCTCCTGCCAGCCCGGACTCAATGCCTCGCCTCCCCTGTGCCAATAAGGAGCCGGCCTTGCCTTGGCCATAGACGCCTCATGTCCACGATGCTATGCACCGTACTTTGACTTCGTTTTCCAAGGTATTGCTGCTTGGGGGTCCATGTGACTCAGTGGCTGGCCCGCGCACCTCGCAGTTGGTGCTGTACTTTGGCTTTGTGCCTGTCAGAACGTCGCAATAGCCCCAGTTGGAGCTATAGGTTTCTATGAGCTGTATTTTTGCAGTGATCCTTTTAAAAGTCATATTTTGAATTGTGCATGTTGGATTTTCGTTGTTTTGCTTTTGTGTGGTTTAGAGAAAGATACTTTATTTTCCTAAACTGGTGTGGTGTCTATCTGTAGTGTTTTCACTGTGTTATGGTGTGTCTGGGTGCAAATACTTTACACATTGCCTTTGGGATAAGCCTGTCTGCTCATACCACGCTACCAAGGGGTGAGCAGGGGTTATCTAAAGAATGTAGCTCCCTTATCCTGACTAGAAGCAAGGGTCCCTACTTGGACAAAGTGCAAACCTCTGCCAACTAGAGACCCCCATTTTTAATCTGACCACAGCAGGTTGATAGGTGTTTTAACTACCATGGAGTTACTTACAGTGACAATAAGGTCAATCAAGTGACCTTTTTCATGTGTGGGTAAAATAACTTGTTGCTCAAGGTTCAATGCCGTCATAGCATGGATTCAAGTCCTTAGTATCACGATTATTCACTATATCCCAACATATGTTAAAATCCCCCATCGCACAAAAATTGGAAGACTCGAGTAGATATGGGGGAATAATACCCACACAATTTGCTCCATGATTGGCACAATAGGTGGGTGGCTAATATAATAAAAGACTGGTAACGATTGCTTAATCTGAGAGTTTGATTGTGAAAAGCAAAGTTTCATCTGGTAGAAATTGATCATTCCCCTTTAGTGATTTGCAAATGTCATCTAAAAATTATTGCTAGTCCACCCAGTCTTCCTTTCTCCATCTTGTTGAATCACCTTATACCCCTTTGGAATGGCAGTATGGAGATCCAGGCCGGACTTGTCCTTCAGGCAAGTTTCAGTAAGACAAAATACATCTAGTTTCTTTGACTCCGAAAGGAGAACAATCTCCTCCACATGCCTGTTTAAAGAGTAACAGTTAAGCAACTTACCATTAACTTTTGGGTGAAGTGGTTCTTTACGGCACGCAAATTCCCATCCTACCATATTAATACCCTCCTTCAGGCAACTACTCCTGCTCCCAGGAACAGTTATAGAGCCATCTCAACTTAAATAATTCATCTCGAGTGTACCTGATATGGGGGTCCAAACAGGCACCATGTACAGAGTCTGAGATGCAGACGGGTTTCCCTTTCGCGTGCCATCTGCACAGAAATGCAGCTGAAGCGTCTAAATAGTGGAGTGGTGGGCGGCACATAAAACACTAGACCGCCCAATGCCTCCTCTATCAAGATGGCGAAATTCCTAAATTACCCAAAAACTAGAGGTAC
The DNA here is from genome assembly GCA_963921515.1 of Calotriton arnoldi. NCBI lineage: Eukaryota > Metazoa > Chordata > Amphibia > Caudata > Salamandridae > Calotriton > Calotriton arnoldi. The sequence goes on from CAWUFW010001239.1 coordinate 188,168, forward strand.
ACAGAAGGCTTATGCACCAAAAGTCCGCTTCTTACTCCCACCTTTAGCTCTTAAATTAAGAGCAAAGTAAAGTGCAAGTGAGTTTTTTTAACAGAAAAGTCAAAGTAATACAATTTCCCCGTAATTATTCACTGGCTCTTCATCAATAAAAAAAAGCTATCCACCTTCAATAGCCTCTCTGTTGAAGGCCCTCCTAAAGGTAGTTTCATCTTTGCCATATTAGTTTCCCAAAATCCTCTTCCAAACAAACATTGGCAAAGCTAATAGGTCAACAAAGCTAAAGGGAAAGTGCCTTTTTTTGGGCTTTGCCAATGCTTCTTTTGTCTTTGTTTCTGCAAAACCTTATTGTTGGGGAAGCTGCTAGACACACACACGCACACACACACACACACACACACGCACACACGCACTTTGTTTTAATTTTTGGACGCACTGCAACACGCTAGATGGTGTAGAGGGCAGGTAAAAAGTTAATGTTAATAACAGACCAAAGAATGAAAAGGGCCCAAATAATATAGTACGTATCATTTTAGTACAATCAAAAAGTCTTCGCTAAAATCAGATCTAAATAAAATGATACTCATAGTGGAAACTTGCAATTGATTGGGAATAAATGTGTGCAGAGTGCGGACTTCTTTCAAGAGTACCGCCAGTGTTTATTGTCTAATATGGAACTTGGACTACCTTTTTTGGAGGACAGAGTTAAGGCAGCACCGTTGCTTCTTTGGGTTAAGATCTGGCAGTCGCCCCACACCACATTTACCCGATTGGTTGCTGAAGACTGCTTGAGAAAAGTCCGTTCGGACCTCATCCCCTGGTTAGCCTATGTTAAGAGGAATTGAATCGGTTTCTCTCACCTAATGTAATTGATTACAGCACAAAGAGCCGGGTGAAATCTCTATACTATCAATAAAGGGATCAGGCCAGACACTAAAAGTACATTTATGATTTCAGTCTGCTGCAACCTAGATATAAAATCTGCTGAAGGGATGGAACCATACTTGTTGTGGATCGTGAACCCTGAACATAGATTTTATTTAACCCATTTCAGACTAAGCACTTTGCACTTTTTGGTAGCTCATCCTTAGCAGGCCACTTGATTCCCCACTCTACACCAATGTCCTTGCGATAACATCTCTAAGGCAAAGGTTTGTCCATTTTATGCTATTTTGTGGTTTTTATGCTCACCCCAGCCTGCAACTTTTATGTCCATTATTGCATTCTTATGGTTTTAGATCACACATTTTAAGCCTGCAATGTTTACATCTTTTAGATTCGGAGCACTGTTTAGCTGTTTTAAGCTATATTCAACAAGCACTCAGATTAAGAAAAGTGAAGAACTTTAACGTTTCTTGAGAAACCTGATTTTTTACCCCAGGCCAGAGCCCCTGCCTTTGTTGCAACCTACCTTTAAAGTCTTTGCCAAATTGAGTCTTGCCTTGACTGTTACAACCTGGTCAGTTTTTCAATGTCAAAAGACCGCAATATGTACCCCGAGATACATATGTATTATTTTGTGATTTTATAATATTTATCTGTTTGCATGTACGTATTTTTATCTTTTATGGCTATCTGCCGAATAAAAGTATTTGACTGACTGATCATCACAGTGAACATTAGAAAAGATAAACTAAATTAATTTACTGTACCTGCAATTCGAAATAATCAAAAAAATTCCAGTCCGGGGAATCTGCAACACATTACGTCACTGTACGTCAGCAACCTGATCATGCTGTGAATGCTAGAATTCAAAAGGTGACATACAGCATTCTCAGATACACTTTACGCTACAACTTAGTTGCAGCTTAATATATGGGCACTGTGTCATTAAGCAAAAAGTCGATGCGATCAGCAACTTATCCGATGTAGAAACAAATACCAAGCCTTTACCCCCATTGTGATATGCAAGGACTATGATGTGAGGTCCAATCAGAAAATAATATGGGAACAGTCAGTCCCTCTCTGAATGAAGTTCAAATGCTTTGAATACCCAAACAATGCTACTAAGCTAAAACTAGCCCTACAAAAAATAATATTCAAGGTAAAGAACTATGCCCCACGTACTTCATTATGCTTTAATGAAGGCTAGAAACTCTGTCTTTATTGGGTACAAGGTTGGAAGCATCACAACCTTTCTGTAGTATCTGGTAAGTATAAAGGCTCATTTGACTATAGAATCTAAACAGATCTTTATTTCAGTTACAACGCAGAAACCATTTGCCCAAATTTAGAGCAGACACATTTAATGGCAAAGCTGATGAGGCTGCTGCGATGGATGGTGTAGAATTACTTTAAGTTTGATATACATAGTTTTCACCTGGTTAAGGACATAGTAGACTTTGTTTTTAAGCAAAGGGTATAGTTTTGTTCTAAGTTAAAACTGGGTAATAGCGAAACAAATACCAGAACATGAAGGGAAAGACAATGGAAATGTAGAAATACAGAATCCAAAAAAGGAACATAGAAAATACTATATTAAAAATAAATCTAAAAAAAAAAAAAATCTAATTTCCTTTATTAATCCAGTATTTCATTTTTAAGACGCTCGTGGCTATGTGGTGACCTAAACTGATTTAAATTATATTAAAAAAAATTCTTCTCAGGTTAACCCACCTAGGAGCCACACATTATTTTATGTATGGCTGTTCGCTTCCGCCTTCCATTGCAATGCATGAAGGACATTTTTTTTTATCTTCAAAGAATATTCACACATCAGAAATGTAATTATTTATCTCATACATGCATGTTCTACACCATTTCTATTGCATGATGCATTTTAGTTTTATTGTTTCCCAGTGTTCACGTCCGATCCTGACTAACATGGCAGTCTATTATCTCTTAGATAGGAATGGCCTGAGCCCCAGATGGCCGCCCAAAGCCTCAATCTTTCCAAACCTTGGGTGGCATATGTTGCCTATAACAATATTTTACTAATTTATAATGCCTAGAAGCTTTTCTGCCATGCCACTGGAGCTAGGCATGGTATATCTTTAAACCTTCGTCACCCTGCGTGTTTTATATCTAGCTCAATCTGCACTTCCCCTCCCAGTGGGCAAGGGGAAGTGGGGAGTGGGCCAGCTTACTCCTGGTGTTTCTAGCAAACATACAGCCCATTGGACTACCTCACTCATCTAAACCCGAATTGCTGTCTGGCAACCCTCAATAATTGCAATAGAATACACATAGAGTTCATAAAAAGGGATTGCTACTGAATGGCCGCATAAATAGCACGTGTAAAATAAAGTGGCTACTGTTATAATCTTCCTTTCCTTATAATGGTTTGCTCCGTTCCCCCCTCCCCTTTCCCTCTCCTTGATTCCTTCCCCCTGGAGTTGACAATAGAATGTTGGTCTCACTGCAGTTGTGGAGAGTGGATGGCCAATAAAGCAGTACTTCTACCTACTCTGATTCCTGTCATTGATACTTCCAACGACAAACTGCGAAGGGGGCAGTCCTGGCCATCTCCCCTCTGTGTACTCTCTCCAGTTACCATGCAGAGTGAGAAACTGAAAGAACTCACAGGTCCGTGAGAAAAGGAATCCATTTTGCGAGTGAATTAGAAAGCGGAATCTTGGAACCCTCTGATTAAGGAAATCTATTCAAGCAGCCTTCGTGACCTTACCTGTGGCTTGGAGATTCCTCTTGTGCAAGTTCCAGCGGTGCTTCACCCCTTCTGTCATCGGGACACCATCGCAGGGGGAAGATCGTGGAGGCAAGAGCTGTGAACAGGTGCTGTACACTCCGGTCGACTCTGCTTTGCTTGCGTTCAAGTGGCACGCGGTCATCTATATTCGTAAAGAACAGTGGGTGCGAGGACATACTCGCAGAGGCTGTTGGGGTGGTGCGCGAAGCTTCCTTCTTTAGCAGCGGGAAGGCGTATGCAAGAACTGTGTGCTGGGGATTATGACGAGGGGCGGAGTGGAGCGGTCTTCCCCGGCTCTGGTGTGCGACAGTGCGTCGTGAGAGGCAGTGGTTGCCCTCCCTGAGGAACTTCGGTGTGGAGCTGCCTGTTCCGTCTGCAGAGAGCGCCTAAGGACCAGCAGCGTTCCACCCATTCGCCCTCACCATCCTGTCAGCTGTCTGTCCACGCTGAGGAGCTTTCTTCCTGCCACGTAGTGTTCTGCGGCCAACGCTTTCCTGTCAGCGAGGTGAGCGACTACGTGATGAGTGACAGGCGTGTATCTCTTCTGGGGTACAGCGGCGTGCGCGGTTTGTTTCCTGCTGTGGCGGGAGCCCCTGCTCCATCGGGGGTGCGCTTCCCCGTTTCCCGTCCTGTCAGCGGGCTGTCCCCTGTTCCGGGGCACTCTTCCTGCCGCTCGATGGTTCGCGGCCAACGTTCATCTCCTGGCAGTGTGTCCCTGCATGAGTGGTGCTGACCGTCTTCACCCCAGGGGAACTCTTCTCTGTTTCTTTGCGACAAACGTCTCCCTCATCTTCCTGTCGGCATGCGGGGGGTATACAGCTGGGGAGACGCTACTTTTCTTTAAGTTCCTGTCAGTGCGGGTGCAATACCGCCTCCTACCACCGGGGAACCAATTGTTAATTTTCTACATAAGCAAGCGACTTTCCTAATGCCAAGCGCAAATCTCCCCTGTACTGTAACTAGAGACTCTTCTTCACCTCAGCTGCCAACGTCTTTCGTCTCCTTGGGACTGACCACCACATGCCCTCTGGCCCCCTGGCTCTCTGTCCAGCTTCAGTTTATACCCCATGCATCAGAACTAACTGGTGGGTTGCCTGCGTTTTACTCTTACCACTATACTGCACTCATCCGCTATATATGATATTAGGGGTAGTGTGTTATCAAGATTCTATATTGTTAGCCCATTTTACCCCTCACCTTGAACATCCCTGTGACTCCTCATCTGTACTGGGTCTTGTCGTTCAGGCAACCCCTGTTTTCCCACTATGATGGCGGCAGCCAGCATGACCCAGCCACCTTCTTTTTTTAAATGAGATAGGAGAGCCAGAGATAAGCTGGAAAGAGTGGGTCAAATTGTTCGAATCATACCTTATTGCCATTGGTGGGGAGCGTTTCACATCCATGCGTAAACAGCATATTCTTCTCCACAATTTGGGAGTGTATGGGTGCAAGATTTACGAAATGTTACCTGAACCACAAAATGAGGGAGGTCAAGATATTGAGGGTATGGATATCTTTGACAGCACCATGGCCAAACTAGAGACACACTTTGGGGACAGAGTAAATGTAGTGTTGGAAAGACACAAATTTTTCAACAGAGCGCAAGGTAAACAGGAATCTGTAACTAATTATATTGCAGCGTTGAGAGGCCTCACACAATTGTGTGAATTTGGGAACCTAACCGATTCATTGATAAGAGACCAGTTAGTGCGATGCACCAACAATGTACGTATCCAGGAGAAACTGCTAGCCAGAAACCCCAACCTGAGAGAGGCCGTTGAAATCGCGAAATCTGTGGAACACACGGCTAAATGCATTAAGGAAATGAAGAGCACACCTGAGGTAGAGGCTACTATTCAAGACGATGAGGAGAACAGCGAAGTGTTAAAAATAGAAAGCAAAGAAAAAAGCTACAACAGGGCCCCTAGTAGTGAGAGGAACCTCAGGTGTTTCAGGTGTCGGAGTAGCAACCACCTTGCCAATAATATTCATTGTTCCGCAAGGAGTTTTACCTGCAAGAAATGTAATAGAAGGGGACACTTTGCAAGGGTGTGCAGGGAAGGTGACCCCCACGTCAAGGAGGGAGGGGCACAGGAAGGATCTTGGGGTAAAGAAGTGAAATGTGTAACGCCTGTTGGAAATAAGTATGTATTACAAGTTAAAGAATGCTCAGGAAGTGTCAATATGGTTTATCCTAAGTGCGATGTATCCTTGAATAACATACCTGTCACCATGTTTGCTGATTCGTGTTCCCCATTTACGTTGTTAAACAAGAAGGATTAGGAGTGTTTTGAGGGCCACGGGAGGAATACGTTACAGAAGGCAGATATTACACCCACTGGTTATAACAAAGAGCCTATACCACTCCTTGGCATGAAGGAGATGCGCATTGGGTTCAAGGGAAGGGATACGTATGGTAAAGTGTACATTGTAGAGTCAGGATCCAACCTATTAGGATGGCAACACCAGAAGGAACTGGGTATCATCCTGGACCCTAACAAATAAGAACAAGTTTTACTGACTACGGATAACCTGGATGGGGGCACAATTTGTGACGAATTTCCAAGATTGTTTCGGGAAGAGCTGGGCTTTTTACACGACTTCCAGCACAAAATAAAACTTAAGGCCAACGCAAAACCTATAGTACACAAACTGCGTCCTGTACCTCAACAAATGAAGGAGCCCCTAGAGAGAGCTCAAAAAACTGTGACACATGGGAATAATACAACCTATAGAATGTTCAGAGTGGTTGGCGCCAGTCGTCATCGCAGCCAAGGCCAGTGGTGAGGGGATTCGCCTATGTGTAGACTTGAGGAGCCTCAATGAGAGCATATGGATAGAAAGACACCCACTGCCGAACATAAATGAGATGCTCAGCACCATGTCCCAGGCGAAGTATTTCAGCGTCATCGACCTATCCATGGCGTACCACCAGGTTGACCTACACCCAGAATCTAGACCTCTCACCGCATTCATAACACCTCAAGGTGCGTACATGTTCAGGAGGATGCACTTTGGATTAGCGTCCGCTGCAGCGGTTTTCCAGAAAGTAATGCAACAGATTCTAAAGGGGGTGGACCACTCCATGTGCTTCCAAGATGATATCTTGGTGTATGGACGCGACCTGGAAGACCATGATAATACCCTCAGTCTAGTGTTTAAGAGGCTCATGGATGCAGGGTTAACAGTGCAGAAATCCAAGTGCAAAATAAGGACGACGTCGGTTGATTACCTGGGACATTTCAGAAGAAGGTTTTAGACCTAAAGGCAATCTGCTCAGTGCTGTGAGAGACGCCCCGTATCCGAAAAACAAGGATGAGCTCAAGTCATTCTTGGGATTAATGGAATACATGGCCAAGTACATAAAAAACTTTGCATCCAAATGTGAACCGGTGAGAGAGCTACTAAAACAAAACAAGGAGTTTGAATGGAATGAGCAACATAAATCAGTGGTAGATACACTCAAACAAGAGGTATTAGGCTCGCCAGCGTTAGGGGTATTCGACCCGCAAAACAAAACCATCCTCACGACCGACTCATCCAACAAGGGACTGGGGGCCACCTTATCCCAAAGAAAGGGAAAAGAGGAAAAGATTATTGCCTTCGCATCACGTTGCCTGACAAGTGCTGAAAAGAACTACTCGGTAGTTGAAAAGGAGGCCCTGGCGTGTTTCTGGGCCGTGAAGCATTTTAAATTCTTCCTGTGGCTGCTCAATTTCACCATTCGTACAGACCATAAGCCTCTTACCTCCATTTTCGCTGTGAAGGGTATGGAAAATTGTACCCCTCGCATTGGAAAATGGATCCTGGGATTAGAGAATTTTAACTACAAGGTCGAGTATGTCCCTGGTGAAGACAATAGAATTGCCGATTTCTTGTCTAGGACACCCTTGGAAATGGAGCAACCCAAAGAAATGCTGGACAGCCCCATTTTGGTTATAGAAGACCCTGCCATTACAGAAGAGGAGTGGATGAAAAGCATGGAAGAGGACGAGGTTTTAGGAAGGCTGAAAAGTGTATTGAGGGAAGGGTGGCCTAATAGATGCAGTGACCTGAAAGAGGGACTCAAGGACTTCTGGGAAGTCAAGAACGAATTGAGCATCATACGTTGACAGAATCTACCATCAAACAAAAGTCGTTCCACCTATGGGCCTCAGAAGAAGAATATTGGATCTGGCGCACGAAGGTCATCTGGGACGCAGCGTCACCAAGAGTAGAGTTCGGGCCAACTTCTGGTTCCCCCGGATGGATGCCATAACAGAACAGCTAGTGAAGGACTGCGTCAGCTGTGCCAGAAGTGACAAGTCCAAAGTCGTACGTAAGGCCCCTCTGTCCCCAGTTATAGTGCCCAAGAAACCATGGAATAAACTAGCCATGGACATTATTGGTCCCATGGACAACCTGGGTGTACAAAAGAGGTTCATGTTGGTCTTGGTCAACAATACCTCACATTGGGTTACTCAGAAATTTGTTTATCGCATAACCACCAGTACAGTCCTGGATTTCCTAAAAAATTTATTCTCCAAAGAGGGCATACCTTCCACCCTATCACTGACAACGGTGTACAGTTTACGTCTCAACTGATGAAGGAATTCTTAAACAACTTGAACATCAAACATTGTATTGTCCTAAAGCCAACGGCCTGGTTGAGAGGACTAACAGGTGGATAAAGGACCATATACAACTAGCAACTGCCAACGGTCATGACCTTGAATCATCCTTACGAGACTGTTTGTGGACATATAACACCACGCCTAACCTGGTAACAGGGGTTTCCCCATTTGTGTCCCTCAGGGGGAGAGAACCCTGCACCAAACTCAATCCTAGTTGGCTGGGTGGAGGTAGGGCTCTACATCCTAGTCCCGAGGAGGTGGGTAGGAAGGTTGACCAGCACCAAGCGAAGTACAAAGAATGGTACGACAAAAGGAATGGGGTCAAAGACCAGAAGTGGAGAGTAGGGGATGTGGTGCAGGTAAAGAGAAGTGTGAAAGAACCTCACAGCCAGAGTAAATTCTACCCTCCTTGCCACATTGTGAAAGCTTTCAACAATGTTGTTCTCCTGGAGAACGAACAATGGTGGAGTTGCGATAAAGTTGTCAAGTCCCATATGGATTCGTAATGTTGATTCCTACTGTATTGTTGCTGGTGTGTATAGGGAGGGAGGTGTGTTATAATCTTCCTTTCCTTAGAATGGTTTGCTCCGTTCCCCCCTCCCCTTTCCTTGGTTCCTTCCCCCTGGAGTTGACAATAGAATGTTGGTCTCACTGCAGTTGTGGAGAGTGGATGGCCAATAAAGCAGTACTTCTACCTACTCTGATTCCTGTCATTGATACTTCCAACAGCTACGCTAATAGACATTTCGGGCTTAGGGGCTGCAGTGCTACGACGTGGCTATGTGCCACTTCAGCTTTCTTTTAATTCTATAGGTGAATTGCTGTTCTACGTAAAAACACACTAAGTATCAGAAAATGAAAAGCACATTAAGGACATTAAACCAGGGCTATTAAAGCATGAGTCCATGCAAGCAGATATTTACACTTTCCAAACCACCTACGCATCTTTTAATGCTAAACACCGTTTATCAAGCTGTGCCCTTCCGACCACTATCCTCTTCCTGGTCGGAGCCATATTTAAGCAGACAGAAAAAGGATATCACCAATGCAACATATGCCTAATTACTAGATAAATCAGTGATAAACCCGATATTCAATATACCTGGCAGGTCGTGTCTCAAGCCTAGATGTAACGTGTGCACTCGCATAGCATTGGTATGTCATAGAATTTTAATATTGTTAATTCTATTGTGGGTTATGAGATTTGGTGTAACTTGTCTGCATCCATCTATCCATGCATGATGCATGCATTAATTTCCTTAAGATTCATCTGGCCATCCATCATTTATTCAGCCATTAATCCATGCACTCGCCCATTAATCCACGCATTCAGTTACTCATTCATGCATGCACTCACTCATCCACCCTACAGTTTCCAAATTCTTACATTCGCCCCTTCGTACACTCCAACACGCAGACTTGCCAATCAATGAAGGATTGATTGCAGGTAGCAAATTACCATAAGTATCAGATTTGCTAATGCTTGTTTATTTTGGATTGATTCTCCAAGTCCAAGCCCTCTGTGAGATTTGGACAAGCGCCTACTATTGAGTGAGTTCTTTAAGTAAATAGGCCTCCATAATGAAGATCATGAAACCCAGAGTCATCGTTAACTTTTCTGCAGAGATGGCACAATGTTGTTGGTGTTGTAGAACATAAGAGTTGCATCAAATGTAGTTCCTTTCTTTGGGGAAATATTTGTATTAGCACTTTTATCAAACAATCACAGTGGAGAAGTGTGGGCAGGCAGAATGTTAAGCAATAATAGTATACATTGTAGTGAGGGGGACCAGAGACATAGCGTCTAACAAATCAACAAAACAGAATTAGAAAAAAAGGCTCTGGAGACAAAACCCATTTACGACAGTAATACATAAGATCATCATACCAGCCTAGCAACCTGGGACTGCACTCCCCACACCCTGCATCTAAACTCATTTGAAAGCTCAAGGACCGTCCCACTCACACACTCTAATTCACTCAGGGTTGTTCCACCAAGGCCGGGACCGTTCCCCGTGTCATGGCAACTGGGAAGGAATCCTCCCTGAGAGGAGCCCGTCCTTCAAAATTTGACCACCTGAATCCAACCTGGGGCAAGCCAACAATACATCCCAAGCGGGCAGAATCTGTACTTACCGTACTCCACTAGCCTGCTCCTTTCAGATCGCCTCGCTCTCACATTCTGCCCATTTTACCAATTCCGATCCCCACCTAACACATCAGAGCTGCGATCCAACTTCCAGCTCATAGTCAGTTTTCTGCAAACGAGAATACGTGCCAGGTCCGCAAATCTATCTGTCACCTTTCGATCTGCACTACGCTTGTGCAGGCCCAGCAGACATACCGGGGAGAGGGGGAATGGTGGACGAGATCGAAGTCCCATTTAGTAACCCTGCAAATAACCTGGAGAACAGTAGTCCAGTATGGGAGCAGTGCTCGGCAGGGCCACACCATATGGAAGAAACGCGCATTATCCGCACCGCATCTAAGACAACCCGAGAACAAGGCATATATTCGCCGTGGGGGGCGATATAAGCCCAGTGCAGGTAGTAGAACTCAAAAAGCTTGAAGCCAGTATTCCTAGGCACCCTGAGGGCGAGCTCCAGTGCCGTCTTCCAAGCTGAATCAGAAAGCGGTGTTTCCAAGTCCTCCTCCTAGCACCAACGGGGCGCGTCAAGTCCAACTGCACCCCATTCAGCAGAGCCCTGTATACCAACATAACCGCCCTCGTCTGACCCGTGATGAGAAAGATGAAGCAAGCATTCATGCTCTGGCGGTTCCGCAACTCCACAGCCCCACCATTCACCGATCCCATGTACAAAAGCACCATGGAGCAAAAAGGGCCCCACTAAGAAGTCATGCGCCTTCTGGAGTTCCAAGAAAGGACAAGACTTGCCCCCCACAAATAAATTACCCAGTATAGTGTCCCCCACCGCCATCTATCTGTAGAGCCCGACCATCCCCCTGATCGTACCCAGTACCAGGTAGCCAACAACAGGAGCTTGCACGTATATGGTAATTTAGTGTGCGTCTTCTGCAGTGCCCTACGGCAGACGAAGCATGCCGTCCTAATCAATACATTCATAATTCGCACTATGGAAGAGGGCGCAGAGAGCCATTTTGAGCCACATCGGGAGGACCCTATCGTCCACCGCTGACCTCCGGCCCTCCCGAGCTGTCCAGAGGGTACCCAAAGGCTGCACCGGGACCACGACCACCCAGAGGTGCTTTCCGAAGCGGAGCAGGATACTTGCGGTGACTGCTAGTGGTTTGCGGTCTGCAAGGAGCTCATGCCAGCTGCGTCCTCAGGTCATGGCGGCTAGACCCCCCTCCCTCCACAATGTAGAGTTGTATTTTTTTAATCCACTTAAGCATGTTTTGTTTGAGGACCGGGCAGTTCTCAGCTTAGAAAACATTAGATCTTCGCGTCCTTTTCTTAATTTTATAGATTTCTTAATCTCTTTTGGGTTCCAGACACCTTTATAAGCATCACTTTCAACATACAGGATTGCCTCCTCTGCAGGACAGGCTGCAGACAAGCACAAAACCACTTACATACGAGACTCAATAAGGTCAAAGCACGTAGGGGGCTACTTGCTGCCATATGCTTATGGAGATGCGGCAAGAGATGAACAGACGTCTCAATTGGAGCAGGGTTGAACTAATTTTCATATGCCACAATCAAATAAAAATGGATACAGGCTATACCAAAGCAAATGCTGCCATGGTGTAGCCTGTGGTTTTTATCAATTTGCTGAAGCAATTTGGCTTGATCATTTAATCCACCTTTATGCTCTTTCCCCCAAAGGTGAAGCAGTTATGCCCAGATGTGCACACCTATTTCACTGATAGTACAAAGATAAGCTACATCTCACTGACAAAGTCCAAAAAAAGACCAATAAGGAAACACCCTCTTGCCAGCCCAGCATGGGGAATAAATATGGGAGATCTGCGGGACCCTCCAAGTTCCCTACCTGAAACATCTGGAGAAGGACTACCCTGCTGGACCTTTGGACTGCACTCAGAAGGACTGCACCTGCTGCACTTTAAAGGTTCCACACACAAAGGACTTTTTGTTTTGTACTATAGTGAGTGGGTCACCTCATTTTGAGGGGAAACATTTATCACGTGGTCGAATCATGCAATACCTTTACCACGCATCCATTACCACGCAAATGCCTTTACCATGCATGCATTTACAACAGGTTAGAATATATAATTGCGTTGTAAAGGCATGAGTGGTAAAGGAATAAAGCATGGAAAAGGAATATGCGCGGTAAACACATTTACGTGGTAATGGACGCATGGTAAAGGCATGCATGGTAATACCGTGTGTGGTTCCATCATACATCCCATTCTGAGTTCTAGAGCCTTGCTTCTTGTGCTTACAGTATTGGCATACATGAACTTGAAAAGTATCTGAAGTGCAGCCTCCATTTTGTATCCGAGCCTGTTTGCGTGGGGAGCCACATGACTTGTTTTAAAGATATGCAAGCTGGAGGTCCTGCATGTACACTAGGGCTGAAAAGAATAAATGCGGAGTGTAAGTGGAAGGAAAAGTGGGCACACCTATGATCGAAAACTAATTCTTTCACTACTAGAGCTCCATCTGTGATTAAGTCATGTTCTACAAAAGCCAGGAGTCATAATACGAATCTTATAAAACCCATTGCCCGCCCACAATTTCAACAGCTTCGTAAGTAAATTCATATGGTGTTTTTTCTGCAAAAGTAGATTCGATTTAAATCTTTATTCAGTTTTGAATAAAACCATAAAAGTACAAATAACAGTTCCCAAGACGCATATACCTGGCCATATAGGTGTTGCGCCCGACATACTTGTTAATATAGGATACATAATTTGTCACAATGCATTACAGTATTTTAAAACTCAGGGTTGACAGATTATGTAATATAAAATATAAGATGTAAAATACAGAATATGAACTAAAATAAACTACAGGCAGTAAAAACAGAATGTCACATGATTCGTAACATTTCGAAACTCCTCAATTGCAACTGAAACAGCAACACGTACTTATGTTGGCAAGCTATAAGGCCAGCCAGCTCATTGTAAAGGGCTAAAGGGGTTTGTTAAGTTTAGACCGGACCAATAGGGTCACAAAATGCCTGTGAGGCTTAATGCATTAAAATAAATCTGGTTGGAACCTCAATGGATGAAAAAGTCATGTAACAAGGAGGTTATGGAGCACATTATCTAAATCCAGTAGAAAATCTTGATCGACATCCTACACTTCCACTCCCCATATCCTCAATCTAGGGCAGATGATACTTTTCCAAACCTTAAAGAGGTCTAGATACCATCTTTAGTGAGAAACCCTGCCTATACATTTAACATACAAACATCAACTGCGCCCATCTATTTAGCCAACTACTGGTGCTATATGCAATGATAAAAAATGCCCACTTTCTGATTCCTTAATACCTGAAAATGTTTGAGTTGTTCAAAATGTAACATTATTTTGGCATATTTGTGGCAATTTTAGATTTCAATAGCTAATCTACGCATGCCATATTACTGTTTCCCTCTTTTTCCTCAGTAATTGGATTACCCCAAATACTAAGAAACAATGCCAAACCACCGAATGCTACTCAAACTGTTCAATATCCGATTTGACAATCTGTACTTCTTAACAGTGACAAAACTCTTTAAAAAGCACTTTTGACTAATAAAACATTTTTGAAAGCTACACCATCTGGAAATTCAGTAGGAGACGTTATTATCCTCAAAATTCTCTTGCTATAGGAATCGTTAAGCATACTTTGGTATGTCAAATCTGGCAATATGTTTTATGATTAGGGGTCACAATTTCACATTGTACATGATTATCTTCACTGAAGAGGAGGGGACTCCATATGAAAGCGAAGACAGAAGGAAACACCAGAGGGAGAATTCAGATTGCAAAGAACATGCATTTATTAAAGCAAAATACCCAGCAACCTTTTTGATTAATTTGTGTACAGTACTGTGGAATGACTCCTACTTTTATACGTCGATTATTTCTGAAAAGATACTTACCTGCTCTCAACCACCCCAAAACCACTCTATAGTCACCACAGGTCATATCAATGATCCACTTCTAGAAATGGAAAGGAGACTACCTCCCTATTCCTTCCACATATTCATCTAGCCCCGTTTAAATGTTCAATCCAGTTCTTCTCCAGAGTAGATCTCCTGCCCCTCAGAAAGAATGCCTAATTCCATGCAGAGTCCTATTTGTACCTCTAGAAGCATTTTTACTAATCAGAAATTATTACCCAATTTAGACGTGTTACGTTTGCCTGAGTAGGACTCTAACAGCTTGCACTGACATTGTATTTGCAGAAAGAAATGTGCACTTTTATTTAACATGAATGCAACTTCCCATGTGCATGTCTGTGTGCTTTTCCATTTCAGAAAAACAGCAAACTAGAAGCCTAAGCCATGGTCTCAATTAATATACATTATTAATGTGTGTTCCTCTTGAAGAAGCAATGCTCCCATCTTTAACTTTCAAGGTCCTTTGCATAATTATTTTCAATAGTTGAACTGATTATTGCATTTCTGTATTACATAAACATCTGGTTACTTCCTTCATCTCCTATGAACACCTCTTTCATTAATATGCAACAGAAGTAGGTGTTTTTTTAGATGTGGGTTAATAAATACATCAAAGTATTTGAATCCGTATTGGTCTACTGAAATTATACATTGCTAGTTCAACCATATTATGCCATATAGCACCACTGAACTTGTGTGGCTTTTCTGTCTATAACCCTATAAAAGACAATGTTTTTGGGTATGTGCCACTTCTTGCTGGACTTCCTTAGAAGACAGACTCTATGCTAGCTTGTCATTTGATTCATACTTAAGACTTTCTCTGCCTTTCAAAACATCCCTGAGCTCCTACCTCACAGTGAGGGAGTTGTAGCCCTCAGTAGGACTAGGTTTCCTATTGGGAGGAGAAACCCATATGATGAAGCATGCCACCTATGGTGGGTGAGGGTTATCGTCCTTAAAGGGATTATCCCCCCTTTATAGGGGAGATTTTGAGTACACTCCAATCCTTCTATTATTTCATGTACATCGCTTTGTGAATTTCCTGTGTGCTAACGTAGACCTGAGGTTGCTTAGTGTGTTTATTGATTAGAATTAGGGGATATTCACCTCATTGGTCTTTAAAATAGTTCCCTTGGACCCTCCCCTACCCCTTTTGTGTTATACCACGGCTAAAGCTACCATTAGAGGTCAACTAATGCGAGAGGCAGCTTTAGCCAATAGACGGAATGCTGCAAGACAAAAAGAGCTGGAAAGGATATACAATCTTATACTTGCTTATACACAACAGCACCAACACTACAAAATCATAAATTATTAGAACAAGCCCGAATGGCATTAAACAACCTCTTTACGTCCAGAGCAAAATTTGCCCTCCAAAGAACGAAGGGGAGACCTTACGAACAAGGAGAAAAAGCAGGCAGACTGCTAGTGGCACATTTACGACAAAGGGAAGCAGCTATGGCCATCCCAGCCATTAAATCATCTCAAGGTAGTATACTTACCCGGCCACAAGACATAGTGAATGAATTTGCCTCTTTTTACCAATCTCTCTACACACCAGGGGCACAAATTGATTCAGAAAGGATGACTAATTTTCTCTCGGAGGTGGATCTCTCCCGTCTTTCTGACGAGGGTAGAGCTTTTCTTGAGGGAGAGATCAATAAAGAAGAGATTTCACATGCAATATCCAGCTTACCATATCATAAGGCCCCCGGGGAGGATGGATTTCCAGCTGAATTTTATCGCTGGACCGGGCATAATATTATCGATTCTCTGCATTCCAGGAGGCGGATCGTGAGAAATCCCTGGGTCCCCTCTCTAACAAAGCAATACTTGCCGTACTCCCTAAACCTGGGAAAGACCCCTTGATTTGTGCCAGTTACCGCCCTATTTCACTTTTGAATTGTGATATTAAAATACTTGCTAGTATTCTAGCTTCCCGTCTCAGAAAAGTATTACCTTCCCCAATACATCCAACTCAAGTAGGGTTTGTTCCAGGACGTTCCTCCAGGAATCATTTGCGTACTTTGGCCCATACACTATGGTCTGCTAAAAATCTTTCACATGATTCATTAGCTTTATCATTAGATGCCGAAAAGGCTTTTGACCACATTGAGTGGGAATATCTTTTCAAAGTACTGGAACGTTTTGGACTAGGGGAACAGTTATAGCTAAATTGTGACTACTATATGATAACCCCTCCGCTCAAGTAAACTGT
Source organism: Calotriton arnoldi (assembly GCA_963921515.1). Classification (NCBI taxonomy): domain Eukaryota; kingdom Metazoa; phylum Chordata; class Amphibia; order Caudata; family Salamandridae; genus Calotriton; species Calotriton arnoldi. The sequence continues at coordinate 204,702 of CAWUFW010001239.1, forward strand.
GGAGGTTTTCTATCTGACCCATTCCCAATTCGAAGAGGAACTCGCCAGGGATGCCCTTTATCCCCACTCCTATTACTTTTAGCTATGGAACCTTTGGCGGCTACAATTCGCCAAGTCAAGGTATACACCTCCCTGTGGGTGAGTCCAAACTTTACTTATACGCCGATGACATATTGCTTACCCTTATTAATCTCTCTCGCTCCCTGCCATCTTTACTGCAAATTATAGATAACTTTTCCTCCTTTTCAGGTTATAAAATAAACTGGGACAAAAAGTGAAGCATTACCTATATCTGATGGAAGTACAAAAGCAGCTATACATGGTTTTCTTTTCCACTGGCAGCCCTCACGCCTTAAGCATCTGGGGATTCTGGTAAACAAAGGTATGGAAGGTATGGTTACAGATAACCTGACCCCTCTGATCACCCAAATGCAGCGTGATTTTGAAAAATGGAACATTTTAAATCTCTCCATGTGGGGTAGAGTTCAAGCTGTTAAAATAGTCACTCTCCCACGCTTCTTATATACCCTAGGTATGCTTCCTCTTCACATTCCCTTGTCCACGTTGCGATTTTTAGACTCCAAGATAAAAGCCTTCATATGGGGTTCGGCCAAACCTCGCTTAGCTGTAGCAAACCTAAAAGCTCATCACTCTTATGGAGGAATTAGTCTTCCGTCAATTGAACACTACACTCTAGCATTGCAAATCTCTCTATCGTATGTGCTACCGGGGATTTCTGATGTTCCACAATGGGTTCATATAGAGAGACACCTCTTATCCTCGGATTCAGGTCTTTCCGCTTTATATGGTACAGGAACTAGCCGCCAGAATCCCAAAAATCCAATTTTATCTGCTATGCGCAAATCCTGGCAACGGGCACATCGCTTATTAGACTTAAATCCAAATATTCATGAAAAAGCACCTGTTGGACTTGGCCCTTTTTGCAGGGTCATCCTGGAACTTTTTGCCTTCCTCCTATATTTTTTCTGACTCTGGGCACTTTACCACTGCAGATCAGTGCTAACGTGCATATGCTCTCTGGTATAAATTGATGTATGGATTAGTGACTCCATGATTGGTTGGTTTGGTTTACTTGTCAGACCCTAGTACAGTGCACCGAGTGTGCCCAGGGCTTGTAAACCAAATGCTGCTGGTGGGTTTGCAGCACTGGTTGTGCCACCCACAGAAGCAGCCTGTAAAAGTGTGTCTCAGGTCTGCCATTGCAGAGCCTGTGTGCAGTCTGGTACTGCCATGTTGACTGGGTAAGTGCACCCACTTGCCAGTCCCTGAACCTTCCCTTTTATACATATTAGTCACCCCCAAGGTAGGCCCAAGGGCAGGGTGCATTGTAGGTAAAAGGTAGGACATGCCCTTATGTGTGTGGCATGTCCTAATAGTGAATTACAGCCATTTTCGTTTTTCACTATTGCAAGGCTACTTGTTCCCCATAGGCCAGAATGGGCAGTTAGATTATAACATCTTATAATCCTAACTGACTGATGGAACTAGGTAGAAATTCGAGTTTAGTATGCCTGAACTCAGAATGATAAAATACATCTTTTAGTGAAGTTGGTTTTAACATTCTGTGTTTGAAAATACCACTTTTAGAAAGTAGGTATTTTCTTGCCTAATTATCCAAGCCTGCCTCTGCTAGGTTGTGTATTCCTTGTCCGGAGTTTGAGTCACAGGGGCTGGGGGGATTCCAGGAGACAGGGTGAGTCAGCACAGGGCTGAATAGTGAGATCTGCATGCAGATGGGAGGGAGGAGTTGCACCTGGGACCAGAATAGGGCTGTGCCTTCCATCCACAATGCTGGCTCCGCCTCCTGTGGTGTGTCTGTTGTCCCTGGCCTACACTGTGAAAGGAAAGAAGGAGTCTTGTCAACAAAGTGCTCCAGGACTGACCAGAACTGGTTTGGACTAGGCAAAGGCCTCTCTGCCTTCAGAGAACAAAGGGAAAAGGAGTATAAATATTGGGACCCAGACCCAATAACTTTAGATCACTTCTGGGAATCAAGACGAACCTTTGCTGAGGAGAAGAACCAGGAAGCTGAAGGAGGAGACTACCCCTGTGCTGTGTGTTTGGGGGTTGGCCTGCAGTGGTTGCTTCATTGCCAAAGAAAGGAGAAAAGGACTGAGTGTGCTTTCTATCAACTTGAAGAAGAATCTCCAAGGGCTTGAACTAGAGCTTGCCTCCTGCCTGAAGTCTCAGGAATACAAGACTTCACCAACCAGCTCCCCCCTGAATTCCCTTGCTGGGAATTGAAGTGCCTGCTGTTGTGCTGGGCCTTCTGAGAGACTGCGTGTCGCTGGGAGCGCGACGCAACGACGAGAAGCGGGTCGCCGCCGCAGCAGCTGTCGCCGCATCGCCGAAGAAGCGAGCCGCCGCTGTCATCATCGCATCGCCGAAGCGCGGCGCATCCCCGGAGAAGCGGGACGCCGCCACAGAGGTCGCCTTCGCATCCCCGGAGAAGCGAGTCGCAGGGCCTATCGCGGCTCCAAAGATCATCGAATCGCCGCACGGCCGTGCACGCATCACATCAACGTTGTCGCATCGCAACCAAGACGCCATTTTGTCGCATCGCACCGGAGAAGAGTATCGCATCGAGGTGCCATCTTGTCGCATCGCACCGGAGAGCAGTAAGAAACCGACGCATCACCTCCCCACACAGTAAGGAAGCGAGCATCAACTCCCCTGCGCAGCAGTAAGGAACCGACGCATCCACTCCTCTGAGTGTAAGGAACCGACGCATCACCTTCCCTGCGACCCTTTTGTTTTCTTTGCGTTACGCATTCAAGGTACATTGAGAGTAAAGTGTCGCATCTACAACTTGAGAGAACTGAGCTATTTTATAACATTTTAAAGTCTATTTTTGAGTACAGTATTGTGGATTTTTATCGTTTGGTCTTGTGTTAAGTCTATATAAAAATACTTATTTTTATAAATACAACCTGTGTGGTGTCCATCTGTAGTGTTGTCACTGTATTACTGTATGTGTTCACAAATGCTTTACACACTGCCTCTGAGATAAGCCTGCCTGCTCGTGCCAAGCTACCAAGGAGGTGAGCAGGGGTTATTTTAGGAGTGTACCCCCTTACCCTGACTAGACGCAAGGGTCCCTATTTGGTCAAAGGTACCTACCTCTGCCAACTAGAGACCCCCAAATCTAACAGCACCTATATGGGATAACACTGGCATTCGCATCAATAGAAAAACATTATCTTGGCCCTTATGGAAGTCAGCAGGCATTCAAACCCTAGATCAAATTTTTCATAACAGTGATTTTAAACCGGTTACACAATTAAGAGAGGAATTTGATCTTCCAATGCATCAATCCTTGAAATATATCCAGCTTCAACAATGCTTGAAAAAGCAACTAGGTTCGTCCCCTTGGGTACTTCAAAACTCACCAATAGTATCATATTTGAATACATGGGGCAAACATAAAGGAGTAATATCTGGTCTTTATAAAACTCTTACATTGCACCTCTATTCTCAACCTCTCTCCCAGAAACTCCACTCCAAATGGCAGACTCGGCTTTCAATATCCTACACTAAAGAGGAATGGGAGGAGCTGATGGAAGAATTAGACAAGGGAACTCGTGAAGCTAGATTAAAATTCTGCCTGTTCAAAATCCTGCATGACTGGCATTGGTCTCCGGTGAAACTGCAGAAAGCCGGATTACTTTCCCATGCTAACTGCTGGAGATGCTCTATTACCAGTTGTGAGACAACCCATATTGTATGTGAATGTCCAATGATAGTCTTTCTGGATTTATGTGGGTAAAGTCTTACACTCCACAATGCCTTTACGTCTTCCACTAACTTCTGCTAATATTCTCCTCCATGACTTGCGACTTTCTCCAAAGATATCTAAACCACAACGCCGTCTTTCCCATACAGCACTGGCCACAGCAAAAATATGCATATTAAGACACAGGAAATCTTCATCCCCCTTCACAAGAAGAATGGTTGACAACGATGATACACACAGCATCACATGACAGAGCAATTTATAATCTTCAAAATCAGACTGACATGTTTCTTCAGGTTTGGTCACCTTTCTTGAATATGAACAGTGATATTAATAATATTTCCACAACAAATACTCATATCCCTTAGTGTGACATTTTCTTTAGTATTATTTATCTATCCCCATCCTCCTCACTCCCCCATGGCCCCACTCCCTTTAACTCCGTTTCATTCCATCTCATTATACTTTATAGTATTTTGTATTCTATTCTACTATACTCTAATATCTATATAAGCTGTTTTATTCTAATTTATTCATTCAATAACTCCGATTCACTTTATTTTAATTCTCACTACAATGTAATTATCCAAGAATTGTAAAGTGACTTACCATATTACTGTGTGATTATAGTTGTAATGATTTAATTCATGTAATTTTAAGTCATATTGTGATTTGCTTTTCACCTCTGTGCACTTGTTCCTCCCTTTCCTTTCTTTCCTATTCTTCTCAACTATTTAACTATTCAACTACTTAATTATTCAACTATTTATACATTTTATATATTAACAAATAGTATTTGTTGCATGCATTTCTCCTTTTCCTTCTAATGTACTCATTTATTTATTATGAAATATTAGATTATTGCTATTATTTTTCTGTGATGAAATTTTGCGAAATGTTAATAAAAAAATTACAACACAAAAAATGTATATCTCTGGTACTCTACATTGGAATTTTGCCGTTTTGTAGCCATTTTAAAGATAAAAATATTCTCTATTTTTATAAATTGATGGATGGATAAATGGATAAATGGATTTTTATTGCGTCTTTTACTTGTTTGGTAATATTAAATGCTTTACACGCATGTCTCCTAAATTAAGCCTGACTGCTCGTCTGCCAAGCTACCAAGGGTTGAGCAAGGATTAATTACAGACTTGACTGGACCTTATTTGGGATTGTGGTATTATTACTAGCTGTAGGTACCTACCGGCACCTACTAATAAACCACTAATAAACCACCCTCCAACAAGTCTTTCATCAATGCTGCTTACCTTGAAGTTGGAGGTCAGGGACTTTTTTAGGCGCTATAATGGACGATGAGATTACCACTGTAGTCCCTGATCTCCCTAACTGCAAGTTGACAGAGGAGGAAGCATTCGCCAGGGAATTTTATAAGACAAACAAAACCCTGGTTTAACTGATGCTTAAAACTGCATAAGAATGGTGAAAACTGAAAAACTACAAAAGGTTCACACAAGCTTTTTTAGGTCTTGGCTCTAGACAACGCATGCGGCGTCTCGAAAAAGACATGTGAATAACTTTACGGCTTTCAGCCCGCCCATAGTCTTCCTATTTGCTGGCTCCATCGTCACTCTATTCTTTCTCCCCAGTTGTCCATGACATGCATGCGTAATGCCTCTTCCTGTTCTTGGCCCTCCCCAAGAGTATGGACAAATTACTACTATCCATCTACTGATCCCATTTAATTACCATTTTAGGAACTCCGTGCGCCGTTGTAAACAGAGCTATAAATCATGTTCTTATCTCATCACATTTGCTGAACATTCAAAGGCCGAGATTAAATGTCAGATGCTATTTTCACAGGGTGCCTGTTCCTTGCCCCACCTCCCTCCCTTATCGCTGCTTGACCCTCCCCATCCCTCATCGCAGCTTGCTCCATCCGTTCATTCTTGTGATGACCTAGCGTGTGCAGTGCGGACTGTAGGAAGATGGCTCTCTATATACTATACCACAAAAGGTATAGTGTGCAGAGAACCCAGTGGATCCCCAGAGGCTTGCACAGGCTGAAGTATATAATACTTTTGCTCTCTTTTGCCGTACGGTGGGGAAGCAGGTAGGCTCATCAGAGAGGAGTGTTAAGCATTTATTGTATACAGTGACAATAAATGAGACCCACTCAATGGGTAAATCCCAGACCAATTTATAGAAATAATACTTGGCTATATTTATTTTTTAGAACCACAGAAGTTTGTCATAGGTACATACGTTTTTCAATAGAAATACTTTTCAGTTTAAAAAGACGCTTGGTGCAATTTTCAGACTTTGGAATGTTAACCTATAAGGGGTGGGGGGGAGAAAACATTCAGCATACATCAGGATAACATCAACTAACAAGACTAGTCTTCGGAAGTTAAGGTCAGTATTGGGCAAGATTCAGTTCAGCCCCAACAGTGCATCACTACCGGCACAGGGGCAGCAGGGTGCAAGTTCGAGGTCCGGCACCCCATTCAAATCTCTGGGGGTTGAAGCAAGCACTGGACGGGGCCCAAAGCAGCACCACCACTACACTACTAGCAGCACAGGGGCGGGGTGCAGGGTACCAACACACATCGGATGCCCGATGCAAGGCAATTGAGAACGGCCAAATCAAACAAGGACTGTAGGCTCAGGCTCAAGCCAGGAGGCCGGTTGCAGGAAACATACAGCTGCAGAGGTAAGTTGCAATGCTCTAGGATGTAGGGACACCTTTTGTCCTCTTCACCAAGGCCCAGGACGGTCTTGGTGCAGGGGTGCCTTTTGGTGTCAGAAACGGCTTACCAGAGCAAGTCGTGGTTGGAGGGGTCCTCCGTGCAATGGCTGCAGGCGATGTTGAGGAGTCCAGGAGATGTAAGCTCACGGTGGATCTGGAGAGCTGGGGAACCTTGCTGGAACCGGTGGGCGACTTGGACTCAGGCCGGAGGAATCGGGTGCAGAGGTGGGACCGGGGCAGCCTTTGTGGTTCATCAGGTTAGTGTCTTCACTTTGAAGATGGTTGCTTGGTGAATTGGTCGGCTTTTCTCGGGAGTCTAGATCTATGTCAAAGGCAGTCAGTCCTCCCAGAGTTCTGGAGGTGGCTGGGCTGCAGAACGAGTCGTATTTTGGTGCAGGATTGTCGAGGGCTGCAGACAGGCCAGTAGGGCTGGGGCCAAGTCAGTTAGTTTCTGCAGTCTTCTTTGCTGGTGCGACTCAGTAGTGTCTGGCTATTCTTAGGTCGTCAGGAACTGAAGTTCAAGGCTCGGGGGGAGGGTTACAACTAAATACTACATTTAGGGGAGGTTAAAAAGAGTGCCAGGTAGTAGCCAATGGGCTACTTACCTTAAGAGTGACTACACTCTCTAAATGATCACCCCACACAGGGGTGGGCATATACCTAATCCTGATTGGAGGACTCCGACCATCTTCAAAATGATGGGCACTGAAAAGTGTACTTCACCTCGCCTCCAGCACCTGAGGGGTGAAGTTGGCAGAGGGGGGCACACCCCCTATTCTTTCTATGTTTTCTCGCCTGTACTCCTGCCAAAAAAAGGAGAGTACAGGAAGGGGGCCTGCTCCCTCTAATAGGAGAGGCTGTGGTTGCATTAGAAAGGCGGCAAGGCCTTTGAAGCTCCCCGCCAAGGATGACTCTTCCTGACCAGGGGGGAGGTGTGAACACCTCCACCGAGGAAAGGCATTGTTCTTGGCCTCAGAGTGAGAAGGCACCCTCCCCATGAGGTCAGAACATGGTCTAGTGGTAGCAGGCTGGCTCAGGCCAGTCGGTGACCACACCAAGGATTGGTAGATTTCAGGGGAACCCTCTAAGGGGTCTTCTGTGTGCAATTTTTAATAAATTTGACTCCGGAATCAGTGCAGGTTTATTATGCTGAGATGTTTGGTACCAAACCTCCCATTCGTCAGTGAAGCAATCTTGGAGCTGGGGAACTCGTGATGATGAGTGTCCAGCCCAGGTACTTTAGCTTCCTTGGCCACTTACAATATCCAGGAATCAACAAGGATATTGCAGGGGCATATCTGCTCTTGCTATGTCCTCACAGGAGATATAGTGCACCCTGCCTTAGGGCTAAGGCCTAGTAGAGGGGTGGCTTACCTATATCTCAGCAGTCGCACAGGGATGTGTGCCATGTCGACTATTCAGTTTTGTCTTCACCAAGACACGAAGGCTGCACTGGCAGTGTGCATGTGCTTGGCGAGTACTCCCTTAGGGTGGCACAATTCGTGCTGTAGCCTCTAAGAATGGACCCTCTTTAACCACAAGGCCCTTGGTACTTATATGGGAGCTAAAGGGGTGCCAATTGTGGAAACAACAGGTACAGTTTAGGAAGATCATCTGACACAGGGGGACCTGGTAGGCAGGGATCCTGTGCACTTCCACTCAAAACAACATAATTTTTCAGGCAAAAAGTGAGGGCTAACCATGTTCAAAAGAGGCACTTTCCTACACAGATGGACTCAGAATAGGCGATGTAAGCTTTACAGTTGGACTGCTCGCCATCCTCGTGTCCCCTCACGCTGTGCGCATGCTGGCGCAAACACGCAATCCAGTCTTTTTTTTTTTAGCAGGACATTACAGCTCTTTACATGAGTGCCCGATTACATTACACGAGTTCAGATTAATTTTTTTAGTCACAGGGCGATTAACTAATTTGCCAATAGTCACAGGATAAGGAGTTAATGCCAGGGCTCAAACCTGGTTCTGCAGTTCTAAAATCAGCTGTTCTGGCGTTCGATCACAACTCCTTTGTGACCTGACCACTGAACTCAGTGAAATGGGTCTCTGTTGGTACGCTGAATTTCCGCGGGGTGGGCTTAGTCTGACCAGACTCTTTACTGCAGCAGGTTCCGCAGCACAGTTTAACACCGCCTGTCACTCGGGCCGTACATCCTTGCGTGGTGTGTCACTTCCTGTGGTCCCTCGAATTCCCTTCCTGTATCGGAGGACCTCAGTTATCCATACTGGATGAGCCAGTGGTTGTTACTTGTTGACTTTACTGAGTGCACCTTGTGTGCACAGGGCTCAACCTCCTGAGCTGACAACTGGACAATGTGGTCTCTACTCTTCTACCACCAATCCTGCTTCTCTGCCGCCACCTGGGGATCCAAACTCACTGAATAACTAATAGTGAAGATGGGAACCGCCTTCAGGCTCCACACCACACTGCCTTTTCTCTAAACATGAAATTTAGCATGACTGATATCCTAAAGGCCTCTCTGAGGGCAGGGCAAAGCCTTCCAGTTAATATGGTTCAAAGTCACTTCGTAAACACATGCCTAAAAGACAATAACATTGATAACGCCAATACGTCTTGGATTGCAGAGACCTACTGGCTTTGCCAATGCTGGTTTAATTGGTGGTTAGCACACCAAAGACCATGGACTTGATGTTTGGGAAGCAGGAGCTGATAAAATGAAGGCTTTATGGTCTGACCGGAAAATTCATGAGGTCAATACTTTTGACTATGTAGGCATCCATTTTTCAGAAAGCAGGGACTCCAGCAACAGAGTACTAGGTCCAGAACTCTGTTTTCTTTCTCTTTGTTGAAATTTTATAAAACTTAGGTGAAGCAAACACTGGTGCCTCTTTACAAGCGTACAAACAGAAACTAATTCTTGCAGCCGACTATGATGCTGATCTATAAAAGTACAACCAATGACAAATCAATAGTCAGACAATAAGTTCCTAAAAGGTAAGCTTTTTTTTTAGTTTCTCCTAGCACAGATCTAGAATAGGATGCGACTCGAGCACAAACTACTCTCTGGATTCAAATTTGGTCCAAGAAAGAGAGATATCTTCTTACAATCCAGCTAAAATATCTTGTTGAGAGCTTGAAATTGCTTATCAAAGGGGTCTGCCCACAGTCTCAAAGTGTGCTACTCAAGATTTAAAAATGGACTACCTGTGGATGGCCAATGATAGCATTAGGATTGATGATTTGGGTTTGTTGAAATCTACATATTGGTTCCAGGTTAAAGAGGCTGCCATGGGAAAAGTCCATAGTAGCTGGATGGCCATTAAATATTTTGAGCCAAAACAATGGTAGCGATTGGAAAAATATCACTTACGATTTTTAGTGAAAAATAAACTGGCTTCTTGTAAAGGCGTTTGGTTTCTTTACCATTAAAAGCAAGAGTTAAGTAGCTTGGTATGCAAGAGGAATGCACATTTTCATTGTTCTATGCAGTTGCAAAGGCCTTGACATGCTCTTCCAATTCCAATGCCCAGTGTAGGGCAATATTAGACTCAAGTGGTTAAAGCTGCGTTTATTACTTTAGAAGAGGGAAAAAAAATTGTATTTGTGCCGAAGTATGGAGGATTGTTCCTCTCTTCAAATTATAACGATTATGTCTAGCAGGTATGATGTGCTCTAATGAACATGCAAAAGAGTGGCCTCCGAAAGCAAGATTCATTATTAAAATATCTGTGGCTATGCGTTTTTTCCCAACATTTATTGATTATAACAATGAAACAATGGCAGTATACCATGATAGAACATTGACAATAATCAAAAAGGATATAGAAACATAATCCACGCCCCACTCAGGGTAATGGATACAAAGGGTACATAGGAACATAATCCATGCCCAATCAGGGCAATCAATACAAGTAATGCCAGCAATCCCCAGAGCCATTATAATAACAAGGGGAGGTAACAAGAAGAGGGGGCAGAGGGGTGTTGGTGGGGAAAGGGTAGGGAATAGGGAGATGGTGAGGGGGAAAGACCGGCAAACAGTCGACATTCCCCAACAGAATATTCAAAAACAGCAGTACAGCAGTACAACAATCCAGCACATAATTAAACATTTGTCTGTGCCCCAGCGGGAGACTGTTCAGTGGGAGACTTAACTCAAGTGACTCAGAGTTCCAAATTGGACATTCCTCAATGCATACAGGAATAGAGTAAAAGGATGTGTAGGCATGCAGGTGAATGCACAGCAGTGTGGGTGGGTGGGAGAGGAGAGATACTACCTCTTTTCCCCCAAACATCCACCAAGAATTCTCCCTCACTGTGACCCACCTATAATAGAAACCATGTCACTCATACTAAAGAGGCCAGTTCAACTATTGAATGGATTCAGCCTGAGTATCATGTAAGAGTGGGAGGGGTGGCCAAAACAGATCACCATCAGTCCATAACCTAGTAAAATTTAAGATATCAGGGAACGGGGAAAGTCCTACCCGAAGGAGGAAAGGAAAGCGCTGCAAACTCTTCCATAGGAATCTAGCTTGTAGTTAATTTTGTAAGTAGTACGTTCATGCAATGCCACCATATGTAATTCTATAAGCAACTCCAGACCTCCAGGGACCTTGGGTTGTCCCAAAGAGTGAAAAATACATACTTTGCCCACCACTAGGGAAGTGGCTAGTCCTCCGTGGGTGTGAGAGTCTATATCAAACATCAGTCTTCTTGTGGAGAAGCTCTAGATGTGATGATGGGATTAAAGTAAAGGGGCTGTAAAGGTCTAAATTGGCCCATACTTCTGTCCAATAGGGCTGTAGGGTCACAAAGAACAGGACAAGTTAGCGGTCACAGTTGGATTTCCACAGTGCCAACACTGGTTGTGAGGCAGCAAATGTGCCCAATGAAACTTGCATGGTGATCAGTAGCAGTCATTAAGAACCTTCAAGTAAAGAAATAACACCAGCAATTCCCTCAGGGCCCCATCATGCTCAAGAAGCAAAATCGCCCTATCTTAAGGCGAATATTCTTTGCTCAAGAGGGCCTGCCAGTGCAGTCTAATCGTGGTAAGAGAGGGGCTGGAGTACAGGGAGTTGATGTATGCCCCATAGAATCCTGAAAAGATTCCCCTGAATTGATTCTAGTGCGAAAGATACTGTTGAAAGGGATAAATGTGAAATTCCATCGGTGGAGGTCCAAGCGTGCCCCGGAGTCAGTGGGATGTGGTTGATGCTTCCTATGATCTGAGTTCGAAAGATGGAATTCATCTCTCAGTGTCTGGAAAGATTTTAAAATGACATCTCGAAATAATTAGTCTATGTCTCGAATCCCATTGTTATACCCTGTACAATGGCTTGTTAATTATACACAAAGAGGAATCCTATGAAAGCAGGGCCCTGCTATGAAGAAAGGGAGCCGTTCATATGAGCTTATGGACAGAGCATCATGACATAGTTGCTACATGAAGAATTGGATTCTCTGCTATAGGGTGATGTGCAGTAGACAAGTATACCTTGAGTTAAGCATTAGAGTATCACAGGATATAGCATTCAATCTTAACCCACATAGAAGCATCCTTTGAGCCAGTCAGATACAGGAATAAGTCTGAAAGGTGAAAGGCCAGGCTGTACGAGGTCCTATGTGGAAGGCAAAAGCCTCCTGCCGTGGTATCTGCCCACAGCCTTGATGAAAGGAGTCTAGGCCATCACCCACTCCAGATGTGCAACTAAATGTCTGCCTGATGTGCAACTAAATGTCTGGCTCTATCCCTAAAAGAAGAGTGCAGGGTGTCTGAAGGGCCAGCATCCTCAACACTATTGTATAGAGGGGCCATCGTCATTTTGACAGTTTCCACCTTCCCTCATAGTGAGACGTTCAAGTGTTCCCACTTGACAAAATCCTATGTTGACCTTTCCACCAATGCAAAAGGAACAATTGATAGACGGAATGCTAAACAATGCAAACATTTACCCCCCAGTCACAAAGATCTGGGTTTAGTCCATCGTTCATTTGCTCACCACACCACCCTAGTTTAGACCCAGCCACATGCAAATCAGTCTTGACCCTGTTCCTCATGGGAACAGTCCAGCACAAACTGCCAAGCCAGGTCCTCTCTGGACCGGAAACAAGCATCCTGGGACCGGTTTCGGGGCATCACCCCCTCATCAGCCAGGCTAGCTTGAATCCAGTGGCGCAGTGAGCACTGGACCCACGCCTGGGCATACCCTTCCCACTTAGGGCAACAAATGCAAAAGGAACAACTGATGGACGGAATGCTGAACAATGCAAACATTGCCTTCGCCTAAACCCATCCTGGACATCACCAGGAAGAGATATGGGCATTCCAAACGATCCATCGCCTTCTTAATATCCAATGAGAGGGCTAATTTATTCTCATCATTGTCCTTCATGTGCCACTGCAGGTGCTCTAACGTCCAGATATGGTTATTTATAGGAACAGCAACTGGGGACAGCTGGAATCACCTTGCGTAATCTGGTTGAGAGAATTTTGGCCATTATCTTTAAATGAACATTGATTAACAGGATTAGTGGTAGCTAGCACAGTCCAAAGCCTTTTCTTCAAGGAGAAGGGCAATGGTGACCTTATCCGGTACCATTCCCAAGGAACCATCTTCATTTGCTACCAATCAAGCAAAGAATTAAATGTAAGACTTGCTGCATCAGCTTCAAAGCATTACATGAGGTGGCACCTCACTTTGTGAGCAAAAGAATTAAAAAGTATTTCCCTCCCGACTTTTAAAATCCTCCAACTCAAACTATCTAGTGATTCCAAAATACAGAAAGAAATCTGTAGGAGGAAACAGTTTCTCTGTTCAGGCTCCGATACTATGGAATTCTCTACCAGAGCAGCTGTGTTTTGATAATTTCATACAGTTTAGAAAGCAATTTAAAAACTTGGCTTTTCAAACAGGCATGCAACTGATAACGGTTTGCTTTTTTTCAACTTTCTCTCCATTCCTACGACTAGTCAGTGCCAAGAGACCTCATGGTGAAACATAACATAGTACACCTCACAACACACCATAGAACACAAACATAGCCAGCAGCATTGGCTTCCTGATATGCCTTTGTCAGAAGTGGCACCGGTACAGGTGTAGCAGTCTTGTCAATCACCTGCAGAGGACAGTTACTCAGGTGAATTGTATAAGTCAGCAGGGCCGAGATGGTATCAGCCACTTCCCTTCCTCCTCCATAAACTCTTGCTCAAGATACCTTAATGAGAAAGGGGTGTTACAAAGGCACTAGAAATGCCTTACTTTGCTCTGCTGAGACTAGAAATCTGAGGCGCAGAGAAAGGAATAAAATGAGACAAAGCAGTCAGTAACATCAAGGGGATGAGCAAGTATCACACCATGAGCATCATGAATTGCCAGAATGGACATCAGGGACTCACGCTGACTCAACTTGACTGCCAGCTGGTGGCCTTCCTTTTCTCCATGATCATACCTCCACTGTTTTAGCTTATCCAGGGACTTTTCTGGTGTGGTCAAAGTATGTTGAGGAGAGATCAAGCCATTTGCAGCTCCTTCTGGAGTGTGGGAGGTAGCATAGGACCAAGTTTGTAACAGTCATGAACCTCCCTCTCTAGACGCTGGATATTAATCTGGGCAGCAAGCTGCTCACCGGTGGAATCCCCCCCATCATGCCTCGGAGTCGCCTTCCCAGCGGCCTGGAGGGTCCAGCTCGACCCCACCAACTCATCATTATCAGTGAAATAGGAGTTCATGTGAAGTCTAAGCTAATCTTTCTGCTCAGGTTGTCAGTATGCAAATAACCTCATGCTCCATCTAATTAGTGGACGAGGTACCAGTCCATGTTCAGATCCAATCTCACGGGACTATGGTCCAAAAGGCTAGCTTCCAGAATGTCACATCTCAACATGTCCGAGAGCACCCGACCTTGGAGGAGGAAGTAACGAATATGTGAAGGCAGGAGAAGGTGTAGGCCTTAGCTGTGGGATGGAGAATGTGCAGGAGGACCCCATCAGCCTGACTGAAACAGTCAGGTGGTCTAGAGCAATATAAGATTCGGTTTGGAGACTGGTGTAAAGATGACACTACGTAGGTTGAAGTAGAGTCAATGGTGGTTTATTCCATAAAAATACATCAATCCATGAAAGGGGCACTGGAGCAACTGACATCTAGAACACGTAGCTCCAGTGACCTCATAGCATTCCAAGCCTCTAGATTGCACGATACCACACATCTCCTTTTTTATAACAGAAAGAACAATATAATACAAATAACAATGGGATTGACTATTCAAAACAAAGGGTTTCGTTCAACGTCACATTTCATTTAACATCACACTGTAACCCACACCCTCTTATTTAAAAAAGAAACACGAAAAAGGAAAGAAAAAACAAAGCTTGAATAGAAAAAAGAAGGCGTTCAAAACAACTTAATGTGAAACAAAATCATTCCATTTCTTTGGCCTTATTTTAGTGCGTAGACTATTCTCGCAGCTTGAGCCAACGTACCACTCTTTGAACATTGCTTGGTTTTGCCATGCATGACAAGATTATGAGGAATCAAGGCCACACGAGTAATACCCCACCAATTCCCATCAGAAAGTTTCTCAGAGTTCTTTCTTAATTCACATACCTGAGCAGGATCTTAAATTTCGACAAACCTTTTCCTACAAGAACTGGATTTTTAACACGTACCAAGTCTCCTACTTTTAATCTACATTCTTTCCTTAAGCCTGGGTTCGCTTTAGGAGCCCTTCTTAGATTGACCAAGTTGGAATTAGTTTCAGCGGATTTCCACCAGCTTTCAACACTCCCATGCTTTGGTGTTATTTTAGAAACCCAACAAGGACAAAGTTAAGTGGCAGCTTCCCTACCTCTCATAAACCCCAACAGGGATTTCCCAGTCACAGAATGAGGTGTAGTGCGCTGGGACCAGACCAAGTCTTGTATAGATTTGGTAACACTCATATTGCTTTTGATGGAGGCTTGTATACACTCTACTAGAACTTTACTGAAGCGTTCAACTTTCCCATTGCTTAGGGGATGATATAGAGGTGTTGTTAGATGTTTTATGGCACAGTTGTTTAACCTCTTGACCGCGGCGCGTCCGACGCATGGAAAGGGTTAAGAATGAGGACATTTCTGTGGAAATTAACTGAACTCCATTGTCAGTAAGGATCTCTTCACTTTCTGAAAACACTCAATTACCTTTTTGGTGGTAGGTTCAGAGACTGGTTCAACCTTGACCCACCTTGAAAGATGATCCACCATGACAATGAACTATCTCATACAATTGAGCAAAATTTGATAAGGACCCAAAAAGTCTACACCAATGCGTTGCCAAGCTTTTGTGGGACAATAACTTACTCATTCTACCCGACGTTCTGTTATTAAAACTTTGTCACTCAATTTGCATTTGACACAATTGCAGACACAAATTCTTCAACTTCAGTGTCCATGCGTGGCCACCAGAACTTTTCCCTGATCTTTCTCTTAGTTAAAGTGGAACCCAGATGACCACAATGTGCTAATTCTATAATTCGTTGCCGAAAACAAGAAGGTGCCACAAGCTTGTCTCCACGTACTAAGACATCACCTTCTAAGGATAGCTCATCTAAAACTTTCCAAAACGTTTGAAATTCATACTGAAATTGAGTCTCTTTTGGCCAGACAGATTTCACAAAAGAAACTACTTTACTAAGAATGCAGTCATTTTCAATGGCTAAAATCCAGTCTTTCACACAAATGGTAACATCTCCTACAAGGACAATAAAACATTCTTCAATTTCTGTTTCCCAATCTGAATTCTCAGATTCTTCAACGGGGAATCTAGACAAACAGTCTTTTCCTCCTGGGATGTATTCAATCAAGAAGGTGAATTCCAATCATTTTGCTGCTAATATAGAAATTCTGCCCGTGGTACGTTTAATCTTTTTGCCAGAAAGTATGTTCACTAAAGGACAGTGGTCAGTTTTTAGTAGAAAAGGTCTACCCCACACATAGGCTTTGAATTTTCCACACTCCAAACACACGCTAAAGCTTCTTTTTCAATGACTGAATATTTACGTTCTGCTGGTGTTATAAAGTCCTAGACGCAAAACCTACAGTAAACTCACGTCGACTTGAGTGAGAACTGCGCCAAGACCATATTCACATGCATCAACTGTTACCACGGTGGTTCTGCCTTCAAGAAATGGTTGTAGTGCAGGAGCGTTCACAAGAATCTGACCAGACAAATTCAGTATTTTTCTTTAAAAGTACACTGAGGGGGCATGGCTTAGCGAGCCAAGATGGCGGTCGCACCTTGAGAGTGCTCCCGGACCCCTCCGCTATCCGCCCGTCCTGATGGCCATCCAGCCTTGAAAACTATCGCCGCTCCATTGCTGCATCCCTGGCAGTGTCCCTGGTCGTGGGGAGACCAGTGAATCAACGCTTCGCTGCGCTCGGCCAGCCTGCTGGGGCCCTCCCTAAAATGGCAGCCTCTCTGCTCTGAGCCGCGATGTCTGCCGCCTTCGGACTGTGCTGCCTGATCTCCCACCTGGGTG
The DNA here is from genome assembly GCA_963921515.1 of Calotriton arnoldi. Taxonomy (NCBI): domain Eukaryota; kingdom Metazoa; phylum Chordata; class Amphibia; order Caudata; family Salamandridae; genus Calotriton; species Calotriton arnoldi. The sequence goes on from CAWUFW010001239.1 coordinate 221,664, forward strand.
TTCGTGCCGACAGAGGAGGCCCCTGGGGACAGAGCGACCGGTGGTGAGCTGCAGAGTCTTGGGCGCCGCCTGCATCTTTCTCCTTCCCCCCCGCTCGGCTGCAATCCTGCGTGGGCGGCTGCTGGTGCCGGTTCCTGCCCGCCGGTGCGGACATCGGTGCACCTGACGCGAGGCTGTGCCACTGCCTGCGTATGTTGGAGACACCTGTAGCCGAGCCCCGGCTCCCCTGCGGCGCTGCCGTGGTACCGGCCGCCACTTCGGGCGGCGGGGGTCGGGGATTGGCAGCGGCTGGGCCCTGGCTGCAACATTGCGGCCTGCGCGACTGGAGGCCCGGCGATCGGCAGACCCGAAGACTTGGTGAGTCCCCCCTGCGCGCGCGGGCTGCCTGCTGGAGGTGCGACCTGGGCCCCGAGTGGTGCTGCCTGCAATCTCGCCCCGCTATATCTCCTCACCTCCTGTGTCCCGCTGCGGCCGATCCGGCCTACCGGGCCCTGGAGCTGCTCCCCGATGTTGCGCTGGGGCTGACTCTGTACTCCTGGCTGGAGGAGGCCTGGAGGGGTGGTGCTGGCTGAGTCTACCGAGCGTCGAGAGGTTCCCGACGAAGACCCTCCGCCACCCCCTGCCCCCAGCCTGTCTTGCATTTCATGGTGCTGTCTTTGGGACTACTAGCGTGGAGATCCCCTACTGCTGGCCTTGATATCCGGCCTGGACTACTCCACCTCCGGGGGGGCTGTGGCGCCGGGGGAGTGGGTGTTCGGCCGCATGCAATGAGCGGTGCGAGGAACTGTGTGAAGCCCTCCCCCACTGTCCCCTGACCCGTTTTTGTGGCGCCTGCTGGGGATCGTGGGTCCTTCCATACAGAGGCCCTGGCTGCAGAATTCGGACCGGCCCTCCACCGCGTTGCTTCTGGTTGGGGACGGGGTCCAGGGGAGGTGGAATCGGCCGCGGATACCGAGCGGCGGGAGGCCTAGAAGGGCGCTTCCTCCGCCGTCCCCCTGCCGCTGAACTGCTCTGGTGGCGCCTAGCGTGGTCCGTGGGCCCCTAGCGTAGAGGCCTTGCTTCTGCCCTGGGATCGGACCTCTGTGCCGTTGCTTCCGGTGTGAGGTCTCGCCCGGGGTGGTGGAACCGGCCGCATATACTGAGCGGCGTGAGGTCTTGGGAGGGCCTCCTCCTCTGCCCCTGTTGCAGTCTTGCTCTTGTGCCTTCCGGAGTTGATCGTTGGCCCCCTGCTACAGAGACCTTATAAGAGGAACGTCTGGGCCCCCTGCCCTGTTGGGTGGCGAACATGGGCCGGGACAGGCCAGCCAAGACCCCGGCCACCCAGACCAAAATGGACCGTTTCACCACCACAGACTCCGGGGCAACTGGGGGAACCGTGGATAGAGAAGCCCCACCGGCTGCGGACCAGTCTACCATCCTTCAGGCTATCCATGCCTTGCAATCCTCCGTGGAGGGCAAGATTGCCGAAGTCCGGGTTGATATGACCCTCATGCGGCAAGACCTTCAGAACGCCACGGCCCGGATCAAAGAGACCGAATCCCGAATTTCCACCGTGGAAGACGACATCCAGCAGCTTAAGGGACAAGTCGCCCGTCTCCAATCTCACACCCAGGAACTGCACCGGCGGGCGGAGGGCGCAGAAAATAGGTCCCGCCACAACAACCATCGCCTGGTGGGGTTTCCGGAGGGGGTGGAACAGGGCCGTACAGCGGACTTCATGGAGAAGTGGCTGCGCTCGTGGATCCCCGAGGGCTCCCTCTCCCCGTGGTTCGCGATCGAGCGGGCACAACGCTCCCTTGCTCCTAAACCCCCCAGGCCGGTCATAATGCGAATTCTCAACTTTAAAGACCGCGACTCTATTTTGGCCGAGGCCCGAAAGCAGCAGCGTCTCCGATATGACAATCACACGATCATGATCTTCCCGCTCGTTTGGCGAAGTCAAGCAAAAGCTGCGTGCCCTTAACATACAATACAGGCTCCTCTTTCCGGCACGCCTGCGAGTGGTGTTCTCCAGCAAGACAAAACCAAAGGGGATGATGGACGGAGTGTTGAACATTGCAAGCACTCACCCCCAGTCAACTGATCTGGGTTTAATCCATCATCATTCTTTAGCTCACTCCGCCACCCCAGTTCAGACATGGCCATGTGCAAATCAGTCTGACCCTGTGCCTCATGGGAACAGTCCAGCCCGAACTGCCAAGCCATGTCTTCCCTGGACCGGAAACAAGCATCCTGGGACCGGTTTCTGGCTAACAGCCGTCATCAGCCAGGCTAGCTTGAATCCAGTGGCAAAGTGAGCAAGGGACCCACGTCTGGGCATACCCTGCCAACTTAGGGCGAACAAAGCAAAACCAAAGGGGATGATGGACGGAGTGTTGAACATTGCAAGCACTCACCCCCAGTCAACTGATCTGGGTTTAATCCATCATCATTCTTTAGCTCACTCCGCCACCCCAGTTCAGACATGGCCATGTGCAAATCAGTCTGACCCTGTGCCTCATGGGAACAGTCCAGCCCGAACTGCCAAGCCATGTCTTCCCTGGACCGGAAACAAGCATCCTGGGACCGGTTTCTGGCTAACAGCCGTCATCAGCCAGGCTAGCTTGAATCCAGTGGCAAAGTGAGCAAGGGACCCACGTCTGGGCATACCCTGCCAACTTAGGGCGAACAAAGCAAAACCAAAGGGGATGATGGACGGAGTGTTGAACATTGCAAGCACTCACCCCCAGTCAACTGATCTGGGTTTAATCCATCATCATTCTTTAGCTCACTCCGCCACCCCAGTTCAGACATGGCCATGTGCAAATCAGTCTGACCCTGTGCCTCATGGGAACAGTCCAGCCCGAACTGCCAAGCCATGTCTTCCCTGGACCGGAAACAAGCATCCTGGGACCGGTTTCTGGCTAACAGCCGTCATCAGCCAGGCTAGCTTGAATCCAGTGGCAAAGTGAGCAAGGGACCCACGTCTGGGCATACCCTGCCAACTTAGGGCGAACAAAGCAAAACCAAAGGGGATGATGGACGGAGTGTTGAACATTGCAAGCACTCACCCCCAGTCAACTGATCTGGGTTTAATCCATCATCATTCTTTAGCTCACTCCGCCACCCCAGTTCAGACATGGCCATGTGCAAATCAGTCTGACCCTGTGCCTCATGGGAACAGTCCAGCCCGAACTGCCAAGCCATGTCTTCCCTGGACCGGAAACAAGCATCCTGGGACCGGTTACTGGCTAACAGCCGTCATCAGCCAGGCTAGCTTGAATCCAGTGGCAAAGTGAGCAAGGGACCCACGTTTGGGCATACCCTGCCAACTTAGGGCGAACAAAGCAAAACCAAAGGGGATGATGGACGGAGTGTTGAACATTGCAAGCACTCACCCCCAGTCAACTGATCTGGGTTTAATCCATCATCATTCTTTAGCTCACTCCGCCACCCCAGTTCAGACATGGCCATGTGCAAATCAGTCTGACCCTGTGCCTCATGGGAACAGTCCAGCCCGAACTGCCAAGCCATGTCTTCCCTGGACCGGAAACAAGCATCCTGGGACCGGTTTCTGGCTAACAGCCGTCATCAGCCAGGCTAGCTTGAATCCAGTGGCAAAGTGAGCAAGGGACCCACGTCTGGGCATACCCTGCCAACTTAGGGCGAACAAAGCAAAACCAAAGGGGATGATGGACGGAGTGTTGAACATTGCAAGCACTCACCCCCAGTCAACTGATCTGGGTTTAATCCATCATCATTCTTTAGCTCACTCCGCCACCCCAGTTCAGACATGGCCATGTGCAAATCAGTCTGACCCTGTGCCTCATGGGAACAGTCCAGCCCGAACTGCCAAGCCATGTCTTCCCTGGACCGGAAACAAGCATCCTGGGACCGGTTTCTGGCTAACAGCCGTCATCAGCCAGGCTAGCTTGAATCCAGTGGCAAAGTGAGCAAGGGACCCACGTCTGGGCATACCCTGCCAACTTAGGGCGAACAAAGCAAAACCAAAGGGGATGATGGACGGAGTGTTGAACATTGCAAGCACTCACCCCCAGTCAACTGATCTGGGTTTAATCCATCATCATTCTTTAGCTCACTCCGCCACCCCAGTTCAGACATGGCCATGTGCAAATCAGTCTGACCCTGTGCCTCATGGGAACAGTCCAGCCCGAACTGCCAAGCCATGTCTTCCCTGGACCGGAAACAAGCATCCTGGGACCGGTTTCTGGCTAACAGCCGTCATCAGCCAGGCTAGCTTGAATCACAAGGTCTGACTGATTTGCATATGGCCATGTCTGAACTGGAGTGGCGGAGTGAGCTAAAGAATGATGATGGATTAAACCCAGATCAGTTGACTGGGGGTGAGTGCTTGCAATGTTCAACACTCCGTCCATCATCCCCTTTGGTTTTGCTATGTTCGCCCTAAGTTGGCAGGGTATGCCCAGACGTGGGTCCCTGCTCACTTTGCCACTGGATTCAAGATAGTCTGGCTGATGACGGCTGTAAGCCAGAAACCGGTCCCAGGATGCTTGTTTCCGGTCCAGAAGACATGGCTTGGCAGTTCGGGCTGGACTGTTCCCATGAGCACAAGGTCTGACTGATTTGCATATGGCCATGTCTGAACTGGAGTGGCGGAGTGAGCTAAAGAATGATGATGGATTAAACCCAGATCAGTTGACTGGGGGTGAGTGCTTGCAATGTTCAACACTCCGTCCATCATCCCCTTTGATTTTGCTATGTTAGCCCTAAGTTGGCAGGGTATGCCCAGACGTGGGTCCCTTGCTCACTTTGCCACTGGATTCAAGATAGTCTGGCTGATGACGGCTGTAAGCCAGAAACCGGTCCCAGGATGCTTGTTTCCGGTCCAGGGAAGACATGGCTTGGCAGTTCGGGCTGGACTGTTCCCATGAGGCACAAGGTCTGACTGATTTGCATATGGCCATGTCTGAACTGAGTGGCGGAGTGAGCTAAAGAATGATGATGGATTAAACCCAGATCAGTTGACTGGGGGTGAGTGCTTGCAATGTTCAACACTCCGTCCATCATCCCCTTTGGTTTTGCTATGTTCGCCCTAAGTTGGCAGGTATGCCCAGACGTGGGTCCCTTGCTCACTTTGCCACTGGATTCAAGATAGTCTGGCTGATGACGGCTGTAAGCCAGAAACCGGTCCCAGGATGCTTGTTTCCGGTCAGAAGACATGGCTTGGCAGTTCGGGCTGGACTGTTCCCATGAGGCACAAGGTCTGACTGATTTGCATATGGCCATGTCTGAACTGGAGTGGCGAGTGAGCTAAAGAATGATGATGGATTAAACCCAGATCAGTTGACTGGGGTGAGTGCTTGCAATGTTCAACACTCCGTCCATCATCCCCTTTGGTTTTGCTATGTTAAGCCCTGAGTTGGCAGGGTATGCTCAGACGTGGGTCCCTTGCTCACTTTGCCACTGGATTCAAGATAGTCTGGCTGATGACGGCTGTAAGCCAGAAACCGGTCCCAGGATGCTTGTTTCCGGTCCAGGGAAGACATGGCTTGGCAGTTCGGGCTGGACTGTTCCCATGAGGCACAAGGTCTGACTGATTTGCATATGGCCATGTCTGAACTGGAGTGGCGGAGTGAGCTAAAGAATGATGATGGATTAAACCCAGATCAGTTGACTGGGGTGAGTGCTTGCAATGTTCAACACTCCGTCCATCATCCCCTTTGGTTTTGCTATGTTCGCCCTAAGTTGGCAGGGTATGCCCAGGCGTGGGTCCCTTGCTCACTTTGCCACTGGATTCAAGATAGTCTGGCTGATGACGGCTGAAGCCAGAAACGGTCCCAGGATGCTTGTTTCCGGTCCAGGAAGACATGGCTTGGCAGTTCGAGCTGACTGTTCCATGAGGCACAAGGTCTGACTGATTTGCATATGGCCATGTCTGAACTGGAGTGGCGGAGTGAGCTAAAGAATGATGATGGATTAAACCCAGATCAGTTGACTGGGGTGAGTGCTTGCAATGTTCAACACTCCGTCCATCATCCCCTTTGGTTTTGCTATGTTCGCCCTAGGTTGGCAGGGTATGCCCAGACGTGGGTCCCTTGCTCACTTTGCCACTGGATTCAAGATAGTCTGGCTGATGACGGCTGTAAGCCAGAAGCCGGTCCCAGGATGCTCGTTTCGGTCCAGGGAAGACATGGCTTGGCAGTTCGGGCTGGACTGTTCCCATGAGGCACAAGGTCTGACTGATTTGCATATGGCCATGTCTGAACTGGAGTGGCGGAGTGAGCTAAAGAATGATGATGGATTAAACCCAGATCAGTTGACTGGGGGTGAGTGCTTGCAATGTTCAACACTCCGTCCATCATCCCCTTTGGTTTTGCTATGTTCTCCAGCAAGACCCTATTCTTTGACACTCCTGAGGAAGCTTGGACTTGGGCCACGGAGGAACGTCCCCTGCGGGCCAACGACCGAAATCATTCACCCGGTGGTGCGGATGGTGGGTCCACCTGCCAAGAGATTCCTGGCCCCCGGATTCAGCGCAGCCGCTCACGTAGGCGCTGTGGCCAGAGGCGAGCCCGCTCGGATTCCCCGCTGGGCCCCTCTCGGCTGCTGCCGCCGCTCCCTGGAGAACCCCTGGTCGTGAGGCGGTCTGGCTCCTCCGGCTGCCTGGACCCTGGGGATGCCTCGCCTCGGCCTTCGCTGCTGGACCTCCAGACACAGATCTATCACGTAGCCCGATGCTCCTCAGGGACCCCGCATGAGCTAGTCTCTGCCTGCCGGGCCTGGCTCCGGAGGTGGCACACCGGCTCATCACTGCTTCAACTCCCGACGGACTTGATTATGCACATCCTGCTCTGAGGCGGGGTCCTCCACGTTTCCCCATTCCCAAGCGTTTTAGTTTGGTCCTTTGTTAGTTTTCCACTGTTAGGGCGACAGATGCTTCCGTTCCTGAAGTATGGGGTGGGGGTTGGGTTAGGGTGGGGGGACCGTTGTCCCGAGTTCTATTGTTTGTTTTTTGCTATTTTTTACACCAGCACTTCTGCCTAGCTGAGACACGAGCATGCAGTGACCGACATTGCAACACTATGCCCTTCACCCCGCACACTTGTAGCACCGCGCCCATTGCCCGTGCCAAGTGCTCGACCATTCGCCCGACCTCCCCATGCCAGACGGTCGTTCCGGAATGACATCACTTCATGTTATGTCCTGGAATGTCAACGGCCTCCTAGATCAGGTCAAGCGCACTGCGGTCCTCCGTTATGCCCAGCGACATACGGTGGATATACTGATGCTTCAGGAGACGCACCTGGTAGGCAACCATTGTCCCTTTCTGGTGCGCTATGGCGGGATTTGGCATTCTGGTTTTGCCCGCGGTCCTCGGGGGGGTGGCGATCCTGATGCGCCACGCTCTTCCCTTTGTGGTGCGTAAAGTGGTACATGACCCGGGGGGTTGCTTTGTCGTCCTGGAAGGGACAATTGGGAACCAATCCTTGAACCTGATCGCTGTGTATTCCCCCCCCCCTGTCTGCTGTCTTCCACACTCCCGCGTCTTGCCCCTCTGGTGGCCGCCTTATCCCCAGGGGCGACTGTTGTCGGCGGGGACTTCAATGCAGTTATGGACTCGGGCCTTGACACTGCTGCGACCCCTTCCGCCTCCCGAGTTTCCCAATCAGCTCTCCTCTCGAATTGGGCTGCGTCTCTGGGCCTCGGAGACGCCTAGAGGCTCTGGCACCAGACCTCCCATCTATACACTCATACATCAGCCTCCCACCACACGCATGCCCGACTGGACTATCTCTTCCTGCCGGCCCTGGACTGTCGGTCAATTCAGGCCATCACCATCCTTCCCAGGATGTTATCAGATCATTCCCCAGTATCCATGCAGATGGGCGGCCTCCCGGCGTCTTCGCGTCTGATCTGGCGGCTGAACGCCTGATTTCTCCAGGACAAAGACTTCCGGAAACACATAGGGGACGAACTCCGTCAGTACTTCTCCACTAATCAGGGCTCGGTCTCATCTCCTGGTACTCTGTGGGAGGCCAGTAAGGTCACCATCCGTGGCTTCGCCAAGGGCCAACTTAAACTCCAACGTACAAAACAAGATGCCCGTCTCACACTTCTGTAGGCCCAGGCTGCTTTGCTTGAGGCCCACCCACCAGGTGAGGGAACAGAGGCCGAAGATCGGAAATTGGCATTTTTGAGAGATGAAATTAAACAGGCCTCCCTGGAGTCCGCTAAGCTGCTATGGAGGTCCTCCGTGGCGCGAGTGTATGGCTGGGGAGATAAAAATGGGAAGCTCTTGCATCGCTTAGCCACCTATCCTATGGCTAATCGGATTATCCCCGAGGTGGTTGATTCCCACGGGGAGACCCAACGGACCCCCATGGCGGTGGCCCAGTGCTTTGCCTGGTTCTATGCTTCTCTCTACTCTGCCCAGCCTCCAGACCTCACACTCTCAGGGCTCCTCCTGCGAGAGCGATTCCCCCTTCCGCGGCTCACTGACACTGAGGCGGAAGACCTTGATCTTCCGATCACTCCGGAAGAGATTAATGCTGCTATCTCCCGCATGGCCGCAGGTAAGACACCGGGACCGGACGGACTCCCACAATAGTTTTATGCATCCTACCGAGATACGCTGACTTCCCACCTCCTGGAGATGTATCATGAAGCTGCGGACCGTGGCTTCTTCCGTCCTGAGACGGACCTGGCCACCATTCTGGTGATTCCTAAGTCTCAGCCTCCCTCGGCCCAATGCTCTGATTATCGCCCCATCTCCCTCATTAACTCAAACCTCAAAATATTTGCCTCAGTCCTGGCGAACCGCATACGTCCTTATTTAGATAAATTGGTCCACCTGGACCTGTGTGGATTTATGCCCTCACGGGGAACCAGGCACTGCCTCAGACGTCTCCACCTCGCCCTTGCGAACCGACATCAACTGACCCCTTATCTCTCTTTGCTCCTCGTGGACTTTGAAAAAGCATTTGATTCGATTGATTGGCGATATCTGGAGGCAGTGTTGTTGGAGATGGGTTTTGGGGCCCCTTTTCGTAACCTGGTTAGGACGCTCTATTGCAGGCCGCGAGCCCAGGTGATGGTCAATGGCGCCCTTTCACACCCCTTCCCTATTGGGAGGGGCACAAGACAGGGTTGCCCCCTTTCGCCCCTCATTTTCGCGTTAGCAATGGAGCCCTTTGCTTCTCTCATTCGCACTGATCCACTTCTCACGGGATGGCAATGGCCCAGCCTGGCAGAGGACAAGATTGCCCTCTATGCTGATAACGTTCTTATATTTTTGTCAGATCCAGCTCAATCAGGGCCCCGGTGTCTCCGTGCCCTACGCCTCTTTGAGCGAGTCTCCGGCCTCCGCCTGAACGCGGCTAAGTCGGTCCTGGTCCCCCTTCATCTATCAAGAGAGTGCTTGGATTGGCAGTCGTCGATTCCTCTTCGGCGGCAGTCGTTCAAGTATTTGGGGTTATGGGTGGCCCTCCTTCCCGACCTCGCTTGGTCTCTCAACGTCAATCCTCTGGTGAAACGGGTTCGTGCTGACCTCCTTAAATGGCAAACACTACCACTAAATCCTATGGGCAGAATAGCCCTTTTTAAAATGATGGTACTGCCACGATTTCTCTATAGGCTCCAGAATACACCCTTCTCCTTTTCTCGGTCATGGTTCCGGGAGATGGATGGTTTGGCCACTAAATTTCTATGGGGGGGGGGGGGTCGGAGTCGGAGACCGAGGCTGGCCCTCACCCAGTGCAGGATACCGCCTTTTGACGGTGGGATGGGTGTGACTAATCTGTATTTATATTACTTGGCGACTCGGCTCCTTACCATACATGATTGGTTTAATGGTGGCTGGTCGGACCCGGCATACCGCTTGGAGCTGCATAACTTGGGTTTATCCATCATTCAAGGGATGCTATACGGGACCGCTATACCCCAGGCTTTGCCTGAAGTCACGCGCGGGGTGCTCCTGGCCTGGCGGGCCTCCCTGCGCCATACCTGCTGGTCGGGCAAACTGACCCGTTACACCCCATTATGGTGCGGACGTGGCTTAGAGATGTTGCCGCCCTTTCTGGCTTCAGAACCTGGGATCTCATTGGAATTTCACAGCTTGGGGTGGGAGCCACATTCGCGATTTCCCGGTTCTGCAGGCTCGGTTCTCCCTCCACACCTCCCAGTTTTATCGCTACCTGCAGCTGCGCCACGCCCTCCACACCCACATCCCAGAAGGGACCTCCCTTCCCGAATACAGCCCACCTGAAGCCCAGGTCATAAATGGCGATCTGGGGAAAGGGGGGATTTCCCGCATCTATCGCTCCCTCATGAATAACATCCCCAACTCCCTCTCCCATCTCCGGGGTAAGTGGGAGGGCTGGCTTGTCTCCCTGGACGATGCTGATTGGAGGGATGCGCTGATGGCCCCCAAAATGGTCACTGCTTCAGCGCGGCTCCGATTAGTTCAACTATACTACTTACACGCGGCCTACCTCACGCCATTGCGACTTCACCGCGCTGGGCTCCGACCTGATGCTTCCTGTCCCTGCTGTGCGTGCCCCCAAGCTGACTTTTACCACATGGTATGGCTTTGTCCTGCAATCACGCGCAACTGGGAGCTGGTGTCAGGGGCACTTACGGAGGTCCTGGGTTGGGAAATCCCCCTGAATCCGATGAACATACTCCTGGGCGTAACCGAGGGGCTGGACGGAACCAGAGCCGAGAAGCTATGTGTAAACACGGCATTGATGGTGGCTAAAAGGGACATCGCAGACAATTGGAAGACCCCGACATCTCCTTCACTGGCGCACTGGTGCAGAGGGGTGGATTGGTGCGCTGCACAAGAGCGACCGATGTATGTGGCCCGGGGCTGTCCCAAAAAGTTCCGACAGGTATGGGGCAAATGGGTTGGGGTGGTGGAAGATTGAACATTCCGGACGACCAATTATGGACATGGGTGAGGACACTGCTACTGCTCATATGTTGAATTGTATATGCTGGGGTCTTAATTTTTTGTCACTGCTATGCACTGCTCACCGTCTTAAGAGCTGGTACTGTTTTTCTTTGCTGCATTTTATTAAAACAATAAAAACTGACCAAAAAAAGTACTCTGAAACAGTCAATTTGGCAAAATTCTTTAAAAACTTAGAATAAAATTCACACAGGCCTAAAAAGGAAAGTAATTGTTCCTTATTTTTGGGTGCAGGTGAGTCTAAAATGCTTTTCACAGGGCATGGCTTGGGTGTTACTCCTTGAGCAGAGATGACATGACCTAAATACTCAATTTCCTTGGTCTTGAAGATGCATTTGTCTTTACGCAAGGTAACACCTCTAGACTCAAGTTTGCTCAAGACTTTACTGAGTATGTTATGTTCAAACTCATTTTTAGTAAACGCTAAAATACCATCTTGAAATATAGCTACTTGTGTGAACCCATGAAACATTTCAGTCATCAGTCTTTGAAAAACTGCTGCTGCTGAAGCTATGCCGAAAGGCATCCTGCAAAATTGGAAAGTGCCCTCTGGGGTGACGAAAGCAGTGAGATGATGGGAAGCTTTGTCTAGCTCGACCTGGTGATAAGCCGATCTAAGATCCAATTTGGTGAACCAACTATAGTGGCCAATCTTTGTGATCAGGTCTTCTATTCTGGGTAAGGGAAAATTGCCCACCCAAATGGCCTCATTAACACTTCTTGAATCCACACACATCCTGATTTTGCCTGTTTTCTTCTTAGCTAAGACTATGGGAGATAACCACAAAGTGCTCTCAACCTTCTCAATGATGCCTTGCTCACACATGTTAGATAGCATATCTGATAATTCTTTTCTGACACTTAAAGGAATATTGCGTAGTTTGTGTTTCACAGGTACAATATCTTTCTTTACTTTTATTGAATAAACAAAGTCGGTTATTTTCCCTAATTTTTCTTGAAAGACTTTTTGAAATTTGCTTTCCCAGTTGTTGTTAATATTAGTGACTCACTTAATATGTTTTTCAATGGTAATGGGATTACTGGAACCAGGTCTAATAGTTAAATTGAATTCAGCTTGGTGATAGGACCTAAAACATTAATACCTTTGCGTGCAACATACACTTTCCCATTGATGGAGGAATGTAAAAGTTCGATAGATGACCAAAAATAACCAATCGGGTCCACTTTGCTACCTTCAAAAGCTACTGTCATTAGATCTGGAGGAAGTAAAGGCTGTTTACTCCATAGCTGTGTGTATTTAGTGTGATCTACAATGGTGATGCGAGCTCCAGTGTCTACTAAGAGTTTAATTGGAGCTTCATTAATCCAAACTTCAATTTCTGGATCAGCTACTAAGGAAGATTCATCTTGTTTCACACCTAACAACAATTCTTTATGTGAATCATCATTCTCGTTGTCATCAACCTCATGGTCATCGCTGATCACACAACGAACAGGAGTGTTGTTTTTACATCCCCCACACACTTCTCTGATTAACTGTGATGTGAACTCTTCAAATTCACAAGTTGCACCCAATACTTTCAAAGCAGTAACATATGTGTCAATACTTTGAGGGTTTTTGTACCCTAGTAAAAAAAAATTAATCTATGAACAACTCGATTTTTTGTCTTTGAAAAGTATTTATCAAGTTGAGCAATGGCAGTATCAAATTAATCGAGTTCAGCCTCGTCTAAGACTTCATATTCAGGTAAATGGTCAAATATGTTTTGAACTTCAACTCCTAAATGGTAGTACATTAACCCTTTTTTCCTATCTGGTTTGAATTTTGTAGCGTCAATAGCTACTAATTACGCTTTGAAAGAACGAATCCATAGTTTCTATTCTAAGGGTGGTTCACCTGGTTCTTGCAAAAACGGTGCAGGTGGTGAAATACTTTGCATAGTTTCTTATTAGTTGAGAGAATTTTTTTTTGTAAGATTCTAAAAAGTGTACAAAAAAATTGATTTGCACAAAATGTGTGAATTGCTGATGAGTTTGTGTGAAGCGTGCAAATCGCTGAAGTATGGATCTGCTGAAAGCGTGCAAATCGCTGATAAACTTGCACAGGGTTTGTAGATTATCAAAATGTATATGGATTTGTTCAAAGCGTGCACATCGCTGAGAAACTTGCGCAACGTGTTCAAATCACCAGGATGTATATTGAAAATAAGCGTGCAAATCGCTGACGTACAGATTTGCACAGATATAATTAAAAAATGACTCCGTGTGCACATCACCGAAGAAGAATCGTGCTTAGTGTGCACATCACAGAAGAAGAATTGTGCAATGCCGTTGAAAGCCACCAGGGGCAGTGTAGCGAAATGGCACTCTATTGTCAAATAATGAAAGAGTGGAACCGGATGAGAAACAACTCCGGGATGCACAGTAGAATGCAGAGATCGCTCGCAACATAAGGTAAGCTTGAGCTTGAAATTTAAAGCATCGTGAGTTCTCGGAAGAAATGACAGCCTTTGTTGAACCGTAAATTTCACTGTGCTAGAGCTAGAAGCTGTATTCTTTGTTAGACCACGAGCCTAACTGCGCTCGAGCTAGTGACTGCGTTGCCTTGTAAAGCCTGAAGCAGATTGTGAACAGGCAGCACGAGCTAGATAGTTTTTCAAATGAGCGGTAGTTAGGCAGTAGTCTTGACAGTCAAATCATGTAGGGATAAAAGGCATTGTAAGCTTTTTCGTCTTCAATCCTCGGCAAGCAATATGTGTAGGGAAACAGTAGATTTGAACTGTTGCTAGGCAACCAGTGCGACAGGCGGTAACGCAAAACACTTCCGTTTTCTGTTGAATATATGCGATGGAAAATAGCAAGAAAGGGAAATCTCACCTCAAGTGTTCACCCACAAGTGAAAACGACAGTTGGCACCTCTGAACTCCGTGCGGAAACAACTGACTGCTCTCTGGCCCCTTCCGATCCTTATTCCCAACTAATTGTCTGCGTAATGGATGGATGGAAATCTAATGAAGATCCGTTTTGCAATCAGATACCAAATCGTCGCCAGTTATGTAAAGATGACACTACGTAGGTTGAAGTAGAGTCAATGGTGGTTTATTCCATGAAAGTACATCCATCCATGAAAGGGGCACTGGAGCAACTGACATCTAGAACACGTAGCTCCAGTGACCTCATAGCATTCCAAGCCTCTAGCTTGCACGATACCACAACAGGTTGCCGTCTCCTCCCAGAAATAGGGGCATACATCAAAAAGCAGTGATAATTCCCTGAACTATGAAATGAGTTTTGTCCACATTAGGGACGCAAATGGAGCCTAAAAATACGCTGACTTGCCCATAATATGTAGTTTGGAAAAAACCCATCAGCCTTTATCTGTCCAGGTGTAGAGAACCCAGCAGGTGAGTTTCCACCTAATAAGTATATTGAGTAAATCGATTAACCACCGTTCCTCAAATATACTGCTACTACTCACCACAGTACCCACCCAGTCAAGCTTGAGCTGAAGGGACTCCTCTGGTAAAGGGTGTTTCTTGGAGAATAGCAATGCGTTTAGTGTTCAGGTAGTGCAAGATCTTTTTACATTTGGCATAGTGCAGTAGGCCACTGAAATTCAAAGGAAAATAGCGAAAGAGGTTTTGACATCTCTTTATGTGAGTGTTTGACTGTGTACAATAAACCAACAAATCCTTGTACGGGGGAGGGAAATTTAAGGGAGGCACAACTATTGAAACCCTTAAGAGGAGGGCGGCCCTGGTTGCCTCTACGCAGAATGGGTGGACCCAGGAAATGCAATACAATCAGACACACCAGTCACAGTGTGGGGAGGGGATGTTGGAAGGGAAGAGGGAGGAGGTGAAGGGAAAAAACAAAGAAAATATTAGTACATGAGCTAACTCACGGACCTCAAGGCAGCACCAACCAACAGCCCCACCTGCTCATAGAAGGGTACCCAGATCATTGCACGGGTCTGAAACAAGCTAAGGAGAAGCTGCTACAGTGCGGCTGCAACCCACAAGATACACAACTTGTGGGAGAACCGTGCGAGTAGGATACAGTAGAACTCATGACATCGTTTACAGGCCAAAGGCCTTTATGATGTACAGGTAGATGGGGGCATTAAGGTATAAGCCCACACATATTAGGTGGGTATGGTAGTCGCTAGAGCCTCCTACATACCCACTTGTGCTCTAGGAGTCGTTGAGAGGGGAGAAGGCAGAGATATTGAGAAAACAATCAAATATAAGACGAACCTAACCGGGACTATCTGTAGAATCAGAAATTAGGAGGAATGAATACCTTACCACTTGCTATTTTCAAAAAAGCCAAAACAACCACACATTCAGCCTCCACATAAATATATTCTGTTCATTCGTCTTTTTTTGTTGGGCACATTGTCCATCGTTGCTTGCTTAAAAGGCGACATCGACTTGTCCTTGAGTCAGGGTCTTTTTGAATGGAGTCTCTACAAACTACTGGAGACTGCGCAATCCGATCCCCCTGCATTGTTGAAGCGTTGATGTCGGGGGTTGCTACTGGTGTCTGAGCTGCTTCCAGATGTCGGGTGGTCCACTGGCAAGAGGAAAGTTGAGCAAGCCATGAGAAGAGAGGGTGTCCATGTCTGCTTCCTCCATTTTACCCCATGAAGGATTCAATTTCATATGGCCCTGAGAAGTCTTTGGTTTTGCTGCCCATAGTCACCAACATACGTGCAGGATCGAAGAGACCATATTTAATGTCCAATTGGCTGAGTCGGAGTCTTTGCACAAGGAAAGTCTTCCGCTTAATGCTGGCCATAGAGGAGAAATCCGTAAAAAGGTGTTGCATCCCTCAAATAGCAGGGGCCCCTTGGATTTTGGCACAGCTTGGAGGATGGAAATGTGTTGGAAACACAGGGAACAGACAATGATCAGGGGTGGTGAAGATTGATGTGAAGCAGAGCGAGCCCAAATATGATGGGCCCTATGAGACTCCAATGGTTCAGAGAGATGGAGGTCTAAAAGCTTCAGGAACAGTTCTCACAGGAAGGATACCACCTCCCCCTTCTCTGCATCCTTGGAAATGCCATAGATCGAAAATTGTTATATTGTGATCTATCCTCTAGGTCAGTTACCTTGTGCCACAAAAATTCAATCTCGATCTTAATCAGGGAGAGCATCATTGCGAGCCTCCACTTCATCAACCCTCTGTTCTACTTTACCTAATTGGGTTTGGAAGATGGGGACTTCGAGTCTCAATGATTTCACATCGGAGTTGAGATAGGAAACTTTATAGCCCATAACTGCCAGTGTTGTGCTAAAGACTGTAATTTCCTTCAAAAGTGCATCCATGTCTGAGGTCCTTGTGGGAAGGGCGCAGAGGGTCTGGCTGGGTTTGGAGCATCGGATTGCCTCGGAGAACAGCAGTTGTCAAACCACCAGCCTATGTGACATCATGGGGTGGTTAGGTGGCGTATTCTGTGACTCAGGGGGTAATGGCGACATGACCATCCAGGTACTGGAGGAGTAATCTCTATCAGAAGCAACCGGTGTTGGAGGGAGAGAGCCCCAGGCTCCATAACTAGTCCAGAGTTTGGTACATTCATTGGCTCCCCATCAGGAAGTGTATCTGCTTTAAGGCTTTGAGAATGGTATACAAAGCCATGCATAGCAAAGGTACGCCACATCTGAAGTCTCATTTTCAATGGTACACCCCTGGGAGGCTCTTGAGATTTTCTTCACAGAAAAGACTTGTGATCTCCAGATTTCGGAAGACAAGATGGGGTGGCTGCCTCTTTTCAGTAGCGGGCGCAAAGCTATGGAATTCTCTACCCACTCTTATCTCCAACGCGGACTCTTATCCGGTTTTTAAAAAACATCTTAAAACCTGGCTTTTTTTATCCCAGGTTGTGGCCTATGCGTCTCCTTTTGGTCTCCTCTATGTCTGCTATAGCGCCTTGACACCCTCGGATATTAGTTTGCTCTACAAGTGATATCCTATCCTAACCTATCCTACATGGTGGCAGGCCAGCGCACCCGGCTCTTATTGCCTGTGTCGAAATCCGATCTGGAGGCCGGCCCTCTCACCGACATCCTCACCACCACTCTCCCAAAGGCTGCAAGCAGTTCAATCAAGGCCGGAACTACCTGCTGATAGGTCAGAAGTTGGATGGGGAACTCCCCTCACATCATGGCAGACTCTCGATCTGAGCTATCCTTCATGGGAAGCGCTATGACAATAATGAGAAGAGTGGGGTCGGAAGGGAGATGGCTGCCACCTCGGTCAACGCTGGGGATCAAACGGCATATCAAACATTAATTGTCCTAGTGAGGGCAAACTGTATTGTCAAGGCGGTCCATGATGTAGGGAGGAATAAGGAGCCAGTCACTATCCCACACACAATTATCTAGGAGTAGGATACAATCTAAAAGTCACCAAATCCCATCTGAGTAGGGCACATATTCCATAGTAATGGCCACCTGCATAGTACACCGTAGGTCAATAACTGGGGCAACCTGCTTTTTTCCATTTTGCAGCGGGCAAGCAGTGAGGTTGAAAGTTTTCTTCCCCTTTCCTTAGCACTTGGAGATAAGTGCCCTAGAAAATCCTAAATCAATGAGGAATTTGACTTTTAGCCCAATACCAATCAACTGTGAAATTATTTAATATTGAGATGAATCCCATAATGTTTTGGGGTGTTTGTAATGTAGCGTTTGATTTGTATGTAATCAATATCCATTTATTGCTGTAAATTAATGTTATGATATTAATGTTATGATGGTAAACTTGCTGTTCAACAGGGCTTAAAGAGGGGCAGGTCCCTCCAGAATTAGCGCAGGCAGTAATGAAAACCTGACCTTGAAAAGGGTCCCTTATTAGGCCCTACATTCAGGTCCGTAGCTTTATAGAGGAAAAAACCACTTCTGAACGATTACTGTAAAACATCTCAACGTAATCCATGTCTGCGATGTAGTTCCTGTCAACATTTCCCTTATTTTACTTAATCTTGCATTCCCTTAGAGTTTGCATATTGGTTTTTTTCTTGCAGCATATCGTCGCCTCTGGGTGTCGGTGTGAGTTTAGGTTGCGATGGGTGTTTATATGGGGCGACAACTTAGACCTCTGGAGTTGTGGCTGAAGGCAGAGCAAGTTTCTCACAGTGCATGTTAGGGGGGGGGGGAGGGGGTCATAAAGGTGTTCAGAACATATGTTCATTTAATCCTTGTGTGCTTTGCATAATGCACAGGACAAGTGTTAGGTGTGGCAATTGTGATTGCGATTTCATGCACAGGAGTGTGAAGGAAGTACACAGCTGTTAAAATATTGACAGGGTTGAAGTAAAAGAAAACAGTGCTTAGAGGTGAGTGGAGGCGTGTGTAAATCGTGACATGGAGATACAAGGAAATACATACATGAGAGTGAAAAGAGGGTGCTCAAGAGGAAAGAACAGTTGTGAGATCTGCAGATAGAGGATTTCAGAATGATGTGGGGGAGAAAAAAGGCATAAGTGTTTAACATTGTAAAAGACTGCAGAGGAAAGCGGTGCAAAGGGAAGAATGGAAGTGACACTCTGAAAACCTCTAACCCGTCTACAGACCTTAGCAATGTTTAATTCACAGTCTCAGAAATTAAACATTTTCAATTCTAATTATTCACATCAAAACAAAGCAACTCTGGTACTCATTTACCGGATACTGCTAATAGGCACTGACATAGCCAATAGGTCTGGCTTGTTTCAGGTGTATGTCAGTTATTGTTTTTACATTTATTTTAATTCTTTTTATTGAAAACTAAAAGCTTAGGCTTCGGACATTGTGTGATGATGACATGGTTAATTTGCAATACAAACAGTGATTCTTGATAGTTCAGAAAGCTCTCCTCTAATATCCAATCCCACAGGAAAAGCACTTTTACAGCCAGTCAAATACAGCCTACTTATACAACCCTCACTATCCCTCCCATCCTGGAGTTCCTCCCTCAACATCTGGTCACCCCTGTTCCCTATATTCACTCAATGCCCCCTAAACTTTCTCCCATTTCTTGGGTCAGCCTCTCCCCTTATATACCACTTGTTCTGTCCTCTGGCACCAGTCATGGTCTGCCTCCCACTCAGTTTCTCCCTGCGTGGCAGTGGTCCCACCATGCTCTTGCTATATTTCGTTTAATGACTCCAGCTGCTAGTCCTAACCAGATCCGTGTACCTGGGCCAGTCCTGCTCCCCTTTATCCCCAGGAGTAACCATTTGGCATCAAGAGGGACTTCCATCGCCGTGGCCCTGGTCATTTTTGCCTCCACTGTAGCCCAATATCCCCGCACCCGTGGACAGTCGAAAAGAATACGAAATAAGGTCCCACATCATCTCCTGCACAACAGGGATTCAGTCCTACCTATTTTATAGAATAACGTCTGTGTGTAATAAGTCCTTTGGAGTACTTTAAATTGGACCAGTCTGAATCTCACCCTGATAGCCATTTCCTGTGGGCCCTGGAGGGCTTTCGCCCAATCGTCTTACCCCAAACTCGCCCAGGTCTTTTTCCCATACCGACCTTAGTGGACCCAGTAGGTATGGGAATTGTTCATTAGTTTCCTATAAATCAGCGACACTCCCCAATGTGTCAATGCCTTGGTCAATATCCGGTCCTCTAGAGGTGAGAACTCTGGTATCTGCTCGGCCTACCACAGATTGCGGTGCAGGGCATGCCCCAGCTGTAAATGCTGAAAATGCTCACTCTGCCTGACTGTACTTCCCACATAAGTCCTCAAATTTTATGTAGGATTGGTTCCTCCAGACATCTCCCAAATGTTCTATGCCTATGAGCTCCCATTTCAGGAATCCCACCAGTCCCCCCACCTCCGACAGTTGATCGCTGCACCAAAGCGGCGTCAAACCGGTAAGTTTCCCCTTCCAGCTCAGAAACCGTCAACTACTGTGTGTATGGTGTGGCATGCACCTATTTTTCTATAAAGAAGTTCCTCATGCCCACCCCGGCCCATGGATGCCCTGTCCACTCCATACGCTGGGCACCTGATGATCAGCAAATATCCATTCATTAATGACTAGGAGTTGGGAGGCCCAATAATACTTCAGAATATCGGGGACTGGCAGTACCCAATCATTTAACCCTCGTTGCAAATTGGCCAGAGCTATTCTGGGGGCTCCCCCACCCTCACAACAATCTGCAAACTTATTGGTTGTCAGTTATTGTAAACTAGAAAAACTGTTCATGTGGGACACCTGAAATAAATAATGGAGAGGTCACTCAATAGGAGTTGATAAAATACCTATATAAAATGGCCAGATGTGTGTGAGGCATACCTGATGAAATACCAATTGCCAGGGTTGGTGACGTGCACACCAAATAAGTGAACAGAGAGTACATACTCACATAGGACGCAGACGGGTACTAAAAAAAAAAAAAAAAAGGGGGGGGTGGAAATCAGGCAAGTAATACCAACTATGGCCAGCCAAAAAATTATATATAGGCAGGGATAAATATCTTGGGAACTTACCCTAGTGAGGGAAGAAAGCTTGCGCAAAACTGGTGCGTAGTATCAGAAAAATATGCACTCAGACTGGAAGGGATGGTTCCTATATTGCTAACCACGTGGATTCGTGTTAGCAGGAGACAGGACCGCAGTGGAAAAATGAAGCTGTCCCCTTTATGGAAATGGAGGGAGTACCTTCAGAATGACAAAAGGTATTTGCCAGTATTACCCTGGGCCAGATGACCACTGTGATACTACGCCCCATATGTAATTTTTTCGCAACGCTGTCGACTAAGATTCATAACGAACCATTCTTTAGCCTACCTGATTGAAAGGAGGCACATGAAATGTATCATGCAACAATTTATGGTCGTCATGATTAAAGAAATCTCAATTTAAGAAGAAAAAACTTTATTTGTTTTGTTGGTTCTTTCTTCACTTGGGACACTGAGCATAGTTTACATGATCTATAATACAGTCATTACTTTTGATACAAAATAAGTGTTTGGTTGTGTTCATTATTGTCTGTATTAAGATTCTCTCTTGGCATTCTACGTCCGTGATTATTTTGCCATTGTGCCTACAAAAATTGCCCACATGAACCGTTGTTTTTCTATTTTACTATATGCCCTGGTCCAAGCGAGTAGGGCTGTCCTTGTCCTTCAGATATAATGTCAGATATTGTGTGACATGTCTGAATGCAATAACAAAAAGCTCACAGACTGGTAGTACAAAACTGGTTAGGTGGCATGCTATGGGTAGTACAGGAATTTAGTTTAAATGGTTTTAGCCATGCCCTTTTAACATAGACCACACATATTGGAAAGGATTCCTAGTTAGACGTATTAGGCTACACCCCCTTTTAGAGACTACTCACTCCCAATATTTTCATCCTTCTTAAAGCCCTGCTGTGCAATAAAATAAATACTACATGTTTGCTGCAGAAATGTGCTTGGTTTGGCAGAGTTCTAAATCCCAGCCTTTGCCATATTAAAAATAAGACACAAAATCTTAGAAGTTAAAAGATTAAGGTTCATTTTGAGTAGCACACGTCTTTATAGATCTCGTCTGCCGTTTTAAAGATTTACTTAGAGACGGGACAAATTCAGAGCACCACCCTAGAAGACATCAGGAGCTGAGCTTTAAAGTTGAGGGAGGCCAGGTTTGGATGTAGAATTGTGCCTTCCCTTCAGGGATTTTTATCGAAAAGAGCTTAAGATGTAAAGAAAGAAGCAGTTGTAGAATGTCTGAATGTGAAATTTGCCTCACCCATCTGGGAAAGATCAGGATGGAGGCTTTACTTACTTTTAACCCAATTTCTCCTGCAGAGAACATTCATTAATGTTACAAGCACAGACTAGTCACACCAATGGGCATGGTCCCAGAGTACTTCCAACTACACACATGTATGTACAATTCACTATTTTTAAAATTAGTTTTTTATGAAGTATCATTTTGGGAGCCTGTCTATAGGTTATAATAGGCACATTTTGTGTATTTTTCCTTAAACAAAAATGTAAGCCAATTTTGAGAAGAAAAAAACCCACTACATTAAAACTTGCAACAGCAAAAAACAGGAAAACAGAAGAAAGCAGACAACACAGGTAGAACACTGCAGCCTTTACAGGTTGGAAAAAATGCCACTGTTCCTTTAAGATCGCATACTCCGCCATCACACCAAATCAGTGGAAGTTAGCCCAGTTCTCTTTTCCCTTTCCTGTTAAGAGGATCCTGAAGCACCATGTTCAGTTTGGTGTGTCTGATTAGGCTGAAAGCCTTTCCTACAGGAAACATTTTTCCTTTGCATGAGAATGTCAATATCTTTGTGAAGTCCCCTACCTTGGATTTTATATAACAAAATAAAATAAAAAAGTGCCTTCTACTGATCTACACAACCTGGACCTCATGGGTCTTATGAAGCTCATTCTCGTGATAAATATGATCACTTCCTTACCTTTTCTAGGAGGACCATCAGACTGGGATAAACCGGACTTCACAAACCAAAAAACAAAAAATGAAAATTTCTGAAATCTGCTTGACGCAGTGGAAGGCAACCATACCAGTAGCAGCCGCCACAAATAAAGGGTGGTGGGGCGGGTGGAGGGAGCGCGGGGCGGTGGGTCTGGGTTGCACCCAGGGGGTGGGGGCCAGTGTTAGAAATTTACAAATTATCGATAAAAAAAAAAAATCACCTGGGACAGACTCTCATCCAATCGCCGTGATGCAGAGCAGCACACGGATTGGCCTGAGCGGGCTAGATAGATGCTCCGCTAAGGCCATGGAGTCTGTGGGGGTTTCTCCAGCCAGGCTGCTCAAAGCAGCCGGGCTGGAGAAACCTAAGGGCGCATGTGTGTTTTGGTCGGACTAAGACAGCCGGCCAAACACACATGAGCACTTAGGGAGTGGAGTGCATGTAGCACTCCTCCTCCCACCTCCAATACCTCTGCCCCGCCCCTCCCTACAGCACTGGCTAAGAGCCGGCAAATGCAAAATAAAATGATGCAAGAACATAGTTTTATTTTACATTTGCTGGCTGAGCCAGGCAGTGGGGAGACACTCCTCCGCCATTGCGGAGGAGCCGCCGAACCATAAAAGGGAAATTTTGCCGATAAGGCTACGCTTACAGTTCTTGATTAGTCTCCCAATATAGATGAGCCGAATAGTCCTAGCAAAAATAGTGTTTCTCCCCAGACAGTTCTCCTGTTTTACAAGTCTACCAGTGCTTCTAGTGCAACTGACTACTCAAGGAGCTTAATGAACTCTTAGTACTCTGCTTAGGATAGATGGGAGCCATGGGTAGAAGTAGGAAATCCAAACTTCCACCAGCAGAGGGAGGCCTGGGAGAACCAGATTTGAACTTTACATGTGGGTTGCAGAGCTGCAGTGGATTACATTATGTATCCTATGCCTGAAGCACACGAAACAAAGATGTGTTTGGCTGTACTTTCCAGAGGAGAACCAGAAGAAAAACTGCTGGAGACTAGGGCAATGTGGGTTGCTTTGTATTGCTTTAAGCTGTGTACTAGAAGGGCAAATGTAAAGATCACCACTAGCGCAATTCAAATTGTGAGCCTCCCAGGATTAAGAGCAGAATTGGCAACTTGACTCAAATTATGGTAGGAGGTTGGGGTTGAGAAACAGAGTGGGTTGGTGGGAGGTAATGGAGGGGAACTGCATGACAACTGAAAGGTAAGGAATTACACAGATTTGTTCCAAAAATACAAAATTCCCAGAGGCCACTTTCTAACATACAGCAAAAATATAGATTCATACAATCCTGAAGAGGAACCTAAACATTTTTGGTGCTTCTGACCGTGAGAGAAGGTCAGGGTATAATACACACTATATAATAGACCCTAATTTCAGAGACCAAAACAGATCTGCCCCTCTCTAAAGAACAAGCATTGGCAAAGCCAATAAGAGTGACCTTTAAGGCCTATTGGACTTGCTAAAGTGTGAAAAACTAAACCTGTTTTACTACAACACGGCTTCTATGCATTATAGCAAAAAGAACACCTTTTTTATTTACCAATCGGAGATGGATCGTATATAAAAAAAAAAAAAAGCAGCACAAAAGTATTACAAAAATACATTGGATGAGCAGCTAGAGGTGGCTGGGTCGGGGGGGCAGGGGTGAAGCAACACGGCAGGCGGGGAGAAACAAGTGAGAGAACAGGGGCGAAAGAGCAGCATGGACACACAGAAGAACATGCACGAGAGAGCCACGCAAGTGGGGGAAAGAACAGCATGGGAAGGGGGAGTAAAGCACACGAAGGAGACAGCTGGAAAACACAAAGGTGGTGTCTTGGTGAAACTTGGGAAAATGTATTAGGGGACACACACTGCGTGTGTCTGGGATGTATCTAGAGCCTGAATCCACACAGCTCTCTTCCTGGGTTTCTAACCAAGGTTCCCTCCCTAGAGCCAGCTACAGCATCCTCCCTTTTGACCCAATATCTCAAACTGGTCCCTAATGAAATTAGCAAGGACCTCTTTGTCCAAACTCCTGGGAATCCTCCCCCCTTTGACCCTACATAAATCCTTCATCTGATCTATGGGCATGGTGTGGAGGTAAATTCCAATACCCGTGTTCTCCATTGCCTATGCGAGTCGCCTTTGTGCTTAGAAGAAAAAAAAACTGGACTTATTGCAGCACTGAAGCAAAGTGGAAATGGCCAATGTCACTTGTTATCTTTTGGCTCCTTAGGCATCCAACCGCTGCTGCCAATTGTCAGAATCCCCTTCAGTGGGCGAAGGGGCAAGCAGGAGTTACTGAGCCCATCCGTGAAGGCTGAGGCCTTTTATTCCCAATGTCCAGGGGGCCGGCCTACTCTGGATGGAGGGTGTGGGGTGGGTGGATTAGGAGGACTTGAAACCTGAATGTGGCCTGCTAGATCAGATGCCCAGAAGCATGAAGGCCAATGCCACCTCTATATTCCAAGATTTTGCACTATTGATAACCAAACTATGCCAGATTATACAGCGGAAAGCTGCAAAACCACCCATAACTGGTAAGTGGAGAGCAGAAGTGAAAGTAGGCAAAAAGTGAAGCAAAGACACAACACAGATAATAAAGTGCTCCGATGAGGCACTCCCAAGTCTGGGCAAGCTGACCTGGCGTTGATGTTCACGGTGGCCCCCTCTCTGGCACACAGGGCCACCCATCACAAGGTCATGCAGGCCTGGCGACATCCACAAAATACTCGCTCCTTGGCTCAGTCCACAGCGGCCACTCCTGGCACACGGGGGTCACCGAAACAATCCAGTACAAGGGCTACGGCCCAATCAGAGCAAGAGAGGATTTCTCACACCTCGCACATGGAGTCATCACGATAGGGCTCCTCCCTGGGTCTTGCTCCTTCCAACGCTCTCCTCTTCCTTACGAGGCACATTGGTTTTGGTGAGCAGGCAGGCGCTGCTGCTTCAGGGCAGTGGTCTATGTTTCCCTGTGTGAGGTCCCCATACCCAGTATGGAGACTAGCAGACCTGGGCCCTTGGTCCTGGTCACAGGCAGAAGTTTTGCAGAACTTCCCATCCTCACACAGCCCACCTGGCTGCTCGGCAGATGATGTTTGGGGACTTAGAGTCCTTTTCCAGACACAAAATGTAATTTTGTGTCAGAATCTCTGGGTCTGCTTTTTTTAAATGGACATCTTTCCCCTTTCTTCTTCCTCCTGAAGGATGTCTGTCACATGTCACAGCAGGCAGGACTCCAAAGCTGATTAACCCCCAACAAGATTCATGGGAGTGACCAGAGTTCACACCTGGATGTCAGCCACAGGGATATGTGCATCAAAAGGTTAATCCTGGGCTCCCAGTCCTACTCTTTATGATTCCCTTATCAGCCCCATCTCTCTCTTATTGAGATGTGTCCAGACCCCTTCCTTGTGATCTATCACTGAATCAAAGAGCCCTTTGAAATGCACAGAGCGCCTGGCATTTCCACCCTCCAGTGCATGTCCCTCCCAGCTTACAGGAATGCAGCAATACACAAATCGGTCTGTGGGAGGGAGAGGGGGGGCGGGGGGGGGGGGGGATTCCTCTATTCTTCGTGTTTTCCACCAGGCAGACATGGGCTTCCCAAAATGGAACCCAAGGTCCTCCATGTAATGTACCAGTTTAGGCACACTTGCACTCAGTGTATATCCACAGCACACTTACTGCACAGCACTATTGTCCTCCTGTATTATGCCACCACAAGCATAACTACATGCATCATATGCATTCAGTCTGCGCACACTGTTCAGTACTGCAGCCTTTCTGCATTGTACCAGAGTGCGTTACACACACACTGCCAGCACACACATTTACCATGTGCACACTGTACTGCACTTCACCCCTTGTTTAGTGTACTTCTTGCGAGCACACAGGCTCTCAGCACATGTTATCACGGACACCATTCCACATCTACCTGATGTAGGCCAGGGGTGAGTTAAGCACACAGCAGCGTAACTTTTAAAAAGGAGAGCGAGCCCGTTGGCCTCACTCCAGTGCGGGAGATAAAAAAGGGCCTGTTCACTACTACGGATCACTACACGGTATGCTGCCGCCACCACGCTTGTGCTACTTAACTACTGGTGAATGTGGCAGCCTTCCACCACTATGAAGGCAGCGCTTTGGGCTCCCATCCTGGTTCAACAAGACCACCATCCGTGAGACAGGCGTATGTCATAGTTAAAAAGTTAAAAACACACATTAGGGATGCAGACAACAGTACAGATGGGCACTCAGAGCAGGGGTACACATCTCTTACTATACAGAGGACTTTTCCGTCTCCACAACATGCTTCACAGAACATACCAAATCGCTAGTAAGCTACAAAGTTATACGAAATGACCACAGCTGAGTGCCCCAGATGGAGAGTAGATGAGGCAAACATTCTACATGTACACTGGACCTGCTGGGGGATTAAAAAACTGCTGGACAAAAATAAATATACTGAAGGAAGTCACCGAGTGGCCCAATTTAGTTCAACCTGCATGTGGTCTGCTAGATCGGATGCCCAGAAGCAAGGCGGTCAAGACCCATTCTATTCCAAGATTTTGCGCTGCTGATAACCAAACAATGCCCGATTACACAGCGGAAAGCTGCAAAACCACACATAACTTAAGTGGGGAGCAGAAGTGATAAAGTTGGCTAAAAGTGAAGCAAAGACACTACACAGATAGAGGAGCATAATAGATCCTGAGAGAGTTCAGGCATGTGAAATCCTATTGCTAGAGTGTGTAGAACACAGGGAGAAAATGGAACATAACACTTTACAAACAAATGAGGAAGGGACAAACCCAATCACGTAGGACTGGAGATGAAGAACAGTACAACAGAGCCACTGTGCTTCTCCCCCTCACCCCTCTACAGTGTTTGGTGAAAACCTCCATCGTCCGCTGATCCCCCATCTATCAGAAGCTGAATGGTAAACTTCACTATATAGAGATATGAATTCTAAAAACATAATAGATTCTGAGAAGCACACAACTTAGCAGGTTTTTAGCTCTATTATTTTTAATCTTAATTTAATTTGGTTTTCTTTGTTTTAAGTTGCTTTGATGGTTGAAACAATAAGAACCAGGAGAAGATGTACACAAACCACTTTAATGACCTTGTAGAAAAGCAATTATAACACAAATGTACAACAGAATAAAACTGTAAGACCCTGACGAAACATCTAAGCACTGTTATTGAACTAACAAACAAGTCTGGACAAACAAAGATATTCCTTAAAAGTTCTACAACTGAATAAGTCAAGCAGAGTTGTAAAAGGCAAAAGGCTACATTGTAGAGGAGGGATTCATGTAGAATAGATGTACGAATTATGATGAAAACCAATAAGAAAATTACCAAAAAATGTGATATGCATCTTTTTCTGGGCTTAAAACCTTTTTAAACTGAAAAAAGTGGGAAAAACACTATTCTGAGTCAAGCTTTATGGAGATTCATCTTTCTGCTTCTTGGGTGAAGAAATTTAAAGCCAAACATCTTCCACCCGTATTAGATCCTAAGTAGTCATGGGCTTATGCAGCCAACAGAAGTAACTCCAGAGTTAGTACAGATCTCAAACTCTTCTTCACCAAGATCGTTTAATCACTCTTCACGTTACCTGTCACCTAGAGCCCCAGAGACTGATTCAAGACAATGTTATCTTGAGACGTTGAAAACATGCCTCCAGGCAGCTGCTTTGGGGAGTTCCTAAAAGTATTGGTGCAGTTTACCTCTCCCACATTCAGCCTTGGGACTACCCAATCGTTTTTTATTGGTTGTTTGATACCAAACTAAGATTCAGGGTTCAATCCATTTGGAAATAGACTGAGATAAGCATTTTCAAACAGGCCCAAAATTCATGAAGGCCCCGTTTTGCATACGACTTGAGTTTTGTCTAGGTAAATCTTTCGACACAGTCTTTACCTGGCATACACAGAGACATCACTACCAGAGAGGAATGAGACTGGGGATAAATTTTTTTTTTAAAAAGGACCAAAATGGACTGGTTCATATGCATGTCCAATACTACTTTGGGAATGAAGCCTCGAGGTGTTTTCAAGACCAGCTTTCTCTTATGATAATTAGGGTAGGTTTCAACACTCCATGACGCTGAATTAATTAAAACCAGGAAATCAGCATTCCATGAATTGTGTTGTAAGGAGGCTTTGTGGATTTGTTCGAAGGCAAAGCCCATGAGTTTAGAAAGGACTGCAAGGAGTTTCAAGGGAGGTGTGGTACACATGACAGGGGGAAAACATTCTTACTTCCCTCTAGAAAGTCCGAGTAACATGGATTATTAAATAAAAGGTTTGTGAAAGACATTTTCTACAAGCACTAATTGTTAGTTGCAAGAAGTACCTTAATAGAAGAGAACTGCAACCCCAACATGGCCAAGTAAAGGAGATAGGAAAGTATTGCTTCTACCTAGCACATAGCAGGGGTCGCTACTGTTCTGTATGCACCAAATACAGAATCTCCTCCACCTAAACTTAAAGAACCCAGTTAAAGGGCACCTCACTTCCTTGAGAATTTCTATACACTCCTGAGGAAGCTTTAAATATCCATACTGAATGAGTTCAGGAGTCGGACACGTTCAACAATGGTAGAATAGGTTTCAGAAACTGTCCTCTGAACATGAAGGAGATCTGGTCTGCACAGCAGTCACCTGTGTGGTCACTGTGATAGGCAAAAGGTCATTGAATCAACAGAGGCTGGGCCATTCTTGTCGAAAAAGGTTCACCCTGACCTTGCAGTAGTCCAGTGTGATGACTGAAGGAATTGGGAGAATCAGAGGGAAAACATCTAGAAACTACTAAGAGCAATCAAAAAGGCATTCCTCTTCATTCTTGATTGGTAATGGCTAAATACACAGTTTGAACATTTTTTGTTTCCTGCATCTGTGATAAAAGTCTGTTGCAGAAGTGTTGTGCAACACCTCATCTTTTAGTACCAATTCAGAAGTTACTTAAAGATTTCTGCAAAGGAATCCACCTCTGTTTCTGTTTGCCTGGAAGGAGGAATATGGAGACTTGCAGATCCCTGGCTAGGACTTCCTTATTGCTAGAGCTTCAACGGTTGGCATCTTGGACTCTGCTGCCACTCATTTGTGCAGATACTACATTGCTGTCATACTGTCTGGATCAGAAGGGAGTTGGTCTTGAAGGACGGGAGAAAGACTTTTAGAGCAATGTAAACTGCAGAAGTTTCGAAAACTGATGTGACTACTCATGGCATGCACTTGCTGCTTCCCCGCCGCGCCTGCTATAGTTAGGCCAGTGGGCAGTCTGAGACCTTCCCATTGGAGTGGCTGCTATTTATCTTTTATTTGCCTTGTGCCTCGCCCCATTCTCAGAGATGGCAGATGCCGTTGGGACACTGTAAGGAAGTGCCCTCTTTTTGCATGGTTGCCCCCACTTTTTGCCAAACTGCTGATGTACTTTGACTGAGTGTGCCCTGGGTTCCTGCCAAACAGGTACCCAGGGCCTATGTGCTTTCCCTAAAATGCATTAAAAACAAAATCCAATTGGCACTCTTTGGCCACAGGTCAGTCTCTTGTAAATGGTACCACGGGTACTGTGGCGAGGGAAGGCCTCTAAGGGCTGCAGCACTTATTGTGCCACCCTAAGAGGCCCTGTACCTTCACACCTACACACACACACCTACACACCCACACACCCACCCCCTTTGCAGGCTGCGTGTTTTGGTGCAGAACAAAGTGAAGAGTCAAAACGGCACACATCCCTGTGTGCCATGCCTACAACTCACTGCCCTGGCAAAGTCAGCCACCCCTCTAGCTGGGTGCACTATACCAGTGGTGAGGATACAGGTGCATGAGCCCGGTGCCCCTACAGTGTCTAAGCCAATTCTTAGACACTGTAAGTGCAGTAATGCCATTAAGAGTATATGGTGCTGGGAGTTTGTCATTACAAACTCTACAGCCCCATAATGGCTTTACTGAAAGCTGGGAAGTTTGGTATCAAACTTCTCAGCACATTAAACCCACACTGATGCCAGTGTGGGATTTAATGAAAAATGCACTCAGAGGGCATCTTAGAGATGCCCCCTGAAAAAAGACCTAACAATAGTGTCCAGGCTGAGTGGCTGCTCGCCAGCTGCCACCACCAGACATGTTTCTGGACCCCAGGATCGAGAGCCTGCTGCTCTCGGGGGTCTAAAACAAGGCACATCCTGGGACTAGGTGCCAAGCCTCCTCCCCTAGGATGGGCAGGGTCCACAAAGGGGAAGCTTTAAAGGCTTTCCGCCTTTGTGAGCTACCCCAGGACTTTGCTGCATCCAGCAACTGGCTCCCACCGGTTCTGACCCCCACTTTGGGCGGGAGAATCGGCAGGAAAACCAAGTGAGGAAGGGAGGTGTGCCTACCTTTGCCAACCCCACCCCTCAGCTAGGGGAGGCAAGGAGAAGCACAACTCAGTCCCCACCATCTTGCAGAGGGGGGGGGGGGGGAGGGACCCAGCCAACCAGAGTGAGGCATATGCCCCCCTCCCACTGGAGGGTGGCATAATAGGGGGTGTACCCACCCCAAGGAAGGGACCCATTGGTCCTAACCTTTACCTACCTGTGACGCCCCTAAATCTAGTATTTAGGGGCAACCCTGAACCTTGCCTCCTCAGACAAGAATCGACAAGAAGAGAAGAAGTACCGAAGAAGCCGTGCTGAACTAAGAAGAGGAGGACGCCCACTGACTTATCCCCAGCCCTACCGGCCTGTCCCCACTTCGAACCTGCTCCAGCGAAATCCTAGTGTGTCCTGCAGCCAGCAACCTCAAGAACCCGGAGGACCTGCCCTGCCTTCCAAACCAAAGACTTTGTCTCCCGTAAGCACCGGATTTGCTCACCAACAGACTCTGGCCCCAGCAAAAACCGTGAGTCTGCACCACTCTGCACCAGACGCCCACGGCCAGAGTTTGAGTGGCCCAACACCATGAGGAGGTCTCCTCGGTGATCCTGACCCAAGATCTGGTGATGTCTGACCTGGCTAGAAACTCCAAGCCAAGCCTGCAGTCCCTTTCTGGAGTATCCCCGCGACCGGAGCTGGTAAGAAAACCAGACGCCTAAAGACACCCCTGCACCCGACGCCCCACGGCCTTGGGTGGCCCAGCCGACGGTGTCCCAGCATCCCAACTTACCTCTCCAACCGGTGGTCACCTCCAGAAGATCTTCATCCCTGAGCATGCAGTCTTTGTTGCAACCGGAGAATCCCCCTTGAAACCAACAGGGCACCCGACGCCAAACCAGTACCGTGCACCCAGCCGCCGCGGGTGTACTTTGGGTGCTAACTCGAAACCCCCTTTGCCCTGAGCTTAACACCAGGAGCTTTGCTCCCAAAACCCTGTGGCCTGCTCGTGAGCAACCACCAACCGGAGGACCCCTGTGACAGGGCACCCTCGGAGACCACCCTCGGGTGCCCCAGGGGCACCACAAAGATCTGTTTCGCATCCACAGAGAGGCGGAGCCCGAACCCGGAAGAGGTCACAGGGGAATGTGACGGAGAAGAGAGAGAGGCGTCGAGACCTGCAGAGGTGAAAGGAGAACAGGAGGAAGCGTACGCGGAGACCGACAACGAGACGATTGGTGAGGACCGGGAGAAGAATAACACCGTCCCGAGGGAGGAAGAGGACAAGAACAGCCATGCAGTGGCAGAGGTCTACCCAAGGGAAGGCGTTCCGGACGAGGCAGCCGTGGCTCAATCAAGGGGCCACAGCTACAGGCAAGTGACCCGGACGACCAGGAGGTTGTTGGGAGGGTGGGTTTTCACCCAGGTGTTTTTTACAGGCCTATAATGCGGTCCACAGGACATAAAGGGAGGAAGCGGTTAATTTTCTTTTGCCTTTCCCTAAAGACGGGTTCTGGAAGCTTTATTGGGCCAGAAGCCAGATTCAGACAAGGGAGTCTGGTTCGGGGCTTGGGGTACGAACAGCATAAGGGTCACGAGAAGGTTATCGTTCCCCATACTGTTCTCACACCCAGTATTCCCTTATTTCCACCCACACTCAGCCTAAACTCCCGGCAGAGACCTGCCGGTACCCCAAGCCCCGAACCAGACCCCCTTGTCTGAATCGGCCTTCTGGCCCAATAAAGCTTTCAGAACCAGTCTTTAGGGAAAGGCAAAAGAAAATTAACCGGTTCCTCCCTTTATGTCCCGTGAACCGCGTTATAGGCCCGTAAAGAAAAACCTGGGTGAAAACACACCCTCCCAACAACCTCCCGGTCATTTGCTTGTAGCCGTGGCCCCTACCTCGTCCGGAACGCCTTCCCTTGGGTAGACCTCTGCCACTGCACGGCTGTTCTTGTCCTCTTCCTCCCTCTGGACTGTGTTCTTCTCCAGGTCCTCACCAATCATCTCGTTGTCGGTCTCCGCGTAAGCTTCCTCCTGTTCTCCTTTCACCTCTGCAGGTCACGACACCTCTCTCTTCTCCGTCGCGTTCCCCCTGTGACCTCTTCCTGGTTCGGGCTCCGCCTCTATGTGGACGCGAAACAGATCTTTGTGGTGCCCCCGGGGCACCCGAGGGCGGTCTCCAAGGGTGACCTGCCACAACCACTATCCCCCATTGGATAACATTGGGCCTCAGCACTCTGCCCTAGTGCCGCTGAGGGTGTTTCAAGAGTGCATTCTTGACCCTGGGGGGACCCTGGTGGAACCCTGGTTCTAACCCCAGAATACCAACTCCCACAAAACAGTACTTACCTACAAACCATTAACTTTATTTTTCGTCATAGGAATAAATTGACTGTCCTTGAATACTGTTCTAAGTGTGGAGTTGGTTTGTATGGAACATTGAAAAACTGTCTTTGTACTAAAAGTGTAGTACTTACCTTTTGTCTAGGAGATGTCTCAGTGTGATATCTAGGCATATCACACTGATTAGCAAAAGTAATCTAAAAAGTAACGTACATAGTAATCTGAAAAGTAATTTCAAAACATTGACATCTGTAATTCAATCAACTGCATTTGAACATGCATTCAATTGTAAAACATTGCATATGATTTTGCAAAGCATTTCACTTAGCTGCACCAGGCTTGGCTTGGTTCTAGAAATAAAACAACAAAATAATATTTCTGATACAAGCAAATTGGTCTGAGTTCAGTCTTTAAGTGTGTGACATCATTTGCTGCCCGAGTGTGTACAACAAATGCTTAACACTACCCTCTGATAAAGACTTGCTGCTCGCCCACACTACCACAAATAGAGAGTAAGGTGCTATCTACTTTTACCTCTGCCCACCTTTGGGGCTCCACTGGACTCTGTGCACACAATACCTAATTTTGGTATAGTATATACTGAGCCAGCTTCCTACAGACACGACCAGTTACTGCCCTTAGACTCACGACAATCCCTGCAATGGACCGCACTAAATTGGCTGGGGCTGGCCCTTCCTCTCTCCAGACTTCGTTGGGCACAGCCCTGCTCGATGACTCCATGGCTGAACCGGACAAGCTGGACTCTACTCTGAGGGCGATTAAGTCATTGCACACCTCCCTGGAGGCAAAGATCGATGCCATTGCTATGAACTTGATGCGGAATGACCACAGGAGGCCGACAGAATGTGTCATGAACTCAGAGAAGTAGAGAGCTGAATTACAGTCCCATGCGGAGGACCTCCACTAACAAATATGCAACCTAACTGAAAGAATTTGCTTCCATGAGGTCACAGCTGAGGACACGGAGGGTCATTCACGTCACAGCAATATCCGCATTGTGGGCCTGCCAGAGGGAGCACAGGGAAGCAACATGGTGGACTGCTTGGAAATCTAGCTAAGGGAACTCGTACTGTCTTATGAACTTATTTATTTTATTTTGAAGGTTTTATATAGCGCGAACATGACCCTTGCGGGTATCAGAGCACTTTAAAGGGGGAGACAAACGAACAAAAGAACAATGTATGTCATAATTATGTCCTACAATAGAAAGTTACAAAGGTGTATGCGCAAAGACAAAAAGTAGGACAAGATCCGTTGAGAGGGTCAGATACGTTGTTCATGTGAGTTTACTCATGAGTAGAGACTTTACTTCTTTCTTGAAAGAGGCAGTAGATTCAGTCTGGTTTCTGGGGGCAGTGCATTCCAGATCCTTGGAGAGATTCCAGAGAATGACTGGTTGTATGTTTTCTTTTTGGCAAATCGTTGTGGTTTCAGAAGAAGAGTGCTGGAACTTCTGGAGGATCGGTTACCACATGAGAGCTTCAGTTTCTGGGCCAGATAGCACCGGGTGTTGTTGTGAAGAGCTTTGTGAGTCATGCAGGCGATTTTTAGTTGAATTCTTGCTTCAAATGGTAGCCAATTGAGAGCTCCAAGGTCGGGGGAAATATGGCAGTTTCTTTTAGTACCCATGATGAGCCTGGCCGCTGAATGAGGGAGGCTCTTAGAGGGGCCGTTGTAGACCTGGGAAGTCTACAGAGTTGCACTCCTATAATCTAGTCTGGGGATTACTAGAGCTTGTACAGCCAATTTGAAGTCATTAGCAGGAAGGAAGGGTTTTCATTTTCTCAAAATATTCATCTGTATGTTTGCTCCTTTTGTTGCGACACTGATATGTTTCTGCATGTTTAGATTCATGTCAAGTGTTAATCCCAGCGATCTAGCTGAATCGATAACTTGAGGCCGGCAATTGAGCGCTGTAAGTTGTTTAAGCCATTCCTCTATGATGGTTGTTTGGTTGGGAGGAGCGATTAGGAGGAATTCAGTCTTGAGGGTGTTTAGTTTCAAGTGGTTTTCAGCCAGCCAAATCTGTGTTTTTTGTAGAGTTAGATTGAGCGATCGGATGTCCTCCAGAGAAGTGACCTTTAGGTACAGTTGTGTATCATCTGCGTACATGTGATAGTGGATGTTGGAGGAGCTGAGAATTTCGATGAGAGGTTCCATGAATAGGATAAAAAGCGTAGGTGAGAGGGAGGAGCCCTGCGGGACTCCTAATGTGACTGGGATGGAGATAGATGAGGGTTGATTGACCTTGAATCTTTGGGATCTATTTTGGAGGAAAGAGGTGAACCAATTTAGTACGGATCCTGATAGGCCAATTCTATATTTCAGGAGGTCCAGAAGATTGTCATGTTTGACGGTGTTGAATGCCGAAGATAGGTCGGGCAGGATTAGAAGACAGGCTTCGTTTTGGTCTAGGATTTTTAGTGCATCATCCAGTATGAGGGTCATAGCCAACTCAGTACTGTGCCCTGCGCCAAAGCCGGATTGGTATTGGTTTAGCAGGTTGAATTGGTTAAAGAGCTTTCGGGCTCCGAAACCCAAGTCATGCCTCCTGCACTAAATAATCTACAATGTGAAGACTTGGCCAAATATTTTCTCCATAAAGTAGAAAAAATATATTCTGAAATGAAGGACAGGAAACCGGACAACAACCTTCAACAAACATCCTCATTTACTCCTTTAGCCAGGACCATCTTTTACCAAGACAATGAGGCATCAGAATCTAGGGCAACACTTGAATCCTGGGCCCCTCTAGACATGAACTCCTTCAAACGGATTTTAGATCGCATTAAATCTGGTTCACCTCGAGATCCTCTTCCAATCTCGGTGCTTTAACAGCTTGAGTCGCCTTCACTCCTGATAATTATGGAACTTCTGAACGCCTCCCTGGAGGAAGCAACAGTTCCTTCAGAGTGGAAGCACTCAATGGTGCTTCCTCTCTTAAAGAAGGCCAATGCTGATCCGGACCAGCCGTCCAACTACCGGCCTATTTCACTGCTTCCGTCCTTTTCAAAAATTCTTGAAAAGCACAAACTCTCAACTAGCCCGATTTGTTGAATCACAAAATTTTCTACATCCATCTCAGTCAGGCTTTAGAGCCGGTTTTTCGACCGAAACGACACTCCTTGGAGTCACGGAAAGGCTGCGATACCATCTAGATGCAGGAGCTACGGTAGCCCTCATACTGCTCGACTTAAGCGCAGCGTTTGACACGGTCTCTCATACCGTGTTAGTGGAGGCTTTACGATCCTTGGGTATAACTGGAACAGCACTTAATTGGCTCATTTCTTTTCTCACGGACCATACGTTCCAGGTCTTCTCTCCGGCCGCCTGTTCCAATAAGCATGTCTCCCCCTATGGGGTACCTCAGGGCTCAATTTTAAGCCCTTTATTTTTCAACGTGCATGTCAGACCTTTAGCCAACATTGCAGAAGAGGTTGGGTTGTCCTTGTTCTCCTATGCAGATGACACCCAGATTATCTTCTCCCTCTCTGCTGAGAAAGCATCTGTAACATGTGCTTTGCAGCTAGGTCTGCGCAACATTGCATCTTGGATGCAGGCTAATTTTCTTAAACTTAATGGGGAGAAGACGGAGGTCTTGATTCTGGGGAATCATAAAGATCTTTGGGGCCCCCAACATTGGCCCATTAAAATGGGTGCTGTCCCTGAACGTTCTGGCCATATTCGCAATCTAGGCTTCATCATAGACGACTCATTATCTATGAAAAACCAAGCAGTAAAGGTGGCTGCAACTTGTTTTACCATACTGAAATGGCTCAAAAAGATCTGGATGCTGCCTAGTTCGACCCAGAGAACCGTGGTCCAAGCTCTTGTTACCTCAAGACTGGACTATGGCAACATCCTCTATTTGGGGGCAAATAAGGAGGTAACCCGCAGGTAATCCAGAACTCTGCCGCCAGACTGATTTGTCAGGTTCCCAGAACTGCCTCTATCGCAGCCTCACTGCGTTACCTTCATTGGCTCAGGGTGGAGAGCAGAAGTTCAAAGCCCTGAGCTACATGTTTAAAATCAAATCTGGAGCGGCCCCACAATACCTGCAGGCACTGGTTCACCCCTACTTGCCCTCACGCGCGCTCCGCTCTGCCACTCAGGCGAAGTTCTCTGTACCTAGAATTAGACTGTCACGTATGGGCGGTCGATCATATGCGTATTTAGGCCCCACTTTATGGAACTCTCTCCCTGCGCCACTTCGCAATGAAACCGTATATGTGAATTTTCGTAAAAGCCTAAAGACTTGGCTGTTTAATCAATAATTGTCCCCTTCTTGGTCCTTCCTGGCTGACGCCGGGAAACCCTTTTTGGGTAGCTGTTGCGCCTTACAAATTAAAAATACAATACAATGTGTTTGCCAAGTTGGATGTGTACACATTTTTCTAGGAGTTCAGCCAGTGTTGGTATGTTAGAGATCGGGCGGTAGTGATTTTAGTCCGTGTGGTCTGCCGTTGTTTTTTTTAGGATGGGGGACACCTGTCCTGAATTAAGGTTTTCTGGTATAATGCCTTGAAGCAGAGAACTTACACCTCACTTTTCCATTGAAAGGGGCCACACAGTATTGGCCACCGCCCTCTGATGCGTGCCTCCCACCCACGCCCAGTGGTGGCTAAAATACTCCACTACAAGGATCGAGAGGCAACCTGATCCTATGTTGCCAGTGAATCTTCATATTCCCAGATTACATGCTGGCGGTCTAACGCCTTCCTTCTTAGCAGTGAAGAAAAGAACAAGTTACTAACCTTCGGTAACGATATATCTGTAAGAAACATAGGTTAGTTATAGATTCCTTACCCTAGAATCTCCCCCAGGCGTCAGACTGGATCCGGAAAGTTTTTCATCAGCAGTACCCCTGCGCGACTGAAGGTGGCGTCAGTCGACTCCGCGTCCGTCGTGGTCACCGGGATGACGTCGCGGAAGTTACATAGATGCCGCCATCGCGCGCTGACGTCAGTTCTGTACACAACTTTCCACGCCAGAAGCGCAGAGCCATGCAAGACACAGACCACTGGTGCACAAAACTAGGGCCCTGAAAGGATGTCCTTAACCCTAGAAGTCAGTTCGCAGAACGGGGAGGATGGGTGGGCGGTAAGGAATCTATAACTAACCTATGTTTCTTACAGATATATCATTACTGAAGGTAAGTAACTTGTTCATCTGAAAGAAACAGTTAGTTATAGATTCCTTAACTTAGAATAGATACCCCAGCAATACCAACCCCAGAGCTGGGTCTGCAAACCAAGTTCACACCAGAAAGTCCTGAAGAACAGAACGGCCAAAGAAGCCGTCTCTCCGGACTTGATTGTCCAGGAAGTAGTGTCTCATAAACGTGTGCAACGATGCCCATGTAGCTGCCTGACAGATGTCAATCAGGGGGACTCCTCGTCCCAAAGCAGTAGTAGCTGCCGTCGGCCTGGTGGAATGGGCGTACAGCCCCACTGGAGGCTCCTTCTTAGCCAAAGAATAGCAGGCTTTGATGCACAGATCGACCCACCTGGAGATGGTCCGTTTGTGCACGGCCCGACCTTTCTTAGCGCCCACGTACTCAACAAAGAGCTGGTCATCCACCCGGAATTGTTCTGTGCGATCCAAGTAGAAAGAAAGCGCACGTTTTGGATCCAGACGGTGGAGCCTCTCTTCCTCTTTCGAAGGATGCAGAGGCGGAAAGAAGGTGGGCAAAGCGATGGTTTGGCCAATGTGGAAAGCAGTAACCACCTTGGGAAGGAAGGAAGGTCTAGTTCTCAGGACGACCTTGTCCGGATGGATAGCCAGAAAGGAAGGCTTAGAAGAAAGAGCTTGTAGCTCGCTCACCCTGCGAGCAGAGGCGATGGCCACCAGAAAGGCAGTTTTCAGAGTGAGAGGCCTGAGAGGGCAATTATAAAGCGGCTCAAAGGGAGCGCACATAAGATATGGAAGCACTAGATTCAAGTCCCACTGAGGCATTACGAAGGGAACAGGAGGAAAAAGATGAGTAATGCCCTTAAGGAAGCAATTTACAACAGGGGACTTGAAAAGAGAAGGCTGATCAGGAAGCCTAAGAAAGGCTGAAATGGCCGAGAGGTAGCACTTAATAGTGCCCAGAGCAGAGCCCTGCTCGGCCAAAGAGAGGAGGAACAAGAGAACCTCAGAAAGAGGGGCAGAAAGGGGATCCACAGCCTTTGCTGTGCACCATGCCACAAATTTATTCCATCTGCAGGCGTATACAGTCTTAGTGGAGGGACGCCTGGCTACCAAGATTACATCACAGACTTCGGGAGGCAGGTCAAACGATGTCAACTGCCGCCGCTCAATCTCCATGCAAGGAGGTGGAGGCTGGACAGGTTCGGGTGGAGGACCGTCCCCTGCTGCTGCGACAGAAGATCCTCCCGAAGAGGCAGTCTGATCGGAGGATCGATGGCCATGTTGAGCAGCTCGGGATACCAGACTCTTCGTGCCCAATCCGGAGCCACAAGAATGATTTGGGCCCGGTCGTGTCTGATCTTCTTCAGCACTCTGGGCAGAAGTGGTATAGGCGGAAAGGTGTATAGAAGACCGCAACTCCACTCGTGATGAAAAGCGTCGCCTAGCGAGTGCCGCCTTGGAAATTCCAATGCGCAAAACTGCTGACATTGTGCGTTCTCTTCGGTGGCTAATAGATCTAACCAAGGCTCTCCCCACTGCTGAAAGAGACCTTGCACCACCTCCGAGTGAAGACGCCATTCGTGATCCATCATGCACCTGCGGCTGAGTTTGTCTGCCCTGGCGTTCAGTGAACCTGCCAGGTGTTGAACCACCAGAGATATGCCCTGATGTTCCAGCCATGTCCAGGGGTGGAGGGCTTCCTGACATAGGGTCCACGACCCCACCCCGCCTTGTTTGTTGCAGTACCACATGGCGGTGGTGTTGTCCGTGAACACCTGCACTACTCTTCCCCGTACAGAGGGAAGGAATGCAAGACGGATGCAAGACGGATCGCCCAAAGCTCCAGAAGGTTGATGTGGAGCCCGGACTCCGCCGGAGACCAGAGGCCTCTGATCTCTGCCTCTCCCATGTGGCCGCCCCATCCCAGAAGGGATGAGTCTGTCACCACTGTATGATCTGGTTGGGGAAGGGAGAGGGATCTGCCGTTGACCCAATCCTGGTTCGTGAGCCACCACTGCAATTGTCGTGCAGTGCCCTCCGAGATCTGGACGTAATCGGACAGATTCCTCTGATGCTGCGCCCACTGGAACTTCAGGTCCCACTGCAGAGCCCGCATATGCCACATGGCATGATCGACCAGCAGGATGCAGGAGGCCATGAGGCCCAGCAGCCTCAGGGTCATCCTGACCGAAACACGGGATAGGGGCTGAAAGATCGGAATCATAGCCCGAATATCCCGGACTCGCTGTTCGGGAGGATAAACCCGAAACCGTGTCATGTCCAGAACCGCTCCGATGAAGAGGAGCTTCGGAGAGGGAATCAGGTGTGACTTCGGCACGTTGATTGAGAACCCCAGCGAATGCAGGAGGTCGGCCGTAGTCTGGAGGTGGGAGACGGCAGTCTGGGGAGAGCCCGCCTTCAACAGCCAGTCGTCGAGATAGGGGAAGACTGGAACCCCTGATCTGCGCAGATGAGCTGCGACCACCGCCATCACCTTCGTGAACACCCGAGGGGCACTGGTAAGGCCAAAGGGGAGCACGGTGAACTGAAAGTGCTTGTGGCCCACCATGAACCGCAGGTAACGCCGGTGGGCCGGGGATGTGAAAGTAAGCGTCCTGCAAGTCCAACACTACCATCCAGTCTGCAGGGTTGAGGGCAGACAAGACCTGAGCGAGCGTCAACATCTTGAACTTCTCCTTCCGGAGGAAGCGGTTGACGTTCCTGAGATCCAAGATAGGACGCAGGCCTTTGTCCTTCTTGGGCACCAGAAAGTAGTTGGAATAGCAACCACGACCTACTTCTGGGGCAGGAACGCGCTCGGTGGCACCCTTGGCCAAGAGTGCCGAAACTTCATGTTGGAGAAGGGCCAGGTGATCCTCCGACATGCGATGGTACTGAGGTGGCATGAAGGGAGGGGTAGTCTCGAAGGGGAGGGAGTAGCCCCTTCGGACTATTTACAAAACCCACCTGTCCGAAGTGATGGTGCACCAGTCGGGGAGGTGATAACGAACCCTGCCGCCCACTGGCGATTGGTGGCCCTGAAAGGTTGGACTAGGAGGGTTTGGAGGCTGCTACAGAGGGGGCTGTGGTGGACTGGCCCGCTCGCTGGCTCCCAGAACCACGCCAGTGGTTCCCACGTCCACGTCCCCAGCCGCGCTGAGACTGTACAGCTTGCGCCGGCCTGTGGCACTGGGCGGGACGTAGTGGGGCACCCCTTCCGTAGCCACGAAAGGCAGACTGCGCAGGGCGGGTGGTGGAGAGGCCCAAAGACCTGGCCGTAGCCCGTGAGTCCTTAAAGCGCTCCAGCGCGTTGTCTGCCTTGTCGCCGAAAAGGCGACGGCCATCAAAGGGCATGTCCATAAGGGTGGATTGGACATCCCCTGACAAACCAGTCAAACGCAAACAGGCATAGCGTTGAAGGGCTACTGACGTTGAAATCGTCCTGCCAAGTGCGTCGGCGGTATCCAGCCCACAGCGGATGGTAAACTTCGCTGCGTCTCTCCCCTCGGCAACGGCACGGGATTGTGTGGCCCGGGCCTCCTCCGGGCACTGAGGCACCACCTGCGCCACCATATCCCACACAGAGTGGGTATAACGGCCCAACAGACATGCCGTGTTTACCGACCGCAGTCCCAAGCTGGTGGAAGAAAACATTTTCTTGCCAAGGCGGTCCAGCTTTTTGGATTCCCGTTCCGGAGGTGCGGTAGGGAAGGCGCCCTTGGACTTGGAGGCTTGGACTAACAAGCTCTCAGGGGTGGGGTGTTGGGAGAGGAAAGTGGGGTCGCCCGGGGCTGGGCGGTGGCGTCGGGCAATCATCCTGTCCACAGGAGCCCCTGTGTTGGGCCTGGACAAAGTACCCAAAAGGATGTCCGTGAGGGCTTAATTAAACGGGAGCATGGGCTCCGAAAAGCTCGCTGCCGGCTGAAGCACCTCTGTCAGGAGGATAGTCCTGACTGCCACCGTAGAAAGCTTGAGGTTGAGAGCCTCGGCCGCCCTACGCAACACCACTGTGTATGACGCTCCCTCCTCCGTAGCCACGGTAGGAGGAGACAACATGCCTAGGTCTGGGGAGGTATATAGTCCACTGGCATGCCCCTGTTCCTCCCTCCAGTCCGGATTGTACTCGAACTGGTCTGTGAAAGAGTCACCAGACCCCTCCGAGTCTTCCTCACCCTCCTCTGGCTGCCAATCTGGTTGAAAATAGCCAGGGTGGAACACAGGGACAAAAGTACCCATTGGCGTCGGCTGACGACGGTCTGACTCCGTGTCCACGTCGAGGTGGGAGCAGGGGCCGACGCCAGCTGGGGGTCCAGCCGGCGTCAGCTGCGGGCGTGGTGCCGGTGGAGTCTGCGCCGGTGGAGGTGTAACAAAGTCGAACGGCGCCGATCCGGATCCAGGCCTGGATCCAAGGGGGCCCTGCGGTGCCGAAGCCGCCGGCGTCGAAGGCCCAGGGCCGCCAACCGAGTCCGCGGGGCCCGAAGGCGTGCCGGCGGAGTCGGACTGCCCAACGATGGCATGCATCGCTTCGTAAAATTGACGAAGCTGGGCAGGGGTCACTCCCGGTCAAGGAGGGAAGGCCGGAGTTGCGGCAGGGGAACCACCCGCACCCTGCGTCGCGTCGGCCGACGGACGAGGGGAAGTCGAAGAGCAACAATGCTTCTTCGACTTCTTCTTGTGCTTCGACTTACATGACCCTGAGTGCAAAGACTTAGAAGAGGAGTGATCATGATGATGACTCCGCGATCGGTCCCTCGACATCCCTCGCGACCAGGACATTGCGCGTGTAGAGCCGACTGCCAGGCTTCGAGGCGCTTTCGGGACTGCTCCCACAGACTTCGGGGCCATGGTTTGACAGTCTGAGCACGACTTGGGGTCATGGTCGTGCTCCAGGCAGAAGAGGCACACGCGATGCGGATCCGTCACCGACATCATTCGGGAACAGGAACCGCAGGCCTTGAAACCGGGCATCCCTCGTGCACCAGGAGTCGGATAAAGACTCGAAACGAAGTCGACAAAAGTCGCAAAAAACTCAGTAAAAAAAGTGACTGGGGGTACCGCTCTTCCCGGATCTACGCTTGCTGGCGCGGAAAAAGAAAGAACTGACGTCAGCGCGCGAGGGCGGTGTCTATGTAACTTCCGCGACGTCATCCCGGCGACCACGACGCCGGACGCGGAATCGACAGACGCCATCTTCAGATGCGCAGGGGTACTGCTGACAAAAAACTTTCCGGATCCAGTCTGACGCCTGGGCGACATTCTAAGGTAAGGAATCTATAACTAACTGTTTCTTTCAGATAAAACTGACAGAGATAGGGATAAAATATGCTTTACTCTTTCCAGCCCAACTCAAGGTTGTGATGGATCAACAAACTTGCTTCTTTACAGAGACCGAGACCTGGGACCGGATTGAGGCATGTGGCAAGTCCACTTGAGGTGTCCTAGAGATGGCTGTCCCCCCTCCTCTAACTAAGTCTCACTCTCAAGATCAGGTATAGAGCAGCAAGTGCGCAGCTCTGGATGCAGCAGCAGCCGCCGCCTTTCGGGTTCCATCGATGGAACTCCACAGCACCTCCA
Organism: Calotriton arnoldi; assembly: GCA_963921515.1. Lineage (NCBI taxonomy): Eukaryota > Metazoa > Chordata > Amphibia > Caudata > Salamandridae > Calotriton > Calotriton arnoldi. The sequence goes on from CAWUFW010001239.1 coordinate 265,429, forward strand.
AAGGAACTCCACAGGGACCTCAGAAAAGGATGACGACACTGCCCCTTTGTTGCACGACACGTACTCAAAGCCAGAGGTCACCTTGAAGACAGAAGGTGACCTCTTGTGATGGCCATCGCTTCATCCCTTTTCACAGGCTGCCTCGTCCCCCCCCACCCCTCCCCAACTCAATGTATGGTACACTGTTCCTTGCAGCTGCCCAATGACACTAACTACGCCAGTCTAACAGATCATATCCCCCATTGTTGGTAGCACCTGCTGGGCCCTCCGTAATATCCATTGTACTGACTCTACACCCCCGCTGCCTATGAAATTATGTTACTCGATTCCCTATTTTTGTTCTTACAGAGCTGGAGTGTAATGGAGGGCATTGGTCTTACATGCTCCTTCTATCCTTTACACAGGACTAGGTTGTGGAATCTTACTTTCATGTGGTATTGGGAAAGGGGGGGTGGGGGGGGGTTAATTCCCACCACGACAAAGACACCGACATATCACATCCTATCATGTAACTTCAAAGGGATGCACACCGCAAACAAACGATTCAAAATCCACTCACATTCGAAGCGCCAAGGGGTCCACATTGCACTGTTGCAAGAGTCTCACATTAATAAACTGCAGGGAGAGAGGTTTACTCTACAGACTATTAGGCCTTCACTAGAGGCACCTTGATATGGGTTAAGGCGGGTAGACTTTTTACGATCCATTCCGAGGGCATCGACCAGGAAGGAGACTTCATCGTACTAGAGGCCAGACTGGATGGATCCCATATCATACTTGGTAGAATTTATTCCTTGAATTCTGATCAATGCCAATTCCTGGAGTGCCTCTCGACCCACCTAGCTAAATAGACATATGCCCCTTGGCTGATTGGGGTGGGCTTCAATCCCCCCGCTCCATAGGGCGCAACAGTCACTAATGTGCGAGCGTCCTCTTCATGGTTACAACAGTGGTCCCTGAAAGACGTGTGGTGCCATCTCAACCATGAACCTAGGGGGGATGGGGGCTCGGATCCATATTTACGGGGGGGGCCCTAAAGCAATACCTTGGGAATTAGACAGCCTCAAAAGGGAGTACGCAGATACTGAGATGAGCAGTTGACAATCAGAAGCTTTGGAGCTCCCTAAATCAGCTGCGTGAGAGAGAGGCAGTCCTTTTGGAACCTTATGTAATGGCTAGAGTACTCGGCCCATACACATTTGTAGGGGTACAAATCTGGCCACCTACTGGCGTGGTTACTCAAAACTGAAATCAAGCAGCCTCAGGTGGCAGCCCTCCAAAAAGCGGACAGAGTGCTGCAGTATTCTCAACAGTCTGTCCTACTGACGTTCTACAATTACTACAGTGACCTGTACAATTCACGACTAGCTAACCCCTTATTTGCAGTAACTTTCCTGTTCCCTCAGCTGTCGCCAAATAATCATGATGAGATCGATGCTCCTATTACAGTCCATGATGTCGGGGGGGCTTGGGGATGAAATCACTGAACTGGCTGCTGGTAAAACACCAGGCACAGATGGACTTGGCAGAGCTCTAGAAGGTATTTGCTACCACCCTGGGGTCTAAGCTACTTTAGATATGTAATGAGGTTCTAGAGGCCAACTGTCTTCCTGCAACTCCACGGAAGGCTACACTGACCTTGATATTAAAGCCGGGCCAAGATCCAGACGACCCTGCCTCCTTCCATCCTCTAGCCATTATGAATATGGACTACAAGATCCTCAGCAAAATCCTGGCCACCTGACTCCTACAGGTGCTCCCACAGTTGATGCTGATCAAAATGGGCTTGTATCTGGCAGAAGCACTTCCCTAACTATCTGACAGCTGTATAGGATCATGGAGGTTGTGCATGCCAACTGGCACAGGATGGTTGCTCTCGTACTAGACCTGGAGAAAGTGTTCAACACGCTGCACTGGGAGTACAGATGATCCAGCTCCTATACACAGTTCCAATGATTCAGATTCACTACTAGGGGCAAACAGCTGTACCCATTTAGGTATATAGGGGCACCAGACAGGGCTGCCCTCTCTCCCCCCCAGCCCGTTTTGCACTTGTTCTGGAGCAAAAAGTGATCTGAGCACATCAGAGTGGGAATGGGGGATCCCCCTTTTTAACATAGTCTGTGTGATCTCGCTATATATGGATGACATTTTACTTCAAATCCTTGCATATGACCATTCGGATATTGCCCTCCTCGCGGAGTTTGGTGTTGGTTAGAAGTGCCAAACCTCCTCCCCCAGGATGGGCTGGGTCCATGAAGGGGAAGCTTCAAAGGCTTGCCGCCTTTGTGAGCTACCCCAGCCATTTGCTGCTCCCAGCAACTGGCCCCCACCGGTTCGGACTCCCACTTTGGGCGTGAGAATCGGCGGGAAAACCAAGTTAGGAGGAGATGTGTGCCCACCTTTGCCAACCCCACCCCTCAGGTGGGGGAGGCGAGGTGAAGCACAACTCTCAGTCCCAGCCATCTTGCAGATGGGGGGACCCAGCCAACCAGAGGGAGGCTTATGCCTCCCCTCCCACTGAAGGGTGGCATAATAGGGGGTGTATCCACCCCCAAAGAAGGGACCCATGGGTCCCAACCTGTACCCACCTGTAACGCCCCTAAATTTAGTATTTAGGGGCAAATCCTGAACGTTGCCTCCGCAGACAAGAAGAAACAAGAAGGACCGAAGAACCGTGCTGAAGAGGAGGGCACCAACTGACTTGGCCCAAGCCCTACCGGCCTGTCCTGACCTCTACCTGCTATTGCAAAATCCTGATGTGTCCTGCAGCCAGCAGTCCCCAAGAACCCGGAGGACCTGCCCTGCCGTCCCAAACCAGACTTTGTCTCCCGTGAGCACCGGATTTTCTCACTCAGACTCTGGCTCCGGCCAAATTGCGAGTCTGCACCCAACGCCCACAGCCCGAGTTAGAGTGGCCCAATGCCACGAGGTGGTCTCCCCGGTGATTCTGACCAGGGATATGGTGATCCCTGGCCTACCTCAAGCCTCCAACTGATGCCTGAAGCCCCTTTCTGGAGGATCCCCCCCCCCCCGACCTCAACCAAAGTTTAAGAGAAATCAGACACCAAAAGACACCCCTGCACACGATGTCAGACGGCCTTGACTGGCCCAACCGACGGTGTCCCGGCATCCCAACTTACCTCTCCAACCGGTGGTCGCCTCCAGAAGTTCTTCGTCCCCGAGCCTGCAGTGTTTGTTGCAACCAGAGAATCCCCATTGAAATCAACAGGGCACCCGATGCCAAAACAGCACCCTGCACCCAGCCGCCCCCGTGCCGCTGTGGATGCACCTTGTGCTGGATCCCCCTTTGCCCTGAGCCTAACACCAGGAGCTTTGCTCCCACAACCTTGTGGCCTGCTTGTGAGCAGCCACCAACCGGAGGCCCCCTATCATCCATTGGAGAACATTGGGCCTCAGCACTCTGAACCTGGCCACCCTAGTCCCGCTGAGGGTGCTTTGAGAGTACATCCTCGACCATGGTTCTAACCCCAGACCAACTCCAAAACCTAAGTACTTACCGATAAACCGATAAGACTGTTTTCTCCCATAGGACTGCATTGACTGCTTTTCTGTGAAAAATCTTCTAAGTGTGGCGTTGGTTTGCAGGAAACCCTAAGAAACTGCAAATGTACAAAAACTGAATTACTTACCTTTTTTCTAGGAAATGTCCCAGTGTGATATTTAGGCATATCGCACGGATTAGAAAAAGTAACTTAAAAAGTAATCTGAAAAGTAACGTACAAAGTAAACTCAAAAGAAACTGTAAACCAATTTTTACTGTTGACTTACCTGTAAACAAACCAATTGCATTCAACTGCATTTCAATTGTATTCAACTGCATTATACCTGCAATGCATTATTTCACTTATCTGCACCAGGCCTGGCTTGGTTTAGAAATAAAATAACTAATATTTTTATACAAAAAAATTGGTCTGAGTTCAGTCTGAGTGTGTGACATTTCTTGCCTGAGTGTGTACAATAAATGCTTAACACTACCCTCTGATAAAGCCTTACTGCTTGCCCACACTACCACAAATAGAGAGTAAGGTATTATCTACTTTTACCTCTGCCTACCTTTGGGGTTCCACTGGACTCCGTGCACACTATACCTTTCTTTGGTATAGTATATACAGAGCCAGCTTCCTACAACTCCTAAAAACTTTGTTTGGCATGGGTCTCGCAGACGTGTACAATGTCCAAGTAACGCCTCCCGGCTGAAAAACTTGACCTTGTTACCCCTAATATTTCCAATGGCTAGCCAGATGGCTGGCAGGGAACTCTCTGGACGCCATGTGTGCTGTGAGATCACTCCTAGCCCGTAGGAACATTCTGGTGCTTTTGGCTCCAGAAGTGGCCTCTGGCACAGATCTTCCACACCATCTCAGTGGCATAACCCTGTCTGGCACGGGGAACACTGATGAACTAATCCGTCACCCTTTACGCACCCCTGGTAAAACTATTTGTTTTACCCAAACCAGTGGGACACTTAGAGGGCCATGAGCTAGGTTTTTAGGAGAGGGCTGGCATAACAACCCTGGGCTACCTTTTCCAAGTGTCACCTCCTGTGGTACCTAGCGGAACTCCTAGGCCTCCACGAGGGACATTGCCTTACCTATGGCCTGGTGTGGAACTCCCTCCGATTGGTTTGGTCTATAACAAATGCAGAACCACCACACATGAACTGATGAATTTCCTACATGCCTTGGGTGGTGGACGCACACATCACTTGGCTCAATAAAGCCTTGATTACTCACACAGGTTTCATCAAAATCTACACAAGATACCTGGGAGGGCGAATTTGGTAGGGCCCTTCATTATAGGGAATGTGCTAGAGCTCTAGAATTCTAGCAGAAAGAATCTTGTAATGTTAGGCTGAAGCTCACATAATTTTACATACTATACAGAACTTACCTTTTGCCTGCGCGCATCAGCAGAGTATTTCCCAGGGTTTCAGACTTCTGCACTGGGTGATCCCCTAAAGCAGCTGAAAAATGCTCTGAGATTGTCCCTCCCTACACACATATTGGGCTGAGTTGCCTCAAGTCTATTATCAAGAACCCCAGAGATAAATTCCTGGGAGGTGGTCATGCTCGGTCTTTATCTGCAATTAAAGAAACGCAAGGTGGCTTGCCGATTCCTTAAGGTGGTGTTAGCACTTTCAAAAAATGGAGCACCCCCCCCTTTACATCATGGAATCGATCGCTCAAGCTATGGGTGAAAGATTAGAGCCTAGCTCTCAACTGGAAAGAAACAAGAGTCCTACATCTACAACCAATAGCTGCTAACTGGGATACATTGACGTCCAAGTTGGTTGATACCACAGGTGACTATGACCGACCACCATAATTAATATTTTCCTACTTTCCTGAAACTACAGGAACCTCCCCCCACTGGACCACTGCATTGCACCGCTCCTCCTGGTGGACAACTCAGCCTGTCTCCTACTGCTCACTTGCTCTATTGTACACTAGGAATGAGGCCCTCCCCATTAAAAGACTTGTTTTCCAGCTCACTCTCTGGTTGTTGTCCCATTGTTTCCTTTTCATCGTTTTACAAGTTTAATGTATTGAATGAACGTATTTCCTTTGCTTACATTCTTCATCTGCCGTTGAGGTACTGACCTCAAACTGTTGAATCACTCCCCCAACTCACTTGAGTTTCCTCTGGCTTAACTATTTTGCTAACCTCCTCACGCAGATGCAAGCAGATTACTCTCATTGTTTTCTAGGTTATATACCGACGAAACTGTCATATGCACCAGTGCGATCTCGGTTGTATTTTGTAGTCGTTACAACGCATTCCGTTGCAACGCATGCCTTTACCACGCATGCGTTACAACGGAATGCTATTTCCACGCATAACCTTTACCACGAATATTCCTTTACCACGCATACCTTTACAACGATTTTCGTTGTAAATTTATGCATGGTAAAGGCATACTCTTGGTAAAGGTTATACCCTCCCCTGTACCCTTACGTGACCCCCCCAGCCCCCAATCCTTTTAATTACCCCTGCCCTGAACCCTCAATCCTTATATATATATATATTTTTTTTAAACTAAAATTCCCCTTACCTCTTCACGTAGTCTCCTCTCCTTCATCTTCCTTGCTGACGTCGTACGTCATAAAGAGGAAGCGGAAGTTTCTTTCAGTTTCCTCTCAAACGACGCCGATTGCCTCCACTTCGCGACATCAGGTTCGTTTTTGGGAGGGGTGGGGGGTGGGGGGGGAGACCCCCCCCCCCCCCAAGCCCCCTTTTTTTCCCACGCTTTTTTTTGGGGGGGGGTAGACCCCCCATGCCCCCTTTTTCGAATTTTAGCCTTTACCACACATGCCTTTACTACGTATATCGTAGTAAAGGTATGCCTGTTAAAGGCTTTCGTGGTAACCACGCATGCGTTGTAATGCATGCATGGTTAAGGTTTGCGTGGAAACGGCCGCGTTGTAGTGGCCGTTTCCCTGTGATCTCTGTTACAGGTTATGCTGTCTGCTGTTTATACAAAATACCAATAAAACGATTTTTAGAAAAAAGAAAACGGATGTGATAATGTATCTGTTTCTAGGACAGTGTCCACTGAACTTGAAAAAGATCATGTTAGCTTCCCTCTTATGATAGATAGTCTATTACTATGTCTGTGATGGATTGGCCTGATGCAAAGGAAGACGATGAAATATATTTACTGACTACTATCATAACTGAAAGGACTGATTCCCTGCTAAAATGAAGTGTAAAATGCCTGCCAACTTATTTTCTAGATATTCCTTGAACAGTGCAATGTGACACTAGCATTTAGGATCAGACAAATGCATGATGCGATGAAGCCTAAGAGACAGAACACCTTTCTGGCAGAAGGAAGCGTAGCCCTCCCCCATCCCCCTGAAACTGACAAACACTTGTGTGCTTTAAGTGTACAGCGCAGATCCCAGGAGGTGCACACATTGGACCCGGTCCCACACTGATTTGGCATGGTTGACTTGTAACCCGAAATGATAGAAAGCATTGACTACTGGATGGAAGTGATTAAGAGCTTTATCGGGATAGGAGCCCTTGATCATCCAGTCGTTGAGGTATTACTATACAAATATTCTTCACTTGCTTCTTTAGAATGTGTTCACTTCTCTTTGAAGTTCTTCTTGATGGAACTGCAAGAACTTCATTGGAGGTATTGCTAGTTATGTGATCTTGCACCGGAGATAATAGCGTTTTGAGCAATGTTCAGCACCTACTCTTTTCTTGTGCAATCTCTTGCCATTCTTTTTTATTGGGGGGGGGGAGGGGGGTATATAGGGAGACTCTACCTATCACAGTAGCACAAGGAAGAGGGGGAAAAACAGGAGTCCCTATTTCCCTTCAGGTGGTTTCCCAGAAGCTGCAAATGATTTGGGACTTCCTCTACATTACGTTGGTCTTCAATGATGGTACTATTTTGCCTGATGTTGCTCCTACTGTTAGTAGGTGAGACCTTCATAGGTTCTATAATGATGATGCTTGAATTATATTCTCTCGGAGACCAACTGGTCTAAGGGTCTCCCTCTCAGACTTCATAAGCTGCATTTCCTCATCTAAATGTGCTCCAAAGAGAAAGGGGTCTTCTGGGTGCTGAGACTGTAATCATCTGCGCCAACCTTCTGGTGAACCCTGCACAGGCATCATAAATGAGTTGCTACAGGGACCACTGGAACCGCTCTTGGCGTAGCAGAAGCAGTTCCAGGTAACCTAGCAGGAAACACTGTTTAAGAGATAGCAGGAAGAGGTAACAAGTTGACAGAACACCATAGCTAAGAAGAGTGAGCCTCCCCACTGCACATCTGCCAGGGTTCTATTTATGTCTGAAGTTGGCTGGCATGAAGGTCAACCTTCCCTCAATGGTGAACAAGTAGCCGTTGTGTCCCCGGAAGGGGTCGGTTGCCTCTGAATAATTTGCCTCGGTTGTACTGCCTCTCACTGACTCTGCAAAGTAGAAGAGGACCATTCTTCACCTTCTTAGGATCTGCTAGAGATGGATTCCTGGCACCTGTGATCTCCTTCCTGGATTCTGTACACCAATGACTGGAAATTGGTTTTTCATGAGAGCTGTAAGTACCTGAAATGAAAATAAACTGTCTAATCCCATCTGGTGGTCTTTTCCCCTGATCCAAGAGCTGGTCTCCTATGGAGCTAACGTACCAGTCCCTTCATCATCATCAGTGGTCTATTAGAAAGAAAAGCCCCTATTAGTGCTGCACAGGAGGCAATCATAGCTGGCACAGGACTGCCCCAACAAACAGAAGAGGAAGAAGTATCTGAGATAGCTCTGGTAGCAGCAAAGCTGGAGGTTGCACTTGCTTCGTCATTGTCTGGTTTGGCATCAACTCAGCCTTTAAAAAACAAGAAAGCTATGTCCTTCAGCACTGCAAAGTCCCCTCTCGGATGAAGGTAACCTGGAGTGGATCCACAATCATGGACACTAAGGGAGACACAGAAAGAGAGCCCAGATGGCAGTGCCACAAGAGACAATGATAATCAAGTGCCATGCCACCTGCCATCTCAGCTTGCTTCATTTTCTCATCACAGAAATCAAAACAGAAATGCCTCCCATCCTGGACATTGCCCTCTCTTCCTAAGGCCACCCAGTCTAGCACCACTACACGTTCTGGGCTTCGCAATTTAACAGCACATTCCTGGTATGGGATTTCTTTACCTTACACTAAACTCGGCTACACATAGCACTGGAATGTTTACAAGGCATTCCTTTTGAAATGCGAAAAATCTTTTTTAGAATGAAAGAGTGGGAAACCATTATGTCTGCTCCTATGTCTATTCCTGTGGTGTTCTACAGTGCTCAGAACTCACTTCTCCTAATTCAATGTTCTTTTGATAATTACTGAGGATTCTGGGCCTTACACAGAGATAGGTGGATGTAGGATATCCACCAAAAAGTGGAGAAAGTAATTTAGAGTGCCATTGACTTCAAGGTGTTGCTAATGAGGCAGACAGGATTTCCTGGACTTATTGGAGGAGGTCTAGCCTTCATCAAACTTTAAATAAGGACCTTAGCCTGTAGTGGCAGTTGTAGGTTAACATTACCAAAATCACTTTCGACCTTGGGGCACCCTAATGTTGGGGCAATGTGTGGAAAGAGTGCAGTCATTGCCAACTGGGTCAGGCTGAATGGCAGTCAGACAAATGTCACATTCCTAAGATACAGCCAATTAAAATTATACAACTTAATTGTCCAGCAACACTGGAAAAACTATACTTCAGTGATGGATGACATGAGTGGGAGTGTGGTTTGGCAGCAGGCTGACTCTTGAATCAATGAGTAATGTTATGCCAGTCTTTCTTTGTAATGCCAAAAAAGAAAATAACATGGCTAACTAGAATTATGGACCTGGCAGAGGACTTAGTCGAAAAACATGTGGAAATGGATATTCTTTGCATACCATGCAGATGGTTCATGGTGCTTCCCCAAATTCTTTGAAGTTTAATAAATATACACAAAACTAACCAGAATTGTCCAAAATGTAATGCATAAACAAAAATAATCTCATGAAGTCATTCGCTTCAAATCAAGGAATGTCCTTTATTCTACATGAGGTGTCTTAGATTTCAGATTGGTCTTAACATTAAAAGACTATTAGGTTTTTGATTAGGCTTACAAGAAATGCAGTTACTAATTAGGATCTATGCTTTCACTGTATGGTATGTTACTTTTAGATGTTTATGCCATTTTTGCAATTTGTCATAGTATGTTTACAGTAGTCTCGAGGCAGGGATCCATAGAAGCCTCAGGCTATTTTCAACAAATAGAACAAAAATAAACAACTTGTTACAATCACTGTTCAACGGACTTAATATGAGCTGGTGTCACTTATAATTGTAGACCACCAGCCAATGTACTTTTTTAGTGTGAAAATTGTATCCATGGCCTCTGCCTACCTTCGGACGGGTGAATTATATCAGACAACTGACAGTCCTGATTCCTTCTTCGTCATGATAAAGACTGTAGATGCACTTGCTGGTTTTGCTAAATTTAAAGTGTATAGCTGCTAAAAGTCTTTGACACCCTACATCCAAGAAATTGTCTCTGAAGCTTGTGTTCCTAGGCTTAGGTGTTTACTAAGGATGGTTGCTGGATTAGATCCTTTCTTGAGGATAGCCTTTCCAAGTAACGCCAGAAAACTGCAACACTACTTTGGGAAGCATATAAAGCTGCCAATATAACGTATCGTCTAAGCAGGGATTTCCCCACTGGTAAGTCTAGAGAGCCTCAGGTGGAGATTTTGATGTGTGTGCAATTCATATACAATTGTGCCAGGGCAATTCCTGAGATACCGGGGATTTAGATGCAGGAGAACACATCTTTTAGTTACACAGATGACAGGAGGAATGCAAAGAATGTTGTAGTCTGACCAAGATAATGTTTTCAAATCCCTACCAACTGAGAAAAAAAATAAGGAGTCTAGCATATTTTAAGAAATAAAGGAACTAAGAGCTTAGGAGTCTGTTTGACTCATCTCGGACTATGGGAGCAGAGTAGAATGTTTTCAGGTCTTCAGGGTTCTTTGCATTAATGGGACTTCAGACTTAAAATATTCTCATCACATATTGTGATGAAATCAGCTGTAATACGCTGCTTTCTGCAAACTGGGATTATTACAATCTCTTTCATAAAGGAATTCGAGAGAGTCTTTTGGTTACGTCAGAGTATGTCCAATGTAGCGTAACAGGACCAGTTATATAGATGGAAACGTTCCAACATGTGAAACCACTGAGGAACTATAGTTGCTCCCTGTAAGATTTCAAACTAAAGTTAAGTAACACTTTAATGCACGACATGGCAGAGGCCCAAGATATCCAAGAACTAAAGTGTCATAGTATACCCCTGAAAGAGACCCATGAGATTAGTCTTCTTACCATGATTCATGTAGATATTACTGAAAAGGAAACCATTTGCAGTTTATCTGCTGCGGCTTTGGAACAAGAATCTGAGAGCTGAAGAACACAGTCATAGCTATTCTAGAGTTTTTTGTTAAGTGAATTTTGTGTGCACCAGTACCTTTATTTTTTCCCTGTAGTACTGTGAAGTGCTCTCAGGCCCTGGTGAACAGGGCTGCAGAAGAATACTTAAAATGAATAACTAATTAACCAATCTTTGATGTTTATTCGATATACACTGAAAGATAAATGTTTTGTGGCAGGATGAACCTGCTAGGACCTGGAAGTTGCACATATCACTGCATTAAGCCAAACCAAGTCATACGCCATATCACGTTCTCTTTCAAAACTCCTAAGGCCACATTATAACAAGATGACAGCATGAACTACAGAACATGACACATACAGTTTGCAAAATATTAGATTACTTGAAAGGATTTATAAAAAGTGTTTCTACTTACCCAAAATTTTCTACAATTTTTGTATTTTAAAAAGAAATTGTTACATAGCTCCTTCTTGTAGTTATTGTCATCCATACATTTGCTAGAAGCATCTGTTTCCTTTAAACAAAGCAAATAAAGGTTCAAGTAATATTTTTTTTAATTAAGCCTTGATCTGGTATGTTCCTAAGCCTTGATGGAATGGTTTTAACAATGCCTATATGAATTAAGTGAAAGCTATACTTCAATTTTGAAGAACTATTGTGTTTGACAAAGGAATGATATTATAATCCACAGCAATAGCACACTTTCACAATGTCTGTGACCATATCTTGAAAAGCAGTGTTCCATAAAAATTAATTCACACGGCAACAGGTGATTTACCTTTTCCGGTGTTACTGTGCAATGGAAGCAGCTGCTTTATATTCCTTCATTTGGTCACAATTTTGTAGTACTTTTTCGAGAGGAAAAGGAGCATTTCAAGGCAGTCGCTACCATAATGTTGTGGAGTTTAGACACATTTGTAAGTGAGCAGAGGATGAAGACTTCAAGGACTGAACAAGAGAACCCCTCCATAAAGGGACGATGTTTTCTGTGTCCTGCTTAGCAGTGGAATGTGGTGAGACATTTACATTTGAGATGCCCTGTGACCAACAAACATTGACCAAAGCCAATAGGTCTAGCGTTAAAGTGCTAATGCATACAAAGCCAGGGCTACCGGTTTTGGTACAGCTTGTGTAGAACAGTAGTGACAAAAGCTATAAAGCATGTGTGTATATAGTCACAAGGAAAAACAAAAATGTGTGTGAATGTCTTACAGCACAAAGATAGGGTGTTTTTATGCTGCTCAGCACTTTTTTGCATACACAAGTTATAATAGTGTTGCAAATTTAGGTGTACACACTTTTTGTAAAAGTTCAATGTAAAACAGTCTATTTATGGCCTGTAAGAGACGAATGTAAGTAGTGGTGATTTGATATAGTTCAAAGGCAGCAGGGGGAGCAACGGGGAAGCAGCATGACAGAGGAGCGATCCTAAGGTTACATGTAAAGTGAGGGGACAGGTAAAAAGGTGGCAGCAGCATGGAAGCCACACTGTGCCTGAAGTGTAAAGGCGCAGACTGTGTGTTTGCGTTTCAGATTGGGACGGTCTGACTCAAAGATGGCCACCCAAAGCAGTGGTGTAACACAGATTGTTGGGGCACCCTCCAAAAAGTGATAAGGGGCTCCAGAGTCTCCAATATCTCGCAAATCTTAATAGACTTTGGGCTGAATGAGGAGGGGGTGGGGCCCTGCACAGCAGGGCCTGCAGCGACCTGTGTTACGCAAATTTCACACACTCAATGAATAAATCCGAAACCAATTTATAAAAAAATACTTCGGTTATATTTGTTTTGCAGAACTTCGTTATAGGTAAATACGTTTTGCAACAGAAATACTTTCAGTTTAAAAAATAGACAGTGCAATTTTCAGACTTTGCAATGTTAACCTATGGTAGGAAGAAAACATTCAGCATACATGTTGGTAACATCGACTTACAAGACCAGTTTTCAGAAGTTAAGGTCAGTATTGTGCAAGGTTCAGTTCAGCATCAGTAGTACACCACCAGCGGCCGAGAGACAGCCGGGTGCAGGGTGCAAGTTCAAGGTCGGATGCCCAATACAAATCAATGGGGATTGGGGTAAATCGGGCAGGGGCTGCACCAACACTACACCACACCACACACGGCACAGGATCGGCCGGCTGCAGCAGGCCAACACAGCGTTGGGTGCCCAATGAAAAGCAATAGAGAGAGGCCAAATCGGAAGAGGGCTGCAGGCTCAGGCCATGAGGCTGGTAGGAGGAAACCAACAGCTGTAGAGGTAAGTTGCGATGCTCGGGACGTAGGGACACCTTCTGTCCTCTTCACCAAGGCCCAGGATGGATGGATGCAGGGGTGCCTTTTTGATATCGGAAACTGCTTACCGGAGCAGGTCACGGTTGAGAGGGTCTCCCTGCAGAGGTTGCAGGAGACTTCGAGGAGTCCAGGAGAGGTCAGCTCACAGTGGACTCTGGCGCGCTGGGGAACCTTGCTGGAACCGGTAGGCCACTTGGACTCAGGCCGGAGGCATCGGGTGCAGAGGTGAAACTGGGGCAGGCTTCGAGGTTCTTTAAGTCAGAGTCTTTACTTCGAAGAAAGTTGCTTTGTGAATAGGTCTGTTGTTCTCTGGAGATCTTGGTCTTTATCGAAGGCAGGCAGTCGTCTCAAGGTTCTGGAGGTTGCTGGGCTGCAGGACGAGCCATCTTTTCGTGCAGGATCGTCGAGGGCTGCAGACAGGCCCGTAGGGCTGGGATCAAGTCAGTAGTCTTCTGAAGTCTTCTGTTGGTGCAGCTCTGTAGTGTCCGGCTCTTCTTAGGTCGTCAGGAACTGAAGTTCAGGGTCTGGGGATGCCACCCAAATACTAGATTTAGTGGCATTACAAGGAAGTGAGAGGTAGTGGCCAATGGGCCCCTTACCTGGGGTGTCTACTCCCTCATTTAAGCCCACCTCATGTGGGAGGAGGACATAGACCTAGCCCTGATTGAATAAGTCCCACCATCTTCAAGATGGAGGGCACTGAAAAGTGTACTTCAACTCTCCTCGAGCACCTGAGGGGTAGAGTTAGCAAGGGGGGTGGGGGCATGCCACTTATTCTTTCTACATTTTCCCACCTGCCCTTCTGCCAAAAAGGGGGTGAGGACAGGAAGGGGCCCTGCTCCCTCTAACAGAGGTTGGGGGTGGGGGGATGGGAGGGGGGGGGGGCTCGCATTACAAAGGTGGCAACGCCTTTGAAGCTCCCTGCCATGGATGGCTCTGCCTGACCAGGGGGAGGTGTGAACACCTTCACCCGGGAAAGGCATCGTTTTTGACCTCAGAGCATGCAGGCACTCTCCCCCTGAGGTCGGAACACTGTCTGGTGGTAGCAGGCTGGATTAGGCCAGTCAGTGACCACATTAAGGATTGGTAGGTGTCGGGGGGCGCTAGAGGGCGCACAGCAAGATGGCCGCTCTGTAGAGCTGCTCCGCCGGCCGAGCTCACGATCCGACAACAATCCTTGACATCCAGATCTGCCTCCTGCCTCAACCGACTGCTACAGTTCCCCCCCCCCCCAACAGCTGTGGAGCATTCTGGCCGGACATCGTGGACGGAAGCATTGCCATAGCGGAGTTTGCTGACTGTGTGACTCTGGGCCTGCGCTGACGGTGTGGCGGCTCGGACAGGGCGCTTGAGGTAGGCCGTGGCCGGCGCTGGTGGTGGACTGGGAGTGCTAGGGGTGTGCTCGGCTCCCTGGGCCTGACGTGCGGCGGACCGCGCAGTGGATCCTGGTGGACCGGTGGGTGCCCAGCCGACGACTACTACATTGGCTGGAAGGCCGCGCCGCCTCTGGGTCCCCGACTGCGCGGCCTCTCGGCGTCGGGCTTGTCTGGTGGCTGCGCTGTGTCTCCTGGCCTCACGGCCGGCCGGTGTGCGGCCGCGCTTTAGGCTGCTAACGTGTGCCGCTCTGTACCCCCGCATGCCAGCCCGCTAAGCGCTCTTTACCTGGCCAACTTTCAGCCTCTGCGCACTCCGGCTCCGGGCTTCCTTACCTCCTGTGGGGCCCTCCCGCTACCATCCGCCCTGTGTTTCTCCGACTGCGAGGGGTGAAGAAGCTTCGGGAGACCCACATTGTCGTTGCAGCTCCCATTGCGGTGACGCTCAGCCGCCAGTCTTACTGCAATCTGCGGAGCTGCCCCTGTGCTCTACGCTGCGGTGTTGCCTGCCTGCTCACTCTGGACAGCCCAGTCGGTGCTCCTCCTGACTGTGCGCACCATTCACGTTATTGGGCCTGCTTTTCCTTCCTTGCCCTCGCCTCCTTTGGCGCTGGTGTCCACCAGAAGTACGGGCCTGCTGAACCTTTGTAGCGTGGTGTTCCCCCCCACCCCCCTTCGGGCTTGGCGCCAACCTGCTAATTCAGACATTTAGATCCTGCACTGGCTCCAGTGACGGCTGCTCGGTGATACTGTGCAGCCGCTAAATTGGGGTCCGCTTTGCGCTGGTGCTCTTGGGGGAGCTGCGCCTTGCTCACGCTGAGACTGAAGTAGCCTCTCTGACCCCCCTGGAGCAGATCTCGCTGGGGGCACTGCATCAATTTCATTTATTGGGACAGCGGTCTACTTAAGATATTGTGGAGGCCTGTGTTCAACTGCTATACCGGCGTATTGGGCATACTGGACTGCGTGCACGCCATGGGGAAGAGCCAACCACGCCTCACCTTTGAACCCCGAAAAACTGGCAGATCTGCCCAACATGCAGCCTCGGACTCGGAGGCAGACACTCATAAAGATCACCTAACTAACATTGACAAAAAGCTCCTTGCGGTGCAGGCCAGTCTGCAGTCCATTGATGGCAAGATCGACCATCTCAATCTTCGCATGGATCACATGTCATCCAAACTGGACAAGCATGCACAGCGCCTGGGGGAAGCCGAGACGCGCATCTCGGATGCTGAAGATGGGTTGCAGCAGGTTGCACACAAGGCGGCCTCTATGGAGAAAGTCCTTGCCGTCATCCGGGCTCCTAATGAAGACTTGGGAGCCAGATCGCGCCGTAACAATGTGCGCATTACGGGCCTGCCAGAATCCACGAATACGGGCCGCCTAGAGACCTAGGTGGAGAAGCTTCTACGGGACGTTTTTGGGTCGGAACAGTTATCGCAGGTCCTCATCGTGGAGCGTGCCCATCGCTCCTTGGCTGCAAGACCCCCCCCCCCCGGGTGCCCCGCCTCGTCCTATCATTGCCCGCCTTCTAAATTATAGAGACCGGGATGCGATTCTCCACCTTGCCCGAGGGAGGGGCACTATCACGCATGAAGGTAACACCCTTTCCTTTTACCCCGATTTCACGCTGGCGGTACAGGAGGCCCGTAGGGAGTACCAGCCTGCCAAAAAACTTCTCCTTGCTGCACGTATACCGTACGCTATGCTTTATCCTGCAAGGTTGCGTGTGGAAGACAATGGGAAATACAAGTTCTTCAGCTGCCCAAAATCGGCTTTGGATTTCGCTAAGACTGTATCCCGTCGCAACCGGTCCCCCAGGCATACGGGAGGAGACGAAACTGCGGGCCACGACGACACGGCTGATGGGCAAGGCGGACTTTAACTTCTCCGCACTGAAGTGGTGCAGTGCTCCTGGTTCTTCATTTGTTATTGTACTGTATCCTACTTGGTGGGGCCTCTGGTGGGCTGCGGAATGGTCTGGGCTGCGACAGGAATATATAGATTGATAATGACTTTGATTACACCTACCTGTTCTGCCCTTTCAGTGTAATGTTTGTACCACAATATTGGGAGGGCTCTCCATGTTTACATGAGATATGCGATTACAGAGGCTGGAACTGGAAGGGCACGATAGCTCGGCCACCTCCTACTTCCACCGGGAGGGAGTTTGTGCTCGGCGCCCCCCTAGATGGGTGCTCCCAGTCATTGGTTGTTCCCTTGGGACTTTACTGGGGATTTGTTCCTGGGTGTTCGGGATGGCTTTAGCGTGTTGGGGTTGCACAAGTGGGTGTGGGGTGATGTGGTGGGGGGGTGGTTTGGGGCTTGTTTATGTGGCTAGACAGTTTCCTATTGTACTGGATATTGCTCATGATTTCTGTTTACGTTTTGGACATGTGGTAGATTCCCTAATTTATATACTCTGCTTTCGATATGCATAGTAATGGTATGACAATTTCTTGTCTAACATGGAATCTACAGGGGCTCAATTCGCCGAAAATATCCGACAGGTGATAGCTCACTTAGAACGCCACCACATTAGCATTGCCCTCCTGCAAGAAACACATCTCACACGACATACTGATCAGCTGGTTGGGACTCACTGGGCCGGCTTTCGCCTGGCGTCCTCCTATTCCTCCTACAGTCGGGGGGTACTCACACTGATAAAAATGGTCTCCCTTTTACAGCTCACCGCACTCATACTGACTCTGCGGGTCGTTATGCTATAGTGCATGGTACATTAGCAGGAAAACTGGTCACCATTGTTAACTGTTATGGTCCAAATATAGATGACCCTGGTCTATATGAGAGTCTTCTTGCGGTCCTGCGAGACTGGCCAGACGCAGCGATTTTTGGGAGGGGGGGGGGGGGGGAGACCTAAACACGCACCTGGACCCCTGCAAAGATAAGTCTAGCGGTAGGGAGGGACATTCGCCAGGGGCGGCTCATGTCATTAATTCCGGGCTAGTGGAACTCGGTCTGCTGGACATGTGGCGACACAGACATGTAGAAACGCTTGAGAGCACGCATATTTCTATAGCATATGGCAGTTGGTCTCGCCTCGATTACTGGCTGGTGAGCGAGGGGGCGGCGGGCTGGGTGACTGAAGTGGAGAGTCTGCCACGCACTCTCTCTGATCACTGCCCTGTGCAACTCACTCTCTGTATTCCCCTAGTGACTCCTCGATCCTTCACCTGGCGTTTTCGCTCTGAGTCATTGTTGGACCCTCTCTATTTGGAAACCATTCGCGAGGCCATTACTCAATACTTTGCCAACAATACGCGGTCTGTAGATAGTGTTGGAGTACTCTGGGAGGGTTTTAAGGCCACTATTCGGGGCACTTGCATCAGTACATCGGCTGGCATATTAAAAGATTTACAGGGCCAAATAGCTAAGGTAGAGGCTTCGCTGACCCGCCTCGAGCGCGACTATGAATGTGCACCCAGTGAGTTGACCCTGGCGTCCCTCAAAGAAGCCATGCTTGAACATGCGAAATTGGCTGAAGAAGAGCTGAGATATATCTCCAAGCGACATGTAGCTCGCTCCTATGGGGAGGGTGGAAGGCCAGGACACCAATTAGCCATGAAAATTAAACACCGCTTGAGCCAAGACATAATCACTAATATCACAGACAAATCAGGACACGATCACTATAGCGTCACAGATATTACGGAACAGTTCAGACAGACATATGAGACACTGTACACATCTCAAGGCGAGACAGACACTGCGGAACTCGATGCCTACTTGTCGCAGGTGGCCCTTGCATGGTTGTCAGAGGGGCAGAGAGATTATTTGGGTCAGCCTATCACAGTGGAGGATGTTCGCATGGCCATAGCCTCTCTCCCTAACAAAAAGGCCCCTGGCCCGGATGGCTTTCCCTCTGAATTCTACAAGGCCTACGTTGAGGAGCTCACCCCCTTTTTGTTGGAAATGTATGCGGAGGCCTATGACTCAGGCATCCTTCCCCTGTCTCTTCGTGAGGCATTAATTATTACCCTATTAAAAAAGGACAAACCACCTGATCATTGTGATTCATATAGGCCACTATCGCTCATTAATACCGATGTAAAAAATTTTGCGAAAATATTGGCCACTCGCCTCAAACCGTTGATGCAGAACTTGGTCCTACCAGACCAATCTGGGTTTATACCCACGCGGTCTACATCTCATAATCTTCGCACTCTGTTTGCTCTGTTCCACACCCTCTCTCCTGAATCGCCGGCGGCAGCTGTCATGCTTGACGCTGCCAAGTCATTTGATTCAATTGAATGGGGTTATTTGTTCTTTATCCTCCAGCGAATGGGCTTCTCTCCCTTTTTTGTTAACTGGGTCAAACTACTCTATGCACACCCTACGGCGCGGGTCCGAGTGTGGGGTCATACCTCAGAATCGATCTCCATAACTAGAGTTACTCGGCAGGGGTGTCTCCTTTCACCACTGCTGTTTGCCCCAACACTGGACCCCTTGCCTGTCTCATTCGGCAATGTCACAAATATGCGGCTATCAATTTGCATCACCGTCCGCTCATCATTTCGCTATATGCGGACGACATGCTGCTTTTTATTCGGGAACCCCGAACCTATTTGGCGCCTGTCCTGCGGGAATACATCCGGTTTGCTCGATTCTCCGGATTATCTATAAACTGGTCTAAATCGGTGGTGATGCCACTGACCACATGCACACTCCCGGATGAGCTAGAATTCACCCTTGTGTGGGCGACAGAGTCGGTTAAGTATTTGGGGATCCTGATAGAGTAATCCGGGAGAATTATGGCACTGCTACAACGTGGTTGGAACATCAAATAGACAGGTGGATTCGTCTTCCACTCTCCCTTGCGGATCGCATCGCTCTTGTAAAGATGGTGGTGTTGTCGAAATTTTTATACCTTTTTAAGAACGTGCCTATCCCTCTCTCCCAACATTTTTTTAAGACACTACGTAAGTTGCTTCTTCGTCTAATTTGGGGGGGAAAGCAGGCTCGGGTGGGCTGGCGAACTCTTCTCCTTGATTATAAGCACAGGGGATTCAATGTCCCTGATATTTATTTGCATTATCTCTGTGCGCAGGCACATTACGCACATTTCTGGTTCGCACCTCATGATTTTATTCCGGATGTAGCGGTGGAGCACTGGGATGCACATCACATACCGCTGAGCTCCATCCCATCACATAGCCGTCGACTTACGCCCCGTGATACAATGAACACCATCAATTCGATGATTGCTGCCTGGCAGGCACTGGGCCGCTTAGCTGAGAAACTACCTTTATACTCTCCGCTGCTCCCTATCGCTTACCACGCGGACATTTCAGTGACTCACGAGGAGGGAATCATGCGCATCTTGGCTCAGGCGGGCATCGACAAAATGCAGGATTTATTTCCTCATGGCACATTTTTGACATCTGCTGATGTTGACTATAAGATGGGCATAAAACCCTGTTCACATTCTCGCTTCATAGACTGAGGAGAGCGTCGCAGGCCCACTTCCCGATGTTTCCTGCGGAACCTCCGACGTCCTTGGCTTTGCACACCTTACTTACCAGCCCCCACTACACACAGGCTTGTTACTAAATTATACAGAGCTGCCAGGGCAGATAGGGCCCTCCCCGAAGATAAGAGCCTGAATAAATGGAATGAGTGTCTGGACCCGCAGCTCACCCGGGAAGAATGGGAACACTGCTGTGCTTTGACTGGTGCACTCACATCTAATGGAAATTTACGCATTATACATTTCAAATACCTTCACCAGACCTACCATACACCCCACCGGCTTTTTAAATATGGTCTCAGGGAATCAGACACATGTACACGATGCGGTGCTTCGGGTGCGGACTTTTGCCACCTAGCTTGGTCCTGCAGACAGGTGAGGAACTATTGGATTGCAGTAGTGGCTAGACTGTCCAAAATTATTGGGGTCGCTTTGATTTGCTCGCCTCAGGTGTGTTTATTGGGGCTACTCCCTTCTCTAAAAGGTGCTACAGGTAAACTAGCTAGAGTGGCACTACTTATTGCCAAGAGGCGAGTGGCGATGGTGTGGGACAGCAAACGGAGTCCTACAGTTGCACTATGGCTCAAAGATTTGACGCATTGCAGAGAGAATTTAGTGTTATATGCGGAGGAGTTGCCGGTGACCTCCCTGGTATCTGGGAGCCTCTGTTGATATATTTAAGTTCAATTGCTCCGCATGATGCCCCTGAAATTGCGACTGCATAATCACTGTTCCATGTCGTTGTTTGAGATGTATGATGCTTACAATTGCACTGTCGAAGCTGGAATCTACCCTATGTGTATATACCTTATGGCCATGTTTTGTTTGTTACCAAAGGGGATGATGGACGGAGCATTAGAGCAAATCAAACACTCACCCCCAGTCAAATGATCTGGGTTTAATCCATCATCATTCTTTAGCTCACTCCACCACCCCAGTTCAGACATGGCCATATGCAAATCAGTCTGACCCTGTGCCTCATGGGAACAGTCCAGCCCGAACTGCCAAGCCATGTCTTCCCTGGACCGGAAACAAGCATCCTGGGACCGGTTTCTGGCTAATCAGCCATCATCAGCCAGGCTAGCTTGAATCCAGTGGCAAAGTGAGCAAGGGACCCATGTCTGGGCATACCCTGCCAACTTAGGGCGAACAAAGCGATACCAAAGGGGATGATGGACGGAGCATTAGAGCAAATCAAACACTCACCCCCAGTCAAATGATCTGGGTTTAATCCATCATCATTCTTTAGCTCACTCCACCAACCCAGTTCAGACATGGCCATATGCAAATCAGTCTGACCCTGTGCCTCATGGGAACAGTCCAGCCCGAACTGCCAAGCCATGTCTTCCCTGGACCGGAAACAAGCATCCTGGGACCGGTTTCTGGCTAATCAGCCGTCATCAGCCAGGCTAGCTTGAATCCAGTGGCAAAGTGAGCAAGGGACCCACGTCTGGGCATACCCTGCCAACTTAGGGCGAACAAAGCGATAGGCCCAGATCTCTGTACTGGGGTGAATGTATGACATTGTTCTGCATTCTGTCCATCAACTGTTGTTTTTGCATTTGTCACCCCGAGTGGGACGGGTATGCCCAGACGTGGGTCCCGTGCTCTCCATGCCACTGGAATCAAACTATCCTGGCTGAAGAGGGGTGAAACCCCGAAACCGGTCCTAGGATGCTTGTTTCCAGTCCAGGGAGGACCTGGCTTGGCAGTTCGGTCCGGACTGTTCCCATGAGGCACAGGGTCAAGACTGATTTGCATATGGCTGGGTCCAAACTGGAATGGCATGGTGAGCAAAAAAACGATGGATTTAGGCCCAGATCTCTGTACTGGGGTGAATGTATGACATTGTTCTGCATTCTGTCCATCAACTGTTGTTTTTGCATGTTTTGTTTGTTAGCATTGTTTTTTCCTTTGTTCTCTCACAATGTCATTATTTTGCACTGTCTCTGTGTATTGTATGACGCTTTATGAAAATCATAAATAAAAAAATAAAAAATAAAAAATACATAAAAAAAAAAATTGGTAGGTGTCAGGGGACCCTTCTAAGGGGTCCTCTGTGTGCAATTTCAAATAAAATCAGACACTGGAATCAGTGCAGGTTTAATATGCTGAGAAGTTTGGTACTAAACAGGCCATATTTCAGTGAAGCCATCATGGAGCTGGGGAACTCGTAATGACGAGTGTCCAGCCCATGACTTACTATGGCTTCCCTGGCCACTTACAATATCCAGGAATCTACAAGGATATTGCAGGTGCATGTCTGCTCTTGCTGGTATGCCCTCACAGGAGATATAGTGCACCCTGCCTTAGGGCTAAGTCCTGCCAGAGGGGTGTCTTATCACCATCTCATTCAGGGTCTATGGGCCTGGCACACAGGAATGTGTGCCATGTCAACTCTTTAGTTTTGTCTGCACCAAGACATGCAGGCTGAAGTTTCAGTGTGCATGTGCTTGGTGAGGGGTCCCTTAGGGAGGCAGAATTTGTGCTGCAGCCCTTAGGGATCCTCTTTAACCACAGGCCCTTGGTAACAGGGGTACCTTTTACTAGGGACTTAAATGTGAGCTTAAGGGGTGCCAATCGTGGAAACGACAGGCACAGTTTAGGGAAGGAGATCTGGCACAGGGGACCTGGTTGGCAGGGACCCTGTGCACTTCCAGTCGAAACTACACCATTTTCCAAGCAAAAAGTGGTGGCTAACCATGCCCAAAAGAGACACTTTGCTACAATCCTGATCCAATCTCAACAAAAGTAGGCGCTTTTAACATTCTATTAAAAATCATACATCCCATTAATTAGGTCGAGCCTAGATTTTTTTTATTGTATGCACTTTGTGGGCTTTGACTCCTCCCATCGCTTTTGATTTGTCTAGTCGGTGGTCTTGTAAAAATCCTTGCTTGCTAGTGGATAATTTGGATTCCTGGTGCCTCCTTTTTCCAAGTTCTTCACTCCCCTGGAGTATCGCCCCAGGACTTGTAGGCTTCTGCTTGTCCCACTGTAACATCCGTTTAGGTACTACTTTTCCCTTTCTATAAGAGCATTTGACCAGAGCGCTCAATGATTTCAGTGGTCCAAGGTCCGTTTCTATAAACAGGGCTTTAAATCATGTTCTTATCTCCTTATCCACTTACTCACCAACCTACATCGCTACTGTCAGCGCATTATCACTTTCCCGTTGTGTCAGAAGCCTTGTGAGCCCTTAGGGAGGGGGACAGGCAAAGGAGGCCATGTGCGCTGATTGCAGGCAGCACGAACATGTATGATGTCCTTATTTATTTATTTAGCAGGCTGCACGTGAATTCGCACAGCACCCAACAAGCCTTCAATTTGAGACCAGACAGTGCAACTCTAACAGAATTTGGTGGCTTGGCTTTACTGCTTTAGAGCATGACGGCTCACTTTCCTTCTTGACATTATCTAGAGGCCAATTTCTATTTCTACTTGATATGAGAAAACAATGGCTTATACAAAACATAATGTAAAACGCAGGTTTAACTAGCGCCTGTTCAGATCAGCATGTACCTGCGTGATTTTGTACTTGTCATACAAATGACTTTAAACAGTAGTTAACCGTTTAGGTACAACCCAGTAAACTTTGAAGTGCCTTAGTGGAGCTCGGAAAATAAAAACTTTGTTGAATGGAAGTTCAGCACTTGAGGGCTGGAATGGACACCTTTGCAATGAGTTCAGTATATGTTTCTGATAAGAAACACGTTCTCATTCTTTTATTAACTTTCTAACACTGTGACAATGCACAATTTTAAATGTGGATATCCAACTCATCACGTCAACTTTCTGCAGAAACGTTATAAATTACTGTCTCCAAGCATTACGTTTTGTTCCATTCTATTTTCTTTTGTACTTTTGTTTTTTTCTTGCCACTTTTTGCAAAAGAAATCTCAGCTTCATGGCCAGCTTGGCTGATAGCTCTTTGATGAAAGGTATTTATTGGGCTGTCAAGATAAGAACAGATTTAGGACTTTGTTCATGTCCTATTAAACCGTATCTGGGCTCCGGGGGTAAAGGAAGGCGAACGCCTCACAACAACTTACAAACCAGGGGTTTTTCCCCGACTGGGTGGCCGATCACATGGGCAAGTGACCTTCGGAACTCGCCAATCTGAATGCGTAAGCTGATGTGTACGCCAGGCCCTCTGAGGACGGGGAAGCCAGAAAATCCAAAACATGGACAATGTCTCCTCCACCCCCCACATGGAATCCAGATGTCTGACACCAACCCAGCCACATTCCAACTTATAGCGCTCGACAGTACTGTCTGCCCAGGCCTTTGAGGGGAGTTCCGCAGCCTGTTTTGAAAGGCCCAGGACTTTCCAACATTCCCTCTAATCCTCCAGGCTGTAAGCGACAGAGTCCCTTCTGACACTAGTCTATGGGGATTCCCCTCCGGGTCCCTGAGGAGATCCGGAAAAGGGGGTAGCCGGATTGGAGAATCCCACGAAAGTTCCAGAAGAATTGGATACCAGACTTGCGATCTCCAGGTCTGGGTCACTAGGATGACATCTGCCGCTTGTAGTCGGACCTGGGCTGAAAGGCGCACGGTCATTGTAAATGGGGGAAAAGGCATAACCTTGTTCCTGTTGCCACTCCTGGAGGAAGGCATCCGTGGCCGCCGCCGCCCCTGAATCCGGCCTCCAACTGAAATATTTTGGAACCTGGAAGTCTAGCCAGGATTCTAATAGGTCCACCGTGAATGGGCCCCATGTTTCGTGAAGGGCTCGGAACACAGAGGGATGTAGACGCCAGAGGCCCGCATCTTGTAGATGACTGGAGTGCCATTCCGCCACCTGGTTGCTCGTCCCTGGAAGACCATAATCCCAGAAGCTGGCAGGCATGTCTGACAGGTTCTTGGATTGTGTTCCCCCACGATAGTTCATATATCGATTTGCTGCCACGTTGACCATCTTTAGGAGGACACTCTGGGCCCAATCTTTGGTCAAGCACCGAACCGCAAACTATCCCGCCAGGAGTTCTAGGCAGTTGATGTGCATGTCTCGTTCTTGTGAGGACCACAGACCGCCTGTGGAGAAATCCCCACATCTGCACCTCCTGTCTCCCCCCCACCCCCTCCCCGCCCATGCCGCTGGCATCCGATTCTGTTACCAGGTCCGGAAAGTACTGAATATTGGGGGGCCTTTCGAGGCCTCCATATGGGCTAGCCACCATTAGATCGCCTCCTGCGCCTCCTCCGATAGAGGAACTGTATGGGAATATGCGAGCCCCCTCCTTAGGTGGCAGGCTTTCAGCCGTTGAAGAGCGCGATAGCGCAGAGGCCCTGGGAGGATCGCCTGGATGGAAGACGACAGAAGTCCTACCACCCTCGCTATCTGCCTTGGGGATGTGAACTGTCTGGCTGCCAGGCGTCGCAGCTCGTGCTTGATTTTTGGTCATTTTCTTGGAAGGAAGGCTGAGCTTGGCTTGAATCAAGGCCACTGGAATCCCAGAAATGCCAGAGACTGGGATGGGGTCAGGAGCGATTTCTGTTGATTTTATAATAAATCTGAGGGATTCCAAGATGGACACTTGTCTGCAGAGGTTTTGAAAGGGTTTGAGGACATTGATACAGGAGAAGGATATCCTCCAGGTAGATGAGGCATATGCCTCTGGCCGTGAGGGTTTCCACCAACGGCCAATGCATTGCCTTGGTAAAACACCCCGGGGCGGAGGAGAGGCCGAAGGGGAGGGTGGTGAACTCCTACATATCCCCTCGCCATTGGAACTGGACGACACAGCGGGGGGGGGGGTAGATCGAGATAGATAAGTAGGCGTCCTTGAGGTATAGATGCACCATCCAATCGTTTGGCAGAAGGAGGTCCTGTAGAAGGTGGATACTCTCCATTTTGAAGGGGTGATACACCAACCATTTGTTGAACTCCTTGAGGTTTATCGCGAGGGCGTTGTCCGCCGTCCCTCTTTTCCACCAGAAAGAGGTTGCTTATGAAGCCTCTTGGATGGGTCGGGGGAGGGGGAAGAGATCGGATGATGGCATTCTTGTAGAGCAACTCAAAATAGTCCATGTCCACTAGTTTGGCCTGCACGGGGGAGAAAATCAGGGAAATGGGATTTTGCCCCTGAACAGGGGAGAGGTAAAAGTTGATGTGGAAACCCCATATAGTCTGAAGGACCCAAGGGTCTGAGGTAAGGATCTCCTAATTGTGGGCGAATTTCCTGAACTTGCCCCCCAAATCTTGAAGAGGAAAAGAGTGGACACTATCAGTGATTGGCTCCATGGTTGCCACGGCCGCAGTTTCCGCCTCGAGCCCCACGATGACAGGGGGGGGGGATCCTCTGGATGGGTAAGAGTTGACTAACTTTGAGGCATCCTAATATTGTCCTCGTTTGGTACTGTATCCTCTTTTGGAGGCTGGATGTTGAGCACGGCTGGATGTTGAGCACGGCTGGCCGGACGCCCCCTACCTCGGCCAGCCCCGGTGAAAACTCGGGGGTGAATGTGTTTAACAAATGCCTGAGCTTTGTCCAACGAATTAAACGTCTGGACGAATTTCCCTAGTTCCCTAACAAAAGGGTCACCAAACAAACCACCCTGGGCAGAGGGGCCAGCTTCATACGTGGCAAGATCCCAGAGTTTAGGGTCGGTCTTGATGAGGAGCGAGCGGCACCTCTGTGGAGAGGGCGCAGTTCGCGTTCCCCAAGAAGATGATGGCTCTCTGGGCCCATCTGGGCAAGATCCTGGGGGGAGATAAAAGGTCCCAGACGCCTTTGCGTCTTCCGCCATATCCAGTATGCCTGTCAGGGGGCCCGCTAGATCTAAGAGCTTGTCTTAGCAAGCACACCGTGATCGATCGATCCCTTTCTTGGGATTGCAAACATATTTCCCAAGGAATGTAGCCATGTGCTCGTCTATTTTCTGGGGTGAGCACTACCTTATCCCCCAAGGATGGGCGTGGGCATTCTGCCCTCAAGCAGTTGCGCACCTCCTTATCCATAGACTTAGAGACATATCTGAGTAGGGTTGGGGAGGTTCGTCATGGGTAGTGTGGGGAAGGGGTGCCATGGTCTAGATCCCGGTTTGTGTTCGGCCTCGCAATCTGATGGGGAGATCGTTCCCTGTGTGGTCATGGGAGGGTCTTTGGGAAAAGCTGGTCCTATGGGCTGTGACCCAAGGGTCCAGGTTTGGTGTGATCTGTGGGTGGGAGCTTGGCATGGTGCATAAATGCCCATTTGAGCCTATGAAAGGCGTCCAGGTCGACACCAAGCGCGGGGTGTATTTTACCCATCTGGAGCAGAGCAAGCATGGTAGGCCCTCCGGGAGGTAGTAGGGGCATCAGTCCTAGTGGGTCTTCCCTCCCAGGGATGGGTTTAAAACCGCATTCTGCATATTGCAATAAGGTCTTCAAGGGGGACCACCTCCTGCATGATCGCTTTGGATAGCGAGGCGTCCACAACCTTACAGAAGCGGTCTTCAATAGGGAGGTAAGTTATACACACTTCCTCCTGGTATGACTCCTCCATATCACTCCTGGCTAAGAGTGCTAGTTAGTACCCAGGTTCTAGGGTAAACAGGGATTTGTGCTGGGAGTCCCAGCCAGGCAATTAAGGGTTGGAAGGATTCCCCTGTAAAGTATAGCCTTAGGACTAATTGCAGGGTTATTAGGCCCTGAGGGACACTAATCACCCCTTTCAGTCAGAGGGGTCTGGGCAGGTGTCCCTTATTACATACATCAAAAGTGCTACGCGCTGAATACAGACCCTCGCTTGAGGGTGTCACGCTCCAGACTAAAAGGGGTACCGCTGTGAGAAAAACCCTGTTGACTGCTCTGCTGCTTTCATCTGAATGCGCACGCCGGCTCGGGAACAGGGAGATGCGTTCTGCTTCTAAAGTGACTGTGGCTCCCTCTAGCGCCCGAAACGCAGCACCGCAAGGCCCAGGGGCGACAGCGCCAAAATGTAAATCGGGAGCGGCCACAGAGGAGCGACTAGCTTTCCTGTGGCCTTCGAAGCAATGGTAATAAACAAAGCAGTATTTGTTAGGGAATCAAATATTAACCAACTATGCCCAAAAAGATAAGAAACGGTCCGGAGGCATTTTTCTTGGCTGCGGAACAGCGAAGAAAGAGGAGACGCTGACAACAGAGGACTATTAAGGAGCCCAGCCTCCATCCGATTGGACATTTATTTATTTTTGGAATGTTTACTTTTTTCTCTGATGTTCATGGGAATTGAAGTCTTTGTTCACCTAATGGCTGCATGTAATAAAGGTAAGAGAGATTACAGCATAGCCCTTGCCTCCTGTCCCGACATAGAATAGATTGCCTCAGTAAATTAGGATTCCTTTTCTTGGGAAATAAATGCCCAATGCTCCTCTAGGAACCCAGACATACAGTTTCCATACTATATTGATGTCTAACTCGCGTGATGATCATGATTTTATTCTTTAGTAGTAATTTCTCTTCCAAATATTTTCTTTTTTCTCTTGTAAAAGGAAGGTCTGTGCCGAGAGCACCAATATATAAACTCAGAGTGTAGCTTAACAGATATTGCAGAAGCAGACCCACTGGCAGATGTCCTGGAAGAAGAATCTCCACTCTGGGGTGGTTGGTCAAGACCAGCCTGTCATTGTGTGTAAGTGCAGTTATACCGAATTACATTTGTTAATGCAGACTGTGTGTAATGGACTCCAAATGCTGAAATACACATGCTGCCGCATAGTTGTTGTGGCCAAATGGTACAAATGCACCATAAAGTGGAACGATTATTTCTAAAAAAAAAATCTAAATAAAAAAAAAGTGTAATTACGTTATTCAGACAAAATATTGATTTAGAAATATCGAGCTACAGAAATATTGAGTTTTAAATATCATGACAAATATTGTTATGCAGAAATATAATTAATAATATCCTTTTTGTAAGCTAGATTTTAAGAATATATTAATATCGTTTTCAATAACGTTTAATTATCTTTCATAAATATTAATTTTAAATATGGTTTGTATAATTTACAATATTTTTAAATATAGTTTGTAATAAGTGATTTATAATTTAATGTAATTGTTAATTTATAGTGTTGTAGCGGGTTGGGAGGTTTGTAGGGGTACAGGGTGGGAAGGTAATTAAGTATAATTGGAATACATTTTTAATGTATTAAGTGTTTAATTGAATATGTAAATCGTGTAATTATATTTTTTTAAGTTATATTTTAGGTGCGGGTTTTTGAGTTCGTAGGGGTATAGAGTGGGAAGTTATTATTATAATAATATTACTTTATTTTAGCTTAAAAAGCCATCAAAGTACAATAACCATACATAAACCCAACAGGTAAAAATATATTGCACCAATTAAAATTCATCATGGTCAATCGCTTTAAAATTTAAAAAAATCAGACCATTTTACACTACTATAATTTTATACATAAAGTGCGTTGTCATCTTTTAAGGAAAATGGTGTCAGTACAATCCTGGAATCTTCCTAATTTTCGGCTCGTAGTGATCCAAAATGCTTGATTTGCTAGAGGAGCTGCATCCTAAAGCTCTTAGTTGCACGGAGTATAATTGCAAGTCAAAGCCTATCATCATTATATAATTACGAGTCAGTTGAAAGCATCACTCTAGTTCTGTTGTTCCATATCCAGTTTAAGTATTGAGAGACAGCAAACGCAATTTGTTCTTTTATGTCGCTCCTTAGTATCTTTAGCACCTCTTAGTAGTGTCTCACACCCAGATTCTTACAGAGAGCAATAATCCATTGCTTGCGGGGTAGTATGCATTTTGGGCAAAAGAAAAGGTTTGTCTCTTTTGCCATATTTTCTGGGCAATGGGGACAAGATTTTGAAAGGGGCCTTGTTCTGTCCCACTTTGAGGTACATGATCTTAACTAGAAGGTTCCACTTCTAAATGGCGCAGATAGGCGTTTAGCTTAGAATGGAAACATTCTATCCATATAGGGTTCGAATCTGGGTATGCATTTGTAGAGCAAGTACTGCCCTGATGAACTCCCTTCTGAGTGTTAGTTCCAAGTTTGCATCATCATAGTCTCCCAATAATTCATTTTTTAAATTTCAGGATAATTCCGTTTGTTATTTTCCCGGGGAATCCCAAAGCTCTCTCATTTTAATCTGTCCACACAAGTTCTTTGCATGCTTCAGCCACGGGGTGTGAACTTTGTTGCATGAGGTTAATTCCCTTAGAGATTCTCTATAGATGAACAACTCCACTGTTGTCCAGAGCCACACCCAATATAGCAAAGGTTTTAAAATGACTACTAGATATACACTGTTGAGTGCTAAATCAAATTCTTGTGGTAAAAGAGGAGTGCTTGTTGGTAGATTGCAAAGGACCCTTAGAAATTTGTTTTCTACCAGTGTTAATGCAGTTGCATCAGCATATCGCTATATCTCTGCCCCAGAAGAAGCTGCTAGCAAGGCCATTGCCCTATGTACCTCAAGAGCAGGTGACACAGATCCACCAGAAGCGGATTTTAATTGTCTCCCAATTGCCAGTGCTCTCGGATTGAGAACAGTTTTAATTACACCCATTTGGGGGCCCCAGGTCAGGTTGTCAGTCCATCTGACTCCCAGTTACACAAAAGGTTTTGACCTGCTCTATCAGAGAGCCCTCAATAGACATCCTACCTCTGAACGATGCAGGTTTATTACCATGTACTTGGACGGGTTTAGTTCTAACCCTTTTTGCACACAAAAAAGCTGCAAAAGAATGTAGTTGAGATTGGAGACCCATGGTGGTTCTGGATATTAGGAGAGTCATTTGCGAACATAAGAAGCAGACAGGGGTTCCTGCAGACTTAGGTGCGTCTTGCTTGCACTTAGATAGCCAATCCACTGCCCCATTATTGTAAAGGCTAAACAATGTTGGCACAAGCACGCATCCCTGCTTGACCCCCCATTTTATTGGGATCATGTCCGCAAGATCTCCACCCAGATTCCACCTCACTTTTGCAAAGGAGTCAGCAAGTAAAACTCTTATTAAAAAAAATATATATATCCAAAAGAGGTCACTAGGTATTTTATAAGCTTCTAAAACCCTCCACAGATTGTCCCTCCGAACAAGGTCAAAAGCCGCTCTCAGGTCTAAGAATGCTATGTAAAGATGGTCATGTTTCAAGGTAACGTATTTCTAACATAGCATCTTAAAACGAAGCTCTTGATCGAGAGTGCTAACCTTGCTTCGGAAGCCCGCTTGTGTGTCTTCGAGGATGTTGTAGTCATTTATCCAATTTTGCAATCTGGCCAGGACCTGCCTACAGAATAATTTCTGGCTGTTATCTATTAGGCTTATGGGCCCTATAGTTGTCTGGTATGTCCCTACTCCCCTTTTTATATATCAGAATGATAGTCTTCCCTTCTCAAGTAGAAGGAATGGCCTCACCCCTCATAGTAGCATTACTTAAGGCATTGAGGTAGGGTACCCATACTTCTGGCTGCGATAGATACAGGTCGCCAGGGATGCCATCCATCCCAGGATCCTTTTTTCTTTCTTCATAATGCTAAGGGCCTTTGCGGTTTCATCCATAGTGAAGCTAGTAAACTCCTGTGCTTTATTACTTTCTGCATTCACCGTGCAATTTTTGGCCTAGTGGTTCTATTATAAGGTACCTGACCTGTTCCATAATGGGGGCTTTTACTTGCTCCCACTCATTGTAGAGACTACTAAAATGTTCTACTTACCTTTCTGGTAGGACCCCTGCCTCAAGGTGGTTATCAATAGCAAGAGAACCCACTGCCACCAATTCCCAAAAGGCATTGGTTATCGCTACGCTGGAGCATTTCTGTTAGTTGCACCCACTGGTCTTCATCCCACCTTCTTTTTGCCTCTCAGGGTTATTTGGTAACACTTTCTTGCTGAACCAATTTCATGTTGTATTCCTTTTTTTTTTTTTTGTATAGCTCCCACTAAATAATATTTTGTTTGACGGCACTTCTTAAAGAACCAACTAGGCAGGGGTTTATGTAGATGCCCTCTTTTTTCATTAAAAAGGGCCTCACTTGGTCCATTAGTTGGCAATGGAGGTAGATAAAGTTGATCTCAGTCACTGCAGTGGATTTGATCCACATTAGGTTTTATACAAATAGCTCAAATTTGGGTCTGAGCCCCAGTGTTGTTCGCAATTGCTTGATCATTTAATACTTCTGTTATTGTCCGATGTCTCAATTGGCGCTTTATTTATAATAGGACCAAGATTTGGGTTAAGATAGAAGTTGAATTCAAATTCATGCCGTTTGCTCTAGGGACTACCTCCATGTCTATTAGGAGCGGCCATGGGGCCTGGTCCAAGAAAATGTAGTTTATGCTACTGCTAATCAACCCTCTTTTAAGGGTTGGGCAAGGGTGCGGGGGGAAATCATTTGTGTTACCATTTATCATTCTCGGGTTGTATGCCATGAACCGTGCCTCTAAATGTGCTGCCACCCTAGTAGGTTTCCTCCATCCAGCCTGAAGCACCCTTTGGCTAACCATTGGTTCGTATTGATTATCCAGGCAGCCTAGCATTGCCTATTCGTCCTTCAGTTGGGTATTGCAATTGTCAACTACAATTATGTAGGCGTTCCATTAGACTGGATCTAGCATATCTAGAAGTCGATGTACCATGGGAGACTTAATATTTGTGTTAACGGATCTTACATAGTTATTTGATATAGATATATATATATATATATATATATATGGTCAGGGGACCAGTTTAACCAAATTTATTTTATTTGAGGTTTTATAGAGAGCGAACATGACCAGTTAGGGTATCAGAGCGCTTTACAGGGATAAACACGTTACGTACAGCATTAGGCATAGGCAAAAAGCAAGGAATGGGGGTTAGGGAATTGAACACAATAGGACAACAGCCAGAGTTATAAACAATAATCAGTACAGAACCAAAGTCAGCGAGCAACATGTAAGCGATAAAAAGGGAAAAACCAGCAATTGTATACGGGGGGGGACAAAAGATAGCAAAAGGCAGAGAGAACCGGCAGAAAATTTGAAGGAGTGAGAATTGGTACACAGAGAGTGCCAAGCAGTACAGGAGATTGTGCACAGAAACAAAAGTCATGATAAAAGGCGGAATGTGCGATCAAGGAGAGTTATTGGAGGAATTTGCTCATTAGAAAGGTTTTAGCTTCCTTTTTGAAGATTGACAGAGAAGGTATTCTTCTGATGGAGGGTGGTAGCGAGTTCCAGATTCTTGGGGCAGCCCCAGAGAACGCTCGGTTATAAGTTTTTTCCTTGCGGAAGCGGGGTGGCTGTAGCACGAGGTCTCTGGCGGACCGGGAGTTTGAGTTTCCCAGATACCACAATTTTCTGGGCGAGGTATGCCGGGGAGTTCGTGTTTAGGGCTTTGTGTGTGATGCAGGGCAGCTTGAGCTGGATTCTGGCCTCGAGAGAAAGCCAGTTCAAGGCCTTCAGATGTGGTGAAATGTGGTCAAATTTTCTTGAGCCAGATAAGAGTCTAGCTGCTGCGTTGAGGCAAGCTTTTAGAGGGGCCATGGAAGTCTTTGGTAGGCCAGATAGGGTAAAGCAGCCGTATTCAATTCTGGAGATAACGAACGCCTGAACTGCGGTTTTTAGGTCGGCAGTTTCAAGGAAGGATTTTAGTTCTCAAGTAGCTCAGATGGAACCTGGCCGTTTTGGCCATCGAGTTGATGTGTTCGCACATATTCAGGTTGCTGTCCAAGGTTATACCGAGAGATTTTGCAGAATCCACTATGGTCGGTGTGCAGTTGAGTGCTGTGATCGAGTTAATCCATTCCCGGATGTCATTGGAGTTATTAGGGGGGAGATGAGGAGGAACTCAGTTTTTTGGGCATTCAGTTTGAGCTGGTTATTGGCGAGCCATTGAACAGTCAGTTTCAGGGCGTCGTTCAGGTGGGTAATCTCCTCCAGAGAAGAGATTTTGATGTACATCTGAGTATCATCGGCGTACATGTCAAAGGAGATGTTGGCCGTGCGAAGAATTTCAGCTAAGGGTTCAAGGTAGAGATTGAAGAGGGTAGGGGACAGAGTAGAGCCTTGAGGGACACCGACTGATATCGGGGAAGGAGCAGATAGGTTGCTGTTGACTAAGAATCTCTGGGTGGGGTTCTGGAGGAAGGAACCAAACTATTTGATGACGGTACCTCCTACACCCATCCTGTGTTCGAGAAGTTTCTCATGGTTGACGGTGTTGAATGCTGAAGAGAGGTCCAGAAGGATCAGGAGGCAGGTTTTGCCATGGTCAAGGGCTTGGAGAGCATCATCTACGATGTGAAGAATAGTAGTTTCAGTGCTGTGTCCTGGCCTGAACCCCAGATTGGAAATCGTCAAGCAGATTGAAATTAGCGATATGTTGGCTTAGTTGTAGTTGCACACATTCCTCCAGCACTTTCGCAAGAAGAGTAATATTAGAAATTGGTCTGAAGCTGTCTGGAATTGCCGGATTCAGAGTAGGTTTTTTTTAGGATGGGGATGACTTGCCCGGTTTTCAGGGAGTCAGGTATGGACCCTTGAAGAAGGGAAGCGTTGATAATTGCAGTCCAAATGGGAGCGATGAGTAGGGAGGTCGCTGCCAAGCAGTTGGTGGGGAGAGGGTCGTTGAAGTGGGTATTTGGTTTTAAGGAGGATAGAATTTGAGATGGAATGGTCATCATAAAGTTCGAATTAGGACCAGTGAGCATTGTTTTTGGGTGTTGCTTGGGCGGGAAGAGGGGAGAGATGGGTCCCAGTAAGAGGAGGGAAGTTCGAGGTGGCATTAAGTTCGATACCTAGCTAATTGATTTTGGTTGTAAAGAAGGAGGAGAACTCATCATAGGTTATTAGTGATTTTGTAGTTTCTTTGGATGATTTCGCTAGTTTGTTTGATTGAAGTGTGACTATTTCGAAGAGTTTGCTGGCTCTGTTCTTGGCATTTTCCAGTTCTGATCTGAAAAACTCTTTTTTGGATAAGATGTTCCTGTTGTAAGTATTTCTGGCCTGGCAGAGAAGTTTGAGTTGGGGGGCTGAGGGGTGCGGTCTCCAGTTTTTCTTTGAGTCGGAGAGCTCTCCTTTCGCCATTGAGGGGTCCGCTGAACCAGGGTTTTTTGTCTTTGATTTGGGACCTTTTGAGCTTTAGCGGGGCCAAATCATCCAATATGTTGGACATAGTCGAGTTGTAGTGCTCTGTGAGGTCCTTGACCTTAGATAGATTTGGTGGGGGGGGGGGGGTGTAGGTCATTCTCGCAGCGAGCAGTCAGCTTCTCGAGGTCAAGGTTCTTAGTATCTCCGAGCCAACGTTTCGGTTTCACCGGTTGCCCATGTCTTTTCATGCGGCAGTCGGGTATTAGGAAGGTGATGGCGTGGTGGTCTGACCAGTCACATGGATCAATTGAATTCAGCTTGACCGCCGATGCCTTGGTGATGATCCAATCCAACGTGGTGCATTTTGAGTGGGTTGGCAGGGTGCAGGCCTGGGTGAGTGATTGGTCAGCGAGGAAGGCTTTGACAGCGTTGACCTGGGAGTCATTGGGGTCATTCCAATGCAGATTGAAGTCACCGAGGAAAATGTCATTGGAATGGGGGGGGGGGGGGGGTGGACTTTAGCAGTAATGATTTCCAAGAGGAGATCAATGAAAGTGTTGTTCTTGCCTGGGGGGTGGTAGATGATGTGCAATTTGCATAGCTGAGTAGAGTTGTTACTAATGGATAGGGCAAGATATTCGCAGGAGTCCGTGGGGTCTGCATGGAATTCTGTGACAAGGAGGTCTGAGCGGTAGATGCATGCAATGCCTCCCCCTTTTTTTACTTGTCTATCAAGTCTAAGGATGGTATAGTTTGGTGGGACCAGTAAATCAAGGTAAGGAGAGGAAGAATCATTGAGCCACGACTCGGTTAGGATAACTATATCAGTTTTATGGTTTAGGATGAGGGCGGCGATGTCAGAGGCATGTCTCGCAGCTGAGCGGCAGTTAAGAAGGAGGCCAGAGAGAGGGGCATCGGGACAAGTGTTGTAGGAAGGGGAGGAAAGGGGTACTTGTGTTAAGTTATTGCTGTTTACTCCTCTATTACGGAGGGATGATGATCTATTGGAGTTTATTGGGATAGTGGGAATAAGGTGATCGACTTTCTTGTCAGGAGGACGGGGGCGCCGGGGGGAGGTCATGTAGGAGGAGAGGAGGGCTAAGGTTTCCTCCTCTGAGAGGTAGTTGGGATGTTTGCGCGGGCGAAGGTGTCTGCTGGCCAGCGGCATGGGTTGGAGGGTGGGTATTGTGAGCAGGGGCAGGACCGAGTTAAGGGAGGGCTTGAGGGTGGCGATAGAGTGTTCAGTGAGGAGAAGGATGTTCTTCAATTCTAATAGGGCTTTCTGGATTCTCAGAACTATGATGGATGCTCTAGTGTTAAGGGATTCAAAGTCCAAGGGTGTAGGTTGTACTTGCGGGCGAGGGCCCGCGGGGTCAGGACAGGGTCTGGCGGCCTGAGCGGGAGACCAGGCGGGGGAGCTCGAACCCCCTAAGGCTTGGTTACTGGGGGGAGGGGAGAGAAGAGGGCAAGGCAAGCTCAGTGGGGAGGTTCTGGGACTGTTGCGGGGGGAATTAGGTGAGCTGAGGGTGAGGTGATTGTTAGTTACTAGGCGAGAGGAGCGAGGATATGAGGCGGGGTGCGGCGGCGTAGCCTTAGTGGCAGATGCTAGAGGTTGGGGTGGGGGGAGTTCTTGGTCAGCATTAGGGGAGATACTATCTCTGGATTTGATCTGATTGGAGAACACACTGGGAGGATTCGCGCCAACCTGACTTGAGGGAGGGAGAGAGAGGGTGGAAGGGGGAGTGGCAGCATCGTTAGTAGGTCTAGCAGGGAGGCCCTTACCCTTGTAAATAGAGTTGAGTGGACCGGTGCTGCGACAGGAGTCGGGGGCGACGGCAGGCCCAGGGGGTGCGTGGAGGAATGAAGTACCTGTTTCTTAAGGATGGAGAAGAAGTCAGTGAATTTATTGAGATCCATGTCAGGTGCTTGGATCAGGACGATGCCGTTTTTGTAAAAGGTAATGGTAAGGTCGGCTTTAAGGTTTTGCGAAGGCACGATCGTGAGTTTGGCACAGTAAGGAATGTTCCTGGCATTGTGTACGCCAAGTAGGTTAAATATGGTAGTGCGCCAGAGTGCTGTTTTCCTAGTGTAGAAAATAACTACACTAATGGAAACAAATCCAGACTCAGCCGAAGCAATAACTCACCCGAGGCTCTGCCTACACAGGGCGACACAGGATTACTGTGGAAAGTAAGGACACCCGATCTAAATAGTGATTCAGTGGCCCGTGTTTCCTGACCTACTATAATAGGATAATCAATAAACGCCCCACACTCTGGATCTGTGAGTTTTGCTCTAATCCCAGAGACCTTCCATGACACCAGCCTTATGGAATCGTCCTGCAACTCCTCAAATATGTTTTGCATAGATGAAGATTTGCAGGAAATGTACTCGCTACAACAGTCTTGATCGCCTGGATGAGATGGGCCTGAGAGTCTAGGTAATTCCCACAAGTGGTGGGGCCAGAGTACCTCGAGGTACTATTCAGTCAGTCATTGCTAGATAAAGCACCCGAAGACCCTAGAAACTCATGATTGAAGTGGTGAACCCTACGGACTGTCAAGTTCTTGTGGCCTAATTGTGCCTTTGGTGCATTGGGATTATTTAGTTTAAGTCTAATCTGTGATCTCATTGTGGGCCTAAGCCTCAGTTCAAGAGAAATGAGCCCTTCTACTAAACCATTATTCCTTAGTTTCAAGCCTATTGAGTCGCTTTTTGGATTAACAGTGCCAAGACGTGTAGCGTATATTATATCGTCTCTAATAATAGATCTACAGCCCCTGGTATGCCTCAACCAATGAATGGCTTTGTTGGTAAGTGAGTCGCCCGTATCCGTTACTCCATGGGGAAGTTTTGAGACATTGAGCATATATATGTCAAGGTGTTTGGTATGGAACTCGTGCTGCTCTCTACTAATGATCTTCCTGTTAATGCTATCAGTTGGAAGGTTTTTTTGCCTTTGTTGCTTTTTTAAATGCGACTCACTCCGTGTGTAAGGATTTTGCCCCGGGGCATCCAAAGAGCCTTTTCTGCTCATGCTGGTTTGCATCCCTGAAATTCCCAATTGATTACAAATGCTCGGCTGGCCCACGTTGCCCACAAAGTCATCTGCACTTTGGGGGATAACTTGTTTAGGGTACACCTGGGGAGTCTTCTCTTTATTGGCTGTGTGGTATTTATGTTTGCTACCAGAGATTGTCAATTTTTTCTTCATTCAACTTTTTCGCCAGTCTACCCATGCAATCCCGCAATGTCAGAATCTCTCCTCTAAGGGCATTCAGCTGCACAGTTGGGTCTTCCATAACTGTTGCATGCTCTGACACAGGCGTCTTAATGTTTGCGGCTGAGTCAGTCATGGGGCCCACAACTGTGAACCGGTTAATACGTTCGATATCTGGTATTGCCAAAGTGGGAGAGGACTCCTGTTGAATCAAGGCTTGTGAGGTGGTACAGCTTTTGTAATCCCTGTTGGAGGGATGCTACTAAAGGGGGATCTCCTTGGTACTATCACCCATAGTGCAGCCCTCCTTGGATTTGTTGAGTTAAGCTCCAATACCCTTCTGTGTGTTCCCCTACCTCTACTTCCCTGGATGGCCCCCTTTTCCTTTGGTGCTAAGAGACCTTCTACTTCTATCAGCTCATTAATCTCATAGAGAGTACAGTTTTCTGCTGAATGTCTAGGAAGTTTTCCAACTCCTCCTGCTTCAGATGGCTTATCAGTCACCTTCCTTTTCACCGTGTTCAAGGTAATCCCTTGCTTTTTGACTCCATTGCAAGTAAATGAGGGCACAAAACGACTCTGGTTAGAGCCATTGATTATTTACAACATTCAATATCTGAACAGACCATAATTAAAAATTAAAAAAATCAAGTTTCATGAACAGTCACCCACCTTTTAGTGGGGATGCTGCCCCATGGCCTTACCAGGGGCAGTACAAGTGTTCGTACTTCAAAGAGGTTGAGTGCACCAACCAGTGTCAAAGGGACAGACGGGATCTTTGATAATTCAGTCTCAACAATGGTACAATTGGAGCCAGGGGGAGTGGTACCCCAGCCTCTTCATGGCTCTGACTGGCCAGCCCTTGGCCCGGGTGCGTACCGCACTGCAGGACACCCCCACCACGCTATATAGCACCTACAATGAAGACAGCTGGGGCTCATTGCAGGGACCGCCTCCTGGGGCTCTGTGTGTTGTGGGGATTTTAGTCACTCACTGGGGCAGTGCTGTTGGTCTCACGGGAAGTAAATTAAGTAATAATTGATTGTTAATTATGTACATTGTGAAATTATATATATTTTTTTAATTCTACTTTAGTCCCGGGTTGTTGGGATGTAGAGTGGGAAGTTAAGTAATAGGTAATGATTAATTATTAATTTATTATAAATTAATTGATGTAAATTGTCTAATATTTATCATTTTTATGTTGTATATTAGGGCATAGCTGTTTGTAGGGGCCATAGGGTGAGGAAGTTATTTAAGAAAGAACAATGAATTATTCATTTATTGTTATTTAAGATGTTAATTGTGTTATATTTTAGTTATATGTTAGGTGTTGGTTGCTAGGTTTGTGGGAGTATAATGTGGGAACTTTATAAAAATATTTTTTGTTTAATTGTTTTTGTATATAATTTTTATAGTAAGAGTTCTGTATTTTTGGTCAACTAATAGGCTTATTAAAATGCTATGTGTTTGAAGTGAAGTACTTTCCCTACTGTTGCAAGACTAGAGCGGTACTAGTAAATTTAACCCTGCCGAAGTCCAACAATTGTTGCACAGACTGGAGTTGGGATAGTAAGTTTTACCTCTCCCAATTCCAACGCTTTTCCCTACTGTTGCAGACTGGAATGGACATATAAATTTTAACCTCTCTGATGTCCAACGCTTTTCCTACTGTTGCACAGACTAGGGGCGGGTAGTACATTTTAACACTTTGAATTCCAACGTTTTCTTTATTGTTGCAAAGATTGGAGTGGGAATAGAGTAGGTTTTATTTTCTGATTTAAATACTTATTTTTAAAATTGTTAAAATATATTTTGTTTTTGATTTTATATTATTTGTTTATATATAGATTTTGCTTTTTATTTATTTATTTTTTGTTTGAATTTGTTAATTGTTTTTTAAAGAATAACAAGCAGGACCATACACAAAAAATGCTGGAGTCACTGATATCCGTACATGTTAGGTTATCAAAAGGGTATAATGTACAATGAATCCAGAAGTGGCGAGGATCATAATAAACATGTGAAAATATATGCATATATACCATGCGTATGTAGTTTATAAGGTGTAAACTCTGTGTCTTGCAACTCGTACAGCATCCTATATGGAACCCTATGCACTTGTATATGGAATCTATATAGTTGATAGCGAGTCATCGGTAACAGTGGGTATCCAAGATTATGAGAGGTAAGGGAAAAGGGGGGAATATGGGGAGGACAGAAACCAGGGATTTCCTAGCCCTCCATGCCTACCCCAATCTCAAAAGTAGGCCTCGGCGTACACTTCTCTGCTCTATGAATGCCTTAAGTCCCGGAATTTCTGAGGGGCAAACGCAGTGTCACCACTCTCTCGTTCTTACAACATGGTGTGTGGGGGTGCTGTAACCGCTTCTTCCATTGTGCTGTCAACTTGTGGGTGGTCTGGGTTGGTGTGTGGGTCAATTTGGAAGTCATGTAGTATAGCGTCCCAACTCGCAGCAATAGGGATCTTACGGAGTCACAGGATGTCTTCTCATTGCAATGTGCCACTCTTGGCCTGGGCCCAAACCAGGAGCGACTGCTTCCAAGATGTTAAAGTAGGCGGCTCGGGTGACCTCCATCGCCTGGTAATTAAGGGTTTGGCCATCAGTAGTCCTAAATCAAGAAAGCGAAAGGTGACTCCTACTTCTACAGAATAAGCCCAGGATACATGCCTTCCACGCATGTGAGAGCGAGCGTCCCGTACATGCGGATAGTTTGGTTGTGACATGCTGCCAATAGGTTGTGAGAATTGGGCTAGCCCATAGCATGTGAAGGTCCGATTCCAGAAGGTGGAATCTGGGGCAGTGCGTGTCTGTATGGTTAAAGTATCTATTTATCTTGCCTGGGGTCAAATAGGCCCTCTGAGATGTAATATTGGCGGAAAAGGACGTGAACTGGGCTTTCCAGCATAGCGGTCCATTTCTTGTCCATGCACTGACTAGTTAAGTCTGTGTCCCAGTGCTGCAGCTGAGGTGCGAGTGGGGTCGCAGTGTGTTGGTGCAATGAGTCTTCAAACCATTTCGTGAGGTGCCTCCCCGTCCCAAGAACGTGCAGGTATTGTATTGTGAGGTGTGTTAGAGGTTCTCTTGACATATCTGCCAATTTAGCGCCCAGCGCTGTGATCAGTGAGGTGTGTAAGATGTACTGGAGTGGCGGAATTCAGTCCTCCTCCACCAGTGTGTCCTAAAGTGTCAACGCGCCATCTCGGTAGAGGTCTCCTACTGTGTGTAGGCCTGCCTCAAGCCAGGCAGAGAGTTCAGTGAGCGAGGTAACGTTGCCACCCCAAGGTTTCCCCAGCAGTGGTAGCGCAGACACGTATGGGGTAGTGGCGCGTGTGATGTATAGGCTATAACAAAAACATTTATAGGCAACCTTCAAGTTGCAGAGGTTCCAATGGTCTTCCACAAGCACTGGGGTGAAAAGGATGGAGTATCACCGATAGGGACCATGTCGGCGAGAGCGTGGCAGTGTCATCGAGCTGCAAACCTGCCACCCACTGGAGCTGCGAGGAGTGGTAGTACTGCTCCATGTTTGGTAGAGCAAGTCCTCCTTGATCAGTGGGCAAGTACAGCTTGGAGCGCAGCGGGACTTGTTCCAAATAAATGCTCTCATCTTTCCCTCAAATGAGCGGAAGGGGTGGGATGTATAGTGGTAGGTTAGTGAAGAAATAGAGTAGGCGGGGTAAAACCACCATTTTGAGAAGGGCAATGTTGCCCACGACAGACAGTGGGAGCATGCGCCAGAATGACAGTTGGTATCATAGAGCCGTGATCACTCTCACCAGGTTGCAATCCAGCCAGTCTGTTGGCTGATGATATATTCTGACCCCTATCAGAGTATCGGGCTGCTGCACCACAGAAATGCCACTGAGAACAAAGGGAGGATCAGGATGCGAAGGGGGGAACAGACAGGACTTGGCCCAGTTAAATCGCAGACCTGAAAGCGTGGTGAAATCCGTGAGAGTCTGAGCTGACGTGCCAGGTGCCACCCTTATCTTACAAATAAACAATAGCAGATTGTTGGCATATAAGGAGACGGTATCCGTTCCATCCCCTATTGGGATACCCCAGTCTGGTCCAACTGCTCTAATAGCCAGGGCGAGTGGCTTAATAGCTAGGGAGAAGATCAGTGGAGAAAGCGGTAAACCCCGTCGGCCACCCCTGCTTATTTGAATAGGGTCAGAGACATAGAAGCTGGTCTTAACTCTAGCAGATGGGGTGGTATAGAGCAACTAAATCAGCCGGATAATTTGGGTCCCAATACCATATCATGTCAGGGTGTCAAACAAGAAACCCCACTTGAGCCAAACTAAGGCCTTCTTGAGGTCTAGTACCAGGAACCCAGAGGGAGGCCAGCGATGCACAGCGTATTTAGAGACCCGAAAGAAGCATCACAGATTGAACGAGGTGTTACGAGCTGGTACAAATCAGTTCTGATCATGATGGACCAGGGTGGGAACTAGGGGCGCCAAGCAATCTGCCAGAATTTTGTTCAATATTTTATCGTCTGTCTTGAGTAACGCCAGTGGTCGATGGGATCTAAGATTGCTGTGGGGTCTCTGTCACACTTCGGTAAGGAGATGAGTAGGGCTTCTTGCAAGGAATCGGTGAGGGATGAGACAGAGAGGGACTCTTCATAAAGGGCAAGTAGTTGGGGAGCCAATACAGAAGCGTAAATTTTGTAATATTTGGCAGGCGACCTGCCGTTTCTAGGACCCGGATAGCTTCTCGTATTTCATTGAGTGTGATGGGTTCATCTAGTTCCGTGCTTTGTTCAGGGGTAATGGTGGGTAACTTAACCTTTCAAAAGAAAGCTTCAAGGTGATCCAGGACAGGGTCTGCGGTATAGAGGGAGGCTTAATGTTTCATCAGTTCCACTTGTATTTCATGTTGGGTATGCAGAAGATGTCCTGCAGAGGATTGCAGTGAGAGAATGGTTTGCCGGGGCTGTTCATGGCGTACCAGCCATGCAAAGAGTCTGCCAGAGCGGTATGCAGCTGCACGAGTGCAGGATGAGTGTGCAGTGTAATTCAGGCATCTGTCGTTCCAGCAGAGCAGTGTGCTAGCGCCGTGTCTCCGCCAGTCGGCGGATGCATGTCTGGTCGGTCACTGAGCGCATCTCCTATTGTAGGAGTGTGTTCTCAATATGGATAATGTCGCTGTGTAGTTGCTTGCGAATGTTCCAGTTGAGCCAGAGGCAGTGCCCCCTGACGGTTACTTTAGATATGTCAAATTCTATCCACTTGTCAGTGGCAGTGTTGGCGTAGAGTTCAAAATAGTCCGCCGCGGCAATGCCCAGAGATATGGAAGGGTGGGTCTTCTAGCACAGCAGGTTGTAGACGCCGGGTGGGTATGGCATGTGTGTTATTGTCTAACAAAAAGGAGCCTCATCAGGTCCCCAAACGATGCA
Organism: Calotriton arnoldi; assembly: GCA_963921515.1. Taxonomy (NCBI): domain Eukaryota; kingdom Metazoa; phylum Chordata; class Amphibia; order Caudata; family Salamandridae; genus Calotriton; species Calotriton arnoldi. The sequence goes on from CAWUFW010001239.1 coordinate 309,212, forward strand.
CAGCCAAATTTGAAATGAATGCAAGAACTTCAACCATTTTTTCATGTTTATTCCAAAAGTACTCCATATTTAATCCGATGGCTTTTTGTTCTCCGATTCATTTTCATCAATGTTTCATCACAATATTTTCACAAATGCCTCTCAAGGCTTTTCTTAGCAGCACTAGAGGGTTCAATATTCCTTCATCTTTACATAGTACCCAATGCATTTCGTGATAACTCCCTTGCTCAGGGGTAACTAAAATGTACAAATGGTGACAGACACCGTTCAGTACTCCCAATTAAAAATAAAATAAAGAAATATCTGCGAAAACATTAATACTGTAATCCCTTCTAATATATAATTATTTTTAGCATGTGAAACTCCAAGCTACATTACCCATAATCACTCATTCATGACACTCGCACACATCATATCAATAATAAACAACCAAAAGTGTACATGTTGGCTCCCCCGTGTGAACCTAACTAACACAACACAGTAAATCAATTATTCAATCACCAGATCTACGTGAAAAATAAACACATGACTACTACGTGAAACCAATGCTGGCTAAAGACAACCATACATGCTTGCCAAAAAACAGACCAAAATGTGACTCTTCTCACCCAGTAAACCCACAAGATTCACCTGTGGCTCATTAAGGGACCCTTACATCAATTCCATAAATGTATGGACTGTAGCAAACCATTAAAGCCTCCATATTACACACTGTCCGTAGATCGGCCACGAGCAAGCTGCACCAGTCATTGTTCTTTCCAAATGGAGCCTGGTGCACTCAAAAGATCTTAAATCCCCAGCATAATTAGCTACCACCACGTGCCCCAGCCAAACCTCCCAGAGAGAGGATAAAATAAACTAAAGACTTTACAACTACGGTGCAAAGCATGCTCTAAACAGTGAAAATCCCCAAGTGGTGCTTAAACTAATCCATACTTCACAAACACCACTACGCCATAATCATATGCTCAGCATCAATCTTGTGTGTAAACTAAAAAATAAAGTTAGTCAATACTAAAACTGCTTATTCACACGTACACATAATAAATCACCGACATCAGTAATTTACGTGGCACATACAATAATGCACAACATGAAATAAAAAAAACTTGATGTTCCTGCTGGTGTTCTCGATATAATTACTCATGAACGAACCAGTCCTCCAGTGCTACCAATCCAGTTTTAGCCATAATTTTAACTCCCGCTTGTTGTGTCTTCATGCTTGACATTGGTGCACTCTATCAGGTGGCCGAAAGAATAAATGTTTGTACACAAAGAATGGTTGAATGCATTCAAAATTATGCTCCAATGTTCATAACGCTCAACGGTGTTAAAGGCGTGCTACCTTGATTTGCGCGCGCTGCATACATGTCTCATATCAAGCATTTGCAATGCAATAGGTCTCGCATGTATGCAGTTTGAGCTATTGGCATTGTAAATGACAATGCCTTTTATTTATGTTTTAAAAACGAAAACAAAAATAAAAGGCATTGTTATTTGAAATGTTAATGGCTCAAACTCGCATAAATGCGAGACCTATTGCATTGCAAATGCTTGTTTGCAACTGCACTCAAAATCCATTTTCCTCTAAAATTCGGCTCGTGCTTATCAAAACTCCGCCTTCAAGCACCTGCACGCAGGCAGAACCCCTTCTGTAGGGGAAAGGATGAGGGCAGGCACTTTTCATGGCTCATCACAGAAAGGCTCCCATAGTTCACACCTTTACATTCGACTCCGCGTTCTAGTGAGGGCAGCACCTCTCAGCTGCGGCATTTCATCCAGGTTTGATTTACAAGTTGCATTTTGGTACTTGTAGTCCTGCAGTGTGTAACGGTAGAAACTAAAGAAGGATGGGATAAAGAGCTTTGCTGAGTGGTGCTTGCCCCTGGTGTAAAACCGGTCTGCAAAACAGATGAGTGTACGCCCCCCACCCTCCTCCACTCATGTGGCTGCAGATGTCTCTATGCCACCGGCGCAATTATGTTTCAGTCCTGGGTGGCGTGCATTTTGCAAATTATTGCAAAGTTGTACATTTCTGGTTGCACTTCAAATTAAACAAAATCCTACAGCTGTTTAGTCCCGTGCCTTGCGTGACACTTTCAGCCTGCGCTGACATTTACCTCACACTTCCAATGGTAGGATGCAAACTACACAACCCAAAATGCAAAGTTGTTGATTTAATAGCCAGAACTAGCTGATGGCATCACCGCCCCTCTCTCCCCCACCCCCTCCCTCCCCAAGGATAAGACTACAGCTCCCAGAATCCAACAGATGGGGACTTGAAATTCCAGGTCTAGGACATGTTTCATTGAAATGGACTCAATCGTCTGGTTACCCCTCCCAATAACGACTAGTGAGGTGTTACAATAGTGCAGCCAATACCCCTCCCGAGTCCCCCCAAACCTTCAACCCCCTTCACATCTCCTACCCCCAGCAAAATTAACAGCTGAGCTGCATGTGGCTCATCGAGAATGTGGCGTAACGGCCAGAGCTGCCGCCTTTGGTACCGCGAAAGGAGGTTCCAGTCTCCGCGTCGGCTCAATATCCTGTGATACTGGGCAAATCACTTCATCTCCCTGTGCCTACCAAAATCGAACGTGTCCTTGTGTAATGCAACTGACGCTCATGTAAAGCGCTCCAATACCTTCCGGTGGAGTTCGCGCTACATAAAACTGCAAAAGTAAAAACACTAAGAAAAGTAATGAAAACAGTTTTGCCAACCCTCATCAACCCGCTATGGCTGGTTCAATGTGCCAGCAGCAGTGACGAAATGTAGCACTGCGTTTATAATGGGTAAAGCTGGACCGCAAACAGAGCTGGCCTTTGGTTGGGGAGCGCCCTGGGCGCCCCCTCCCCAACCCCCACACTCATCTTCTTTAATTGTCTATGTGCCCCAGGTCGAAGTGAGGCTTCTTGCAGACAGCTCCTGCCCTGCGCCCCTCTGGAGGTTGGCGCCCTGGGCCCAGCTTACATATGCTAAAGGTTGGCCCTGACTACAAGCCCCAAAATGCAACGCCTGGTTGGCAGAAAAGCATTGACTGACTGGCGCGGGCGCACGGAAATGGGTGCACTTGGCCGTTAAGACTCAGTTAGGCCAGTGGTCACCTCATCCTCCCGCTAATCGTCGATCTTCGACCGGAAGTGTGTGCTAAACTAAACACCTTGAGGCGAATCCTTTTGCAGGGAGCGCTACACAAACCACGCCGATACAATAAATGAATGGGGGCGATGCAAATTAAGCCGGAATGTGGAGCCCGACGTGTTCACACTGCTTTCTTAGTATTTTAAAATGTCCCTGGGTATCTCCGAAAATGAATGCGACTTTTACATAGACCAGGGCTCCACCTGGCAGGATAGCTCAGTGGGAGACTGCGCCTGCTATTGGGATGTCTATATTTCCCACACATCTCTGAATGCCTCACTCAGCTTGTTATCACTTTGAGATGCGCCACAAAGCCCGTGCAGTTTTTGGTGGTTGCTGCGTAGATGCAGATTAAGATTAGACACTATTTTGAATAATTGTTGTTTGCTGTGGTGCCAGCAGAAAGGTTTTCCTGGCTCGGGACGGTGTCAGATATCGACTTGCCCTGAAACTTGCTCCCAAACACTGGAACTCCGACACAAACTGGGGGAGGGCTGGGAGGGGAGGGCTGGGAGCGGAAGCCAAACACCATGAAAGTGCAACATTAACAAACAAGCGTGGCCGAAGCGGACCGGTGACGAGCGAAGGCAGAAAGCAACAAAGTAGCGAGGAGCTGCGGCAGAAAGGTTTTCCTGGCTCGGGACGTGTCAGATGTTGACTTGCCCTGAAACTTGCTCCCAAACACTGGAACTCCGACACAAACTGGGGGAGGGCTGGGAGCAGAAGCTAAACACCATGAAAGCGCAACATTAACAAACAAGCGCAGCCGAAGCGGACCGCGCTGAAAATAAAGCAGACGCATTAGTGAGGAGAAACGCTCCTTCATGGCCCGCGTGGCAAAATAATTAAATAAACAAACAAGCGCGGCCAAGATAAACAAGCACGGCCGAAGTGGACCGCGCTGTAAATAAAAACAAAAGAGTGCTTACAGACTTATGGAAACCATGGGTGTAACGCCACAAGTAAACGATCCAGTCCGGGTGGGCGGGGCCAAAAGGAGGCCGGGCAGTAACAAGGAGGGACTAAAAACCTCACTTACAATCGGAGGCCAGCGTTTAACATACACGATGACGCACGCCAATAAAAACAAGGGGCGGAGCCTACACTCCACTTCTAAAAGTTAATCGATTACAAGAAGCCTCGCAGAGCGAGGAGCGCATGCGTGCTGCAACGCTAGGAGAGACCTAAAAAGGAGCCTCGTCTGGTCCCCAAACAAGATGCACAGCCAAATTTGTAATGAATCCAAGAACTTCAACCATTTTTTTATGTTTTTTCCAAAAGTACTCCATATTCAATTCAATAGTTTTTTGTTCTCCATAAATTCATTCTCATCAAGGTTTCATCACAATATTTTCACATATGCCTCTCAAGGCTTTTCTTAGCAGCATTAGAGGGTTCAATATTCCTCATGATGCTTCATCTTCACATAGCACCCAATGCATTTCGAGATGACTCCCTTCCTCGGGGGTAACTAAAATGTAAAAATGGTGAAAGGAACCAATCAGTACTCTCAATTAAACAAAAAAAGCAAAATCTGCCTAAACTACATTAATACGGTAATCCCTTCTAACACGTCATTTTTTTAGCATGTGAAACTCCAAACTACATTACCCATGTGCGTTATTATCCCCTGCCAGTTGTAGGATTTGGGGGTTGTGATCGAAGTGTGCTCGCTCCCCAGGTAGTCTGTGTTGAACCGTGGGGAGGAGGCACATCAATCTCACAATTTGATCTAGCCAGACATGCAGGGTGTGTGATGAGGAGTAGGAGTATATGCGCATGTTGGAATTGCAGATAAGTCCGGTATCTACAAGCTGCCAGTGAAGCAGCCAGATGCCTAGCGCTTGGGCGTTGGAGATAGCTGTCGTGCGGGGTAGATGAGGGAAGGAGCGGTCCAAGGCTGTGTCTAGTATGGAGTTGAAGTCTCCCCCTCCCCTAGATGCCCTGGTATCCCACTCCACCTCGAGAGCTTGCTAGACAGTGTACGTAAGAACAAGGCCTGGTCAATATTGGGGGCGTGTGTTGTTCCCAGCAAAAGGTGGTGGCCATCTAGTTGGCCATGAATTATTTATTTATTTTATTTATTTAAACAACTTCTAGAGCGCACAAATACCCTTGGGTGTCTCGGCGCTATGGACTGTAAAGATTAGCGGAGGACTGGTTGCTTATTGTTCAAAGAGCCAAGTTTTGACCTGTTTCCTAAATGATAACAAGGTAGGACTGGTCTTAATTTGTATGGGAAGCGAGTTCCATAGTTTAGCCGTAGCCACTATAAATCTTCTATCACCCCAGTTAACTTTCTTGGTTCTGGGGATGATCAGAAGGTTGGCATCTGCTGAGCGCAAGGCTCTACTGGGCGCATATGCTAGAAAGGCTTTTTCAGATATTCAGGTCCTGCATCATGCACTGCTTTGTAGGCGATACAAAGCGCCTTAAATTTAGTTCTATTTTTTATGGGCAGCCAGTGAAGCTGGCGTAACACTTTAGTAACTGACTTAAACTTTGGAGTACCTGTCAGTATCCTGGCGGCTGCATTCTGTATCAGTTGCAGCCTACTTAGAACTTTTTCTTAGGCGTTAACTAGCAGGCCATTACAATAATCGACCTTTGACATAACCAGAGCACTGATGAGTGTTTTACCAGTATTAATTGGGATGAAAGGTAATAGTTTCTTTATCGTCCTTAAAACATAAAAGGATGAGGAGACCACTAAATTAACATGGAGTTTAAAAGACAGGCTGTCATCAAATATAATACCTAGGTTTCTGGCCTTCTTAACAGGGGTGGGGGTAGACCCATCTCAGCTGGCCACCAGGTCGGAGACCATTCTGGGGCAAGGTTACCAAAGACCATTACCTCGGTTTTTTCGGAGTTTAGTTTAAGGCAGTTATTTGCCATCCATGAGCTAATGGCCAACATACCATCATGAAAACTCGCTGCCACTGCCTCTCCATCTTTATGCACTGCAAGCACCAGTTGCGTGTCGTCAGCATACGACGTGAGACTCATCCCAAAGGATTTTATTACTCGTGCCAAGTCCGTCACATATATATTAAACAAAGTCGGACTTAGCGACGATCCTTGAGGGACTCCACAAGGGAGAGCGCAAACTGATGAGTGAAAAGTACCCATACTGACTGACTGGGTCCGATTGGAGAGGAAGGAGGCCAGAAGTGCTTTGGCCTTCCGTCCGATGCCTATGGCTGAGACACGGTTGATCAAAGTGACATGATCAACCGTGTCAAAAGCTGCCGATAGATCCAAAAGCACCAAGACTGCAGCACCTCCTCTATCAAGTACCATTCTAATTTCATCTGATGCTTTAATGAGTGCAGTCTCCGTGCTATGGCCTTTCCTAAAGCCAAATTGTGTGTCATCTAGCAGCTTATTCTCTTCAATATACTGCGCCAGCTGGATGTTCATAATTTTCTCGAAGATCTTTGCTGGAAAAGGTAGACGTGCGATTGGTCTATAGTTTTTGGTCTCTCCCGGGTCAAGATTACTTTTTTTTTTAACAGTGGCTGAATGATAGCCTTTTTCCAAATGGACGGATAGGTGCCTGAGCAAAACATAGAGTTGCAAATGTTCGCTAGATTAGTGCCTATCAAGTCCGGGATCATTTTTAGGACTAGCGGGGGGCATGGGTCAGACGGGGAGCCTGATTTAACTGTGTTAACTAAATCAGTGATCTGTTCCACCGACACTGGTCTAAATTCCATAAAGATGGGGGTATCTCTGCCTCTATTATTATCCACCAATTGGTTCCGGCCCGCTGTAGGGGCGGAGAAATTGGAATATATTTGGCCCACTTTGTCTTGAAAGTAGCTGGCTAAGGAATCACAGAGTGATTGAGACGCATCCTTAGTGGAATTCACCACTGGCCCTGTCAGATTGGACACTACCTGAAACAGTTGTTTAGTTGAATTTTGTGCTGTTTCGATTTTTCTGGTATAATAGATACTTTTTTCCTTTAATTATAAGATGTTTGTATTTTGTCAGAGCCGCCTTATAACGTGTTTTTTCAGTGTCGTCATATTCTAGGCGCCAGCGTCTTTCTTGATTTCTACAGTGTTGTTTCTCCAATCTAAGTGCCTCAGTAAACCATGGCGCCGAGGGAGTCTTTCTATTTTTGGAAGCTGTTTTTTAAGGTACTAATCTGCTAAATGTATTTTGGAGCCATTCAGTATAATTAGTAGAGGCCAGTTCAGGGTCTGGCACAGCTTCCGGTTGTGAGTCTATTAAGTGTTGTTTAAGATAGGCTTGATTACTACATATCGACCGTCTGCATCAATCTCTACCTCGTCTGCTGCAGAAGGGATCCCCGGTCGCACCCAAACTAATACCCCTCTGGCATAGGAGGAGCAATCAGTGGTGCATACCTGTCCCCACCAAAACCCCCCCACACCACTGGAGTCTGCGAGTTTGAACCAGAGTCAAATGTGTCTCCTGTAACAGTGCAATGTGAGCGAACCTGCGTTTAAGGTAGGAGTATACAGCATAGCGAAGCGAGGGTGGGTGTGTGCATTCATCTCAAGTTCCAGGTAATCATGTTAGGGCATGACATAAGGTTACCGTGATAACAAATCGGAGGTTTTTATGATGTGCAATAGTGGTGATAAGTAAGGCGGTGCGTGGGGGGGGGGGGCGCCAGGCAGTTGATGTAAACTGGGGCGAAAGGGGAAATCCGAACCAGAAACATTGAGAGCGGAGGAACAATGGGTGTCTGCCCAAACTGTCAAACTATGATTAGCAGTTACCAGCCGCAAGGGCTGGTTGCAAAATTTGGGGGTGGGGGGGGGGGGAAGAATTGCGAGAGCAGGGGCTTCAATGCCAAATGTGTCAAGGTAGGTTGATGCCAGTTATAGAGATAAATGTGTGTAGATTAGCACTGCATTGACTGTCAATGTCCCGGACTGTGTGGTGTGCTGGGGGGGGGGTAAGGGGGGCAGGCCAGTAACAGCTGTGGGTAAAAGAGGTTATTACATGCATGAACAATACAGTCTGAATTAAGGTAGGAAGGCCAGTTAAAGGCATGCGAGTGACAATAATCAATGTCTCATATAGGGTTGGCGGCGGTTTGAGGAGTCGGCTCCGGTGGTGCCATCGACTCCGCCCCCGAGGGCCATGTGGCAGAGGAGCCATCGTCGTTAAAAGACTTCAGAGGTGGTATCAGGGTCTGGGCTCTGGTTATGGCTACCCATGGTGGATGCCATCTGTAGTGCCTGACACCTCTCCTTGATTACTTGTTCCAGGTTCTGTGCGGAGCCAAGCCCCGGGGGACAACGCTCCTGTTTCCGATGCTCCTGGCAGCAGTCCCGAGCGGCACCCCCAATTCTTGTCAAGTCGGTGGGCGTACGGCACAGTTGCGAGACGAGCAGACTCCATCCAGTCCCATGCATCCTCTGCTGAGTCTAAAAAATGCGCGTTCTCCTCTGCCATTACTCTGAGTCGGGTGGGGAAGAGGAGGGAGTATTGTATATTCAGTTCATGGAGGCGCCACTTGAGTGCACGAAATTAGCTCCTCTGTCGCTCCACCTCAACGGTGTAGTCTGGGAATAGCATTATGCAAGCGTTTTCTACCTTCATCTCTTACAGCTTAAGTGCTTCATGTAGGATGGAATAGCGGTCTCTGTAGTTGAGCAACCGGAGTAGGAAAGGCATGGATTTCGCTCCAGGAGGTGGGCAGCAGGCCAGCATGCGTTGGCCCGCTCGACGACATAGAAAGGGGAAGAGTCCTGCGTCAGGGAGCAGAGAGCGGATCCAGGACTTAGTGTATGTCAAAGCATCCGAGCCCTCAACACCTTTCGGGAGGCCCACCACACGTATGTTTCTTCTAAAGTGGCCCTCCGCATCCTCCACTCTGCATTCTAGTGTGTGCATGCGGTATACCAGGGCCTGCACCAAAGCCGCCGCTTCGCTTGTCTGTTGCAGTTCAGCCAGGGTTCAACAGTTTGCACCTTGTCCGCTAGTTTGCGGTTGTCAGCATGTAACAGATTAAAGTCCATCGTAACGTTGTCTATTCTGCTTTCCAGCGATGTGAGTCTCTGTTAAAGTGCTGCTCCAATCTTTTCCACGGCTTGTAGCACTGTGTCGAGTTTAGTGCCAAGAGACTGTTTAATCGGGAAGTCCAGCTGCTGTGTCCGTTGTCGCACCATGGCTAATGGCTGTCGCGTTGATCCCTGTTGGGCACCCGAAAGTGGGTGCCATAGGTTGAGGTGGTGTGTTGAGCATCTGGTGGGTCCAACACTGGCAGCACACACCTGGGACGTCATCGCCTCAACCTGTTCAAGTGTATCGGCAAGGATTGCGAGCCACCTCCAGGAGGCTGAGCCCAGCTTCGACTAAAGATCCTCCATTCTGTCCACTGGGATGTGAAGTGGTGGGGGCTGTGTCACTGAACGGGGCCTGCTTGTGTGCACCTCAGGGAGTAGCCGGCATCGCAGAACAAGCAGCCCAGTGGTGTTCCAAAACAATTCAGACACCAGAGGTCGTGTGGAGAAATCATAGATTTTAGTGTTCGCTTGCAAACACCAGACCAGTCTATGTTGTTGCAGCACGAGCAGCTCTGCTCCTCCGACAGAGCGCCCCTGTGCATCTAGGGTCTTGGTGACTGGATCTGTGAAAGACAGGCATGCCAGACGTCTCCCCCCAGACTTTCACCAGTGATGCCAGCATCAAAAAACAGGAAGATGTCACATGTGTTAACTGTTCCCTGAAGGACAATTCCGCAGCAAAGACTACTCTACGATTCCTTACCTGGGAAAGTGGCTCGGGAAGGGCCTGTGACCACCATGAATAATTCTAAAAGTTTGCCTCCTATTGGCACCCTCTTCTATGTTGCTTGAGACTGATACCACAGTCTGGATGTCGTCTGCATAGGCTACTGCGGCGAACCTTAGAGATTATCAGCATAGCCAGAGGTGCCCCATAGATGTTAAAAAGTGTGGGGCGAAGCGATGACCCCCTGAAGGAACCCACAAGGGAGAAGGATTTAGACTTGAGCTCCCCAAGTGCCACAATCTGCTCCTGTCCCTCAGAAATGATGAAAGTAGATCATGCTCCGAACCAGTAATTCCAATTTCTGTCAGGCGCTCCAACAGAACAACGTGGCATATTGTATTCAGAGCAGCTGGAAGATCCAGAAGGACCGCCGCAGCTCTCCCTCCATTATCTTTGATGGATCTGACCTCTTCTGAAACAGCTATTAAAGTGGTCTCAGTGCTATAGCCCGATCTAAAGCCATACTGTGCATTGTCCAGGAAATTGTTCTCTTGCAAATAACCAGATAGGCTTGTATTAAGATATGTTTTTTCTCCTCCTTGGAAACCAGCGAAGGTTTTTTTTTTTTTTAACAGAGCCAGAATTGAAGCCTTTTTCCCGTCTGATGGAAAAAATACCTGCTGTGATGATTATATTCGACAGACGTTGGGACTGGGTCAAGACTGTCCTCTAAATCTTGCACTACCTTAGGCGGACAGGGACCTGAAGGGGCTCCTGACTTAATATGGCCAATTCAACTCCATCACTTGGTCAGTAGTCACGAGTGGAAAATTGCGCAGCTCAGGCTTGCTGGAGCCAATAAGCAGGGATTCTGGGGTAGAGTAAGATGGGGGAGTGGGTGGAATCCAATACTCTATATACCACCTCCAATTTTGTTTTTAAGGAATTCAGCCAGTTTATCACAAAATGCCTGTGTGTGGGGGAGGGGGTGGACTAGAAGGAAGATTGGGACTCGAAAAACTGGACCACTTTAAGGAGTTCCTTTAAAGGAATTGGAGGCCAGTTTGATGATTTCCCCTTCCCTCCAAGCCCCCCCCCCCCCCCCACCTGTAAAATGTAGTTTTTTCTTCCAAGATGAGTTTTTATGTATTCCCAGGTTTCTTCTCGGTTTACCTCTACCTATCTTGTAATCCAGTCTCCAGGCTTCCTCAAGTCAACAAAATTTTTGTTTCATGGCTCTGAGTGCCAGAGAAAACCAAGGTGCACATGGCCTTGTCCTATACGATTTACGTTTTTTTAACCGTACTTGTTTTTGGACTACCCCACTTATTCAGTCGTGATAACTCACTACTTCTACTTTAGGCTTGCTAATTAATTTAGGCTTAGATAATTCTAGGCTCTCAGCCAGAACCCCTTTATTTATCTTATTCCATAGACCGATTTACTCTTGTCGGTTTTATGTAAAGTATGGGAGTCTGAATAATTATACTAAACCGAACAACCATATGATAAGACGATATTATGGGTAATACAGCATCTACCCTCAGGTTAGGATCATTTGAGAAAATGCCATCTAAAATATGGCCTGCTTTATGTGAAGTGGTTTCACTTTCTGTTCCAACTTAAAACAATTCAGAGATTCTGTTAATATGACTGAGTCTTTATCACTAGGGTCCTCCAAATTGAAGTTAAAATCCCCTCATATAGTGTAATTAGGGTATTGAACACTGATGTCAGTATGGTTACACACCGCGTCTAAAAACGTAGCCTTAGGTCCAGGGGGCCTTTAGATCAAAAGCACATGAAAAGTGCAGCTATCTGTTAGTTTACATCTAAAGGAAAGAGCCTCACAATCTGAAATGTTGGAGGGTTCTCATATTCTACCCAGCGAATCACTTTAAATGACCTACCATTTGATGGGTCTCACCTCTTTGGCGAGAAGGCTGATTCACTCTGGAACTCTTTAAAGAAAGCAGGGCCACAGCATGTTCACCAAGCCTTTCTACTGCTGCAAGACAGAACAGTTTTACCTCTTTTGAGGCTACTCCAGGAGGTTGGCATGCAGCCCATGCCAAGGGTCCCTCCAACAGGCACCTCCGTGTTTTTGGGGTCAACGATCCAGCATACAGCATCCAAGCAACCAGGGAAACCAACTTCTCAGTCACTGCTCCTACAGCAGTAGTTTCAGAACTGATTTAGTTTGCCCTTACTGGCACACGACCTCCCCTGTGGGGGGTAGGATTACACATTTCCTCCAAGGGTGGCAAAATACAGCATCTGACAGGTGGGTCCTCCAGATTGTCCAATGAGGCTATGACCTGCCACTCTTTCCGACCAGCCACATCAAAAACTCTTTCAGAGGAGCACCTATCCATCTTGCTCCAGAAAGTGCCAGCTCTTTTGTCCAAAAGAGCAATAGAGTCCCGATCCAGGAAATGAGCATTAACACTTACTCCTGCTGATCCTCGTGCCGAAAGACTTTCGAATTTCAGGATACTCATTCGCCCTGGTTTTGTCAGCCCTGGATCTATGCGACTAGATGATGGCTTTGGACCTGCAAGACGCCTACTTTCATGTACCTGTCCTGAAGTCCCACAGATGCTTTTTGCGGTTCAAGGTGGCCAGGAGCATTTTCAATCTGCTGTGCTCCCCTTCAGTCTCACCAGACCCCCTCTGATATCGGCAAATGTGATGGTGATGGTCGTAGCACACCTTCAAAGGATGAGGGTTACAGTTTTCCCCTACCTGGATGACTGGCTGTTAAAGGAAGGCTCACCACAGTCAGTTATCGACCACCTCCAGATGATTATGACCCTCCTGACATCATTTGGGTACAGTATCAACTTGCTTAAGTCACACCTGACTCCATTCATTGGAACCATCCTGGATACAGTGCTGTTTTTGGCCTTCCCTCCTCAGAGTCCACAACATTCAGGCTCTGATCTCAATGTTTCAGTCCAGGTTCTTGGTGAGAGTAGCTCTGAGGCTTCTGGGTCTCCTGGCATTGTGTGTCTTGCTTGTGGATTATGCCAGGTTGCATATGTGGGATCTGCTGGAAAGCCTGAAATTTCAGTGAGCCCGGCACCAGCCGAACCTATTGGATATCCTCTAGTTTTCAGAAAGAGCCATCAAAAGGCTTGCAGTGTTGAATTAACTGCAGTTGGACTGACAGCAGAACATCCTCTCTGTCCTACTCAGAGCTGGCAGTGGAGATGGATGTGTCACTGCTTGGATCAGGAGGTCATCTGGGAGAGGTGGAGATCAGAGGACTCTGGTCTCTAGCAGAGACCCATTTCCTCATTAACCTGTTTGAGATGCGGGCATTTGCCTGGCAATGGAGGTCTTCCTGTATTCATTAAACAGACTGTTCAGGTTCTCATGGACAGCGCCACCCCCATGTGGCACTATAACAACCTGGGCCAGGTGGGGTCCTGGGTTCTGTTCCAGAAAGCACTACCTTGCTAGAGAGGAGTGCGGCGCCAGGGCATTTCCCTGGTTGTGAACCACCTGGTGGGATTTTTGAGCACCATGGTGGACACACTGAGCCAGTGTCACCTTGCAGTTCAGGTGGTTGCACTCTGAGGTGGCACAGTGAATCTTCAACAATGGGGAGAGCCCTGGCTAGATCTTTTCGCCACTGCCGAGAATGTGCAAAGTCAAATCTTTTGCATGCTGTAGCTCCCGAGGAGGCTCCCTCACAGAGACACAAGCTAGGTACAGTGGAGCATGAGGCTCCTAATATGCCTTTCTGCTTTTCCTTCCCCGAGTCCTGAAGAAGATAAAGATCAAAAGGGCCCAATTCATCTTTGGGCTCTGGATTGGGCCTCGAGAATATGGTACTTGGAACTTCTGGGCATGAACATCTGTCCTCCAATCATGCTACAGCTTCAGGAGTATCTTATGTTGAAATCTGTGCCTCTATACGTGGAGATTGAGCAGCTACAGTTGACTATCTTCCAACCGAGCTTTTGAATGTGATCCTTGCAGCATGGCACCCACTTTACAAAGTCTGTCTAAGCTGGTTGCTGGGACAAGTTTTTAGCCTGTTGTGACAAACACTTCTTGTGGGCTCCATTAATTGTTGTTGGCCCTTTCAGCCTTTTTATGTTTACTGGACCAGCTGTCCTTGTTCTAATCACCTATTACGAGTAGGTTTCTAAAAATGTTCTCACACTTGTTTCTCCTAAGCCCTCTGTGATGCCACAGTGGGATCTTAATTTGGTCCTCTTTCCTCAAGCACACTAGTTTAACCCATGTACAGCTGCCCTCTGCGTCTATGGACTCTGAAAACTGTTTTTGGTCGCAGTGACTTTGGCTCGTCGTGCGAGTGAACTCCACGCACTCTTGATGTAGCGGTCTTACACCACATTTTTTGCAGACTAAGTGATGCTGCAGACCAAGGTGGCCTTTTTGCCTGAAGTGGAGACTGCTTTTCACATTGAACAATCCATCACCCTTCCAGTGTTCTTTGCCCTCCCTTACTCCTTGAAAGAGAGAAGAGATTCCAAGGACTGGACCCTAAATAAACTTTGTTTTTACAATCGTTCGCGCAGAAGACTGTTAAGTGGACGGTCAGCTCTTTTTTGGGCTTCCTTGGGGGAAAAGGAAGGCAATGCAGTGCCGAAAAGGATTTTGTGAAGGCAGACAGTGCTTTGCATTAAAATCGGATATGCGCTTGCCTCTGTAGTGGTTGAGGGCCCATTCAACAAGGGCGAAGGCTGTTACAGCTGCATTGGCACACAGAGTGCTTGTCCTTGGCATCTGTCAGGCTGTGATGTTGGCGCACACAAGTTCACAAAACACTGTTGCCTTGACAGCCACGGGGAGGGGGGAGGGAGGTCCCAATCTAGGAATCTGCACATTGGTATCGCGGTTTGCTTCACTCCATGTGCTGTTCAAATCTTCCAGATCCAGTCTAGCTCCTGGAGATATTCCAAAGGTGAGGAATCTGCAGGTAACTAGCATATCCCCCCCGAAAGAACGTTACGGAAGGTAAGTGACTTATTCTACTGTGAACTTCTCTTTACCTTTTTATTCTTTCTAGGCTCACACTTGGGCTATCAAGCGGTTTAAAAGTAGTTGCAAACAATGTGTTTACAGTTTCCTTTTTTTTTAAATTATTGTAAAGTGTAAGAATGTACTATTTATGACCTTCTACAGAAGGTTCAGAAAAAACATTGCACAATTAAAGGAAAGTAATAAAAGGGTAGCTCTGACGAGCTGTGTAATTCATATTATTTAGGTGTTTTTGGAGGCTTGGTAATGGAGGTGAATATAAAACTTCTCCCTTGGCACGTTGAATGTTATTCACAAGTGTCGCATTACCATTATCAGCAACATGGACACCATCTTTGCGAAACAAATGTATTTATATATCATACTGCCTCAGTAAATAAATCCAAATTGCTAATCTCCAAAGAGTGTCCCGTTAACCCAGTTCACACTGTTCATGGCATCTTCTCTCTTCTTGTTTTACTTGGTGGTGAGCAACCACTTTTAGTGTTGTGCTAGATGTGAAGAAATAATGTTGGGGTATATGGTATGTAAGGATGCTAGGTCTTCTACATTAGAAAACAAAGAGGTGAACTAGGGTTATATACAAGGTCGTTTTCACCTACATATAACACAATTACATCTGGCGATGACTACATATTATGATGCTCTCCAGCTCATAAAACGCACCCCAGACCACTTTACCATAACACCATGACAACTCAAAACTTCTGATAAATTACATTGACAAGCATACTTCTAATGCATCCAGTCGTCTCACAATATTCAGTCTGTTAAGAAATTTAACATGGATTAGCTTGTGCCTATAGTTAATAGTAAATATTTTTTTATGAGCACAGCAGTATTTCCAGCTGCCCATATTCATTGGCTTGCCTAATTTTACCTCCCATTTTGCTGTTGTGGAGTGGACATCTATCCCAGGAGAGTCTGTGTATGATTTATAGTCTAGAAACCCACTCCCTCTACTAGTTGGGTCTTTAAGCATGTGTTAAAGTGGGAAATGTGAGGTGGTTCATCCGAGTAGGTAAGCCAACAACTCTTTGCTGCTTGACGTAGTCTGAAATAGTGGAATACAGCTAGTGGGGGTGACGTCCCTTCCATCCTTAAATTGATCTAGAGTAATGAATTTGTTCATAGTAGAGCGGTCCTACCCTGAGTAGCCCAGCTTTCCTCAGCTGGAGTTTAACCCTTTTCTCTAGCATGAGGGGGGAGAGCTGGATTATCGAGTAATGCCTGCTACGGGGAATATGCGCTCTCATTCCCACATGTACGAGCCATGGTCTAAATAGACAAATTAGTACAGCAAACTGTTTGGATCAATTTCAATGGCTGGAATCGACATGCTGGTCTGCAGACTGCAACCTTCAAGCTGATCTCTCTCTCTATACAATATATGCAAATGTGGTGCCCTACTCAGCGGGTCAAGCCAGTATGTGGCATAATGCTCCTGAGTTGCATGACAATAGCACTTCAAGTCCAGGACTGTAAAACACCCTTGGTCAAACGGCAATGTAAGAATTTCGTAATTCAGTCTGTGATTCATCCCTCCCCAAACAAAGACTAGACCGGGGCAACCGTACCTGAGCAAAATATGACTTACTGAGGGGTATGGGAATGTGTTTTAACAAGTACAAACTTGGGAAAGATCAACATTTTTATGAGCCACACGGCCAGCCATGGACATGGGGAGTGTGATCATGTAGCTTATTCGTAACCGGGCCTTAGTTATCTTGAATGACCTCTTGTCCATCTGTCAATCATTATCCCCAGGTACCTTACCGACCCGACACCACCGCAGCGGGAAATCCAGTTGCTACCTACTAGCAGCCCCTGTCAGTGAAAACATCTTCAATTTAAACAGGTTTATACGTATCCCAGAAATATCTCCAAATCTCATTATTTCTTTGATTAGGGGAGTCTAGTTTATAGCTGGTCGACCAACATACAGCATGGTGTCTTCCACAGAGGGATAATAATACGTGGTGGTATGGCAGACCAATGACCCTGTGGTTGTGGCGTTCTGGCAACCAGGATTCTAAGGACTCCATAGTGAATGCAAAGAGGAGGAGCGAGAGCGGGCACCCCTGCTGCTTACTTCTAAATATCAGGAAAGTTAGAGAGATGCAACCATTAATGCAGACCCTTACAACTGGAGCCTCATACTGTAGTTTAACCCCATTATGTTCGCACTAACGCCCAGCCTATGTAGCACCTCGATAAGATATGACCACTCAAAAGAATTGAATGCCTTCCCTGCATGTTAAAAAAAAAAAAGGCATCAATCTTAGGCCTAATGTGATGCAGCAGCACAAACTCTGTTCTCAGGGTGTTGCACATGGCTTTGCCAGAAATTAATTTTGACTGTTTAGAAAGCACAAGGCTATACATAACTATACTAAACCGATTCGCTATGATATGGGCCAGGGTCTTATTATCCAAGTTCATTAATGACAGCAGGTGATACGACCCGTAGTCTTGCAGGACCCTGCCTGGTTTTAAGATGACTGTTATCGTGGCTTCTCTAACCAAGAGAGGTGGAGCCCAAGCTTCCTGGTAAAGATCCGCCAGTAAAGTTCCTTTTAAGATCCCCTCCCTGTCCACCCATCTCTTTCTCCACCCTCCCCCCCCCCCAAACATCTGATAGAATGTACCAGCCATGGTAAAGTTCTTCTGGGGCACTCTCCCCATAGCCGCCTGCCGGAGTGTCCCATCACATATATAGGCATTCTGGTTGTGCAATCTCTCAAAAAATGTGCAAAGTATCCCCAATTCTGCCAATGTCCAAATCAATCTCATGTATTTTTCCTATTTCAGAGTCTTCATTCAGTGGAGTTCAATTGCATACAGATAGATCAGAGTACTCAGACTTGTTTGCTCAGGGAAATTCCACAAACGTAGACCTCAAAGGCTTCCTACATCATGGAAAAGAATCCACAATCCCTTTTTAGGTGATTAGAGCATCCTGTATGTCATTGCGAAAGAGTGGATCCTTAAGAGCGTGCATAGGGAAGAGCCATATCTTGTGGCAGGTATCTTGAGCTGCAGTAATACGGGGCAATGATCAGAGAGAGTACAACGCAAATATGATATGTCCCTTGTCCATATCATTGTCTTGGTCGACACCAACCAGAAATCGGTGTGGAACTGGGTATTATAAACTGATAAGTGAATCTAGTATGCCCTTTCCATTTCCTACTTTGCCTTCTAAACCTCAACAAGCACCCCCAACTCTATTAACAAGTTCAGAAAGTGCGCAGCTTGTGGGTGGTCTACACAAAAGGGGTTATTGCTATTAAGGTCCGGGCGCAGTGTTAGATTAAAATCCCCACGCCGTACAATAATAACAGCCCCTTGTTGTCTACAAGTCGCAATGATGGTCTCAAAGAACTCGGGTAAGTCTGTATTGGGGCATAAACTTTGATAAGTTACCGGAGAGTGCTGTACAACATTCCTATTACAATAAGTATCTGCCCTGAGGATAGCTATGTATATGGAGTGGCTTAAAGCTTAATGACTTTTATAGAAGCACCGCTGCAACTCTTGCATAAGTACCGTAAGCGTCAAACAAATGGGAAAGGCCCCAGTTTTTACCGAACATGCAGTCCAGCACCAAGGTGCGTATCCTGAAGCATTGCAACCTCCATGCCATGCTGCTCCAAATACATTCTTACCAGGCTCTGCTTTTTAGGATTACCCGACCTCTATTGTTCCATAATAAGACCTTAATGGCCCTCATTGCTGCAGATCATAGTACCAGGGATGTGGGTGACTGAATTGCGCCTATTGGAACTACTTTGGAAGCTTTAGGGATATGGCTGCCATTACCCAAGCTCTGAGCATTTTAATTAGTGCATTCCAAGCAGAATAGAACTCACCTCCCACACGGAACACTCCAATGTTCAGTGGAAAAACCCTTTTAAACATCACAATTCCCCCAGTTAAGCATTCAACACAAGGAGAGACTATCACAAACCATGCCCATGTCCCCAATTATAGTACTTGCAAGCAATGTATTGCCATGTCTATATAGTCTCCCAAGATCTCTTTAGCCCCCCCTCCCCCCTCATGTGAACAGTATTAAAGGAGCACGCCCAGACAGTCATCTCCTAGGAACCAGAAGAACTATTTAGAGGTCCAGATCCGTGCAGATATTTAATTACAGACCCTGTTGGTTTTATCTGGTCCTCAGTCACTTTGAGAGCGAGAAGTATTCTCGGAGTCCCCTGGCGACCACACATGTGGTTTATCAGAACGCTTAGTGGTCTTAACCATCTTGGCAAACCGTAAAACCTCTTTTGGATTCAAGAATATTTTCATACGATTATTATGCTGAACTTTCAACTGAGCGGGCTACAACATTGTGTATTTAATGTTCTGCGCTCTGAGGAGCTTCTTGGCATCAGAAACGCTTGTTTCGCTTCCTCCACCATGACCGTGAAATCAGGGTAAAATGATAATTCACTGCCTTGATACCGGATGTTTCCCTTCTCTCCAATTGCTGCACCATGTCGCAGTCTCGATGGTTCAATAGCCGGGCAACAATGGGCCGAGGGGAGGCCCCGGAATGGGCTTTGGACCCAGTCATATATGCACCCACTCCACCACCAATGGAATTGAGAAATTGGTGTGGTCAAAGAGGTGCATCAAGAGCTTCAATGAATGTTTCTGGTTTACCTATATTGGTGGATACAGGGAGACCCTAATGCAAATGGTATTTCTCTGAAATAGAGCTTCAGAATCTTCATTGCTCATTGAGACCCTGTGCAGTTTGCTCTCCATAGTATGTAGGGCCTTTTGCAAGTACGGGTATGGTACTAGCAGTTCCTCTCCTTCCGTTTTCGGCCTTTTGCAGGCCTGTATCGGATAGACTTCTAGCCGCAGATTCCTTAACTTAGAATTCTCTCCACGTGTCAGACTGGATTCAGAGTTTTTTGTGTGAGCAGTACCCCATGCGTGTCAGTAGGTGGCATCAATCAGCTCCGCGCTGACGTCCGTTCTTTTTTACACAAGAGTCCACGCAAATCCATAGAGACCTACCCCCCAGTCATTTTTTGTCTGACCTTTTTGACAGTCGTTTAAAAAAAATTACAATTTTCTCCTGGTGTCGCAGGTATGTCAGGTAGGAAAGTCTACTTCGAGCCCTGCAACGCTGGTCTGTTCGATATAGATTGTGGACCCACATCTTGTTTGTCTCTGGTGCCTAGACCACGATGCAAAGACCTGCTTTGAGTGCTGCGCCATGCACCCAAAGACCTTTAGGGAGGGCTCCTTGCCGCTTGACTTGCGCCACCGCAACAGTCTCGACTCCCGATCAATTGCAAGGTCCCGGGATCAATCACGGAGCCCAAGATCCTCATCACACTCAGTCATCTTAGGATAAGTCCCACCGTAAAGAGAAGATCAAGAGGTCGAAGAGGTCTTTGACTTTGACCTATCCTTCAAAGTCGTCTGACGAGACGAGGGAATGTCATCATTCGAGGCCTGGCTCCATGGTTGAGCCTGTACCTGGGCTGGCTCTGCACAATCCCTGAGTTTCCAGTAGCCAGAGCGACTCCCGCCCAACTCTGAGTTTTGAGGCCATGCCCCTCATTTTGGCCACCTGTTCCTGCTGGTGCCTTTGGGCCCTGTGGGTTCGGGAGGGCCCTGGTTCACCGATGGCGGCTCCATCCCAAACTCCAGATTTTCCTCTTGGATCCACAGATGGATCCGCACTGGGGCTGGTTGTACCATCTTGACCTTTCCCGATGCCAGTCTTTATGCAGACGCTCCTGGGGTGGGGCCCCCAGCAGCACCAGTCCCATGCTTATCCCGACTCCGAGTCGGAGGGGCATCATCCTACACCGGCGCCAACTGGAGCCATGCCTTCCAGGCCAGAGCCCAATCCAATTGGCTGGGACTCTGGGAGGAATGAGCTCCTAGATCCTAACATGAACTGGTGTGAGGATTTGGCAGACACCAGCAGACAGGACACTTCTCCAGAGACTGGCATGGTCTCTCCTCCTACCATGGCTACGGAGGATTTGCTATGGTGGTGAGGAGGGTGGACGAGGTCCTGGACTTTAGCCTGCCCTCAGTGGCAGTCCGGACTAACATCTTGACGGAGATGCTGGAGTCGGGAGTTACCCCTTCAGAACCGCTTCTCCCATTAAATGAAGCCCTCACAAATGTCTTGCTGGGGACTCTGTCCGGCCCCTGCACAGGGGCTCCTATGTACACGACGATTGCCCACCTCCCCTCCCCAGGGGACCCCAATAACACCCTACTCCGTTGAGCTGGTTGGTCCAAGCCTCCACGTCCCGTGTAAATCTTGGTACATTCCCTACCGCTACACTGGATAGAGAAACCAAAAGACTGAACACCTTAGGAAAGAAATATTGCCTTTCACGAGCCTGGCATTGCGTTCCATGAACACCGTGTACCTTTTGGGCCATTACTCCCATGCTCTGAGGGATTCGGTGGCGCAGGTGCTGCACTTGGTCCCGGAGGAGGCCCGGGCCACACTTTTCCAAGTTATTGCTGATGGGAGATATGTAGCAAAGTTCACGATACGATGTGGGCTAGATAAGACTGACACGCTGCAGAGCAGTTTAATCTGTGGCTTTTCTGGGGATGTCTAAGCGTCACTTAAGCACATTCCCTTTGGCTCCAGTCTCTTCAGAGACCAGGCGGATTCAGTGCTGGAGCGCTTTAAGGGCAGCAGGGCTACGGTCGGGTCCTTGGGCCTTTCCATGGTCCTTCGCCAATCCCAGTATGCCTTTCACTCCTTTTGTGGCCATGGAAGGGGCTCTTCCAGCTGGGTCTTTACATGCCCAGCCATCATGGTGTGCAAGCTTCCCAGCCTCTCTGTGGCTGAGGACTCGGTACCCACAGGCCCAAGGGTCGTGCAGCCGTCGTGCAGTCTCCCCCCCGGCAGCCGCAACATCCAAACCCCTTTAGTTTGCTCTCTCACCATCATGGGCACTCAGTGGGAGGCAGGATACACCATCTGTCCCACTGGAGGTCAGTAACCTAGGACCACTGGGTTCTTCAAATTGTTTGTTTGAAGTGGGTGGCCACCCGTGACACCCACTTAAGACAAGCTGATGAAGGACTATCGACGCTTGCTCCGCCAGGAAGGGACACTGTCTTGGCTAGGGGAGACATAGATGGGGTGCCAACGCAAGAAGTAGGTCATGGTTGTTATTCCAGCTTCCTGGTGCTTAAGGAGGATGGAGACATTCGTCCTATCCTAGCCCTGCAGCTCTCACTTTCTTTCTCAAGAAGAAGTTAAATATGCTCATGCTTGCTCAAGTCTGGTCTGCCCTGAACTCGGGAGACTGCATTGTTGCATTGGACTTGCTGGACGCGTACTTCCACATCCCCGTCCTGCCTGCCCACAGGCGTTACCTGCGGTTCACTTTGGGCCATGAGCAGTTTGTTTACTGTTCTCCCTTTTGGCCTTACCAGAGCCCCTCGAGTGTTCACCATGGTGAATGCGGTGGTTGCAGCTCATCTGCGGAGATCAGGGGTGCCAGTTTTACCCTCTCTACGATTGGCTGTTGAAGGTGGGCTAGCCCCAGGCTGTTGTCTCCCACCTACCAGACTACAGCAGCCTCTTGCATTCACTGGGGTACACTATCAACGTGCCGAAGTCACTCCTGACTCCCTCCCAAACGCTCCCTTGCATCGGAGCTGTTCTGGACACCGTGCAGTTTCGGGCCTATCCTCCCAAACGGCGAGTCCAGGATATTGAGGCTATGATGCTGATGTTTCAGCCTCTATCCTGGATTTCAGTGAGACCGACTCCGAGGCTGCTGAGACTTCTGGCCTCCTGCATCCTGCTTGTGACACATGCCCGCTGACATATGCAGGCTCTGCAGTGGGACTTGAAGTTCCAGTGGGCCTAGCTCAGGGGAAATCTCCAACATGGTCCAGATCTTGTAGGGAACTGAAAGATCTGCAGTGGTGGTTAACGAACCGCGATTAGGTCAACGGAAGACCTTGCTCCCTTTCCCAACCAGATCTCACTATGGTGACAGATACGTCACTCCTGGGATGGTGTGGCCCTCTGGGAAATGAGGAGATCAGAGACCTCTGCTCTCTGGCAGAATCCAGACTCCACATCAGCTTTCTTGAGCTCTGGGCAATCTGGCTGGCATTAAAAGCCTTTCTACCCTCCATCAAGGGAACGTGAGCACAAGTGTTCATGGACAACACACAGCCATGTAGAACTGCAACAGACAGGGTGAGGTGGGGTTGTGGACGCTTTGTCAAGAGGTCACGCGTCTCTGGACAGGGCTGGAACGTCACATGTCCCTGGTGGTTCAACGTCTGCCGGGCTCTCTGAAAGCCAAGGTGGACAAACTAAGCTGAAAATGCCTAGCGGATCACAAATGGCATCTCCATTCAGAGGTGGTGCAAGGTCTCTTTTAGCAATGGGGAGTGCCTTGGTTAGTTCTGTTTGCCACCGCCGAGAACGAGCAATGACAGCAGGTCTGCATGCTGGAGTTTTCATTGTGGCTCTTGCTCAGAGACAATTTTAGTCTCCAGTGGAGCTCAGGCCTCCTGTACGTCTTTCTGCCCATACCACTCCTGCCCAGAGTTCTCAAGATCAGGAACGAACAGGTCCAAGTCATCCTTGTGGCTCCGGACTGGGCTCAGAAATTTGTATCCCTGTTGAGCATGGCCATTGGTCCTCTCATCAGGCTGCCCCTTCGGGAGGATCTTCTGTCGAAGCAGCTTGGGAGGGTGCTCTGCCTTCTTGCGTGGAGATTGAGCAGCGACAGTTGACAGCTTTCGACTTTCCGCCCGAAGTCTGCAATGTTATCTTGGTAGCCAGGCGTCTCTCCACCAAAATGGTATATGCCTGCAGTTGGGGCAAATTTGTGGCATAGCGTGCAGGGAAACAGGTTTACCCTATTTCTGCTCCCCTCTTTCAGGTCCTTCTCTGTATACTTTCCCTTGCCCAGCAGGGTTCTGCACTGGGCACCTTAAAGGGCTATCTTTCTGCCATCTCTGCCTTTTTGCGGTCGCCTGATCAGCCATCCCTCTTCAAAACCCCTGTAGTACATAGGTTCCATGAAAGGTTTGCATCACGTTTCCTCCTTCACTCTTAATCATGCCTCGGTGGGACCTCAACTTGGTCTTAACATTTCTGATGCGCGCTTCCTTTGAGCCATTGCAAAACTGTCCTCTTGGGCTCCTTACCATCAAGACATCCTTCCTGGTGGCAATAGCATCTTCCCCGAGGGTCAGTAAGCTTCAGTCTTTGTCATCCAAGCATCCACACCTGAACATCTAGCCAGACATGCTAGTTCTACACACTAGAACCTCCTTTCTGGCAAAAGTCGTTACTTTCTTTCATGTAAGCTAGTTCATCTCTCTGCCACATCTCTGCAAGGAAGAGGAGCGGCTTCACCGTCTGGACCCAAAAAGAGCATTGGCGTTCACCCTGGACCGCACACGACAGTTCTGGATAGACAACCAACTCTTCGTGGGGTATGTTGGAGCAAAGAAGGGAAAGGTGCAGAACTGGACCATCTCCCAATGGATCATGCTCTACATTAAGATCTGCTCCGCATTAGCCAAGACGCAATCCCCCCTGATGGTGTGCGTGCTCATTCCACCAGAGCAAAGGCTGTGACCACTGCGTTAGCATGTGGAGTTCCAGTCTCCTGGATATCTGCCAGGCAGCAACGTGGGCTTCTCTTTACACATTCATGAGGAATTACTGCCCGGACAGTCAGATCCGTCAGGATGGGCACTTTGCTCATTAGGTCCTGGAGTACTTTCTAGTGTGAAACCGTTTTGCAGACCCACCTCTGGGGAGGTATTGCTTGTGTATCTATTCTAAGGTAAGGAATCTGCGGGTAGAAGTCTGTCAGATGAACAAGTTACTTACCTTTGGTAATGCCTTATCTGGTAGAGATTCTATCTAGCCGCAGAGTACCTACTGACCCACCCATCCTCACTGCTTTTCGAACAGATTTCTAGGGAAAGGGCTGTTCCCCTTTCAGGATCCTAGTTTTCCACACCAGTGTTCTGTGGTCCGTATTATTTGCGGCTCCGTTCTCCTGGCGTGGAAAGTTGCGAAAGAAGCTGATGTCGGCACACTGGGATGGCCCCTATATAGGCACTGCGCATGTCCCTTCCGGTGTGGGCCACGGCGCCACATGAAGCCAATCGACAACACTTACCGTTGCGCAGGAGTACTGCTCACAAAATAAATTCCAGATCAGTCGGATTCCTGGAGATCATTCTAATGTAAGGAACCTGCGGCTAGATGGAGCCTCTATTTGATAAGGCATTAACTTTTACTTCAATTACTCTGGATATTTTCATGCTCCAAATCATTTTCCTGCCTTTTTTTCCACAAACTAAGTACGTCCAGCACGTTCTTTTCAATCTTAATAATTTCCCTTAGTGTGCTTTATTTTTTTTTTTATTCTCCCATTGTAGACTATTTGCATGTACCATGCCTTCTCTTTGCAGTGTGGTTTTGATTTTCTGGTTGGCAAGGTTTATCTCAATATTGAGATGTTACTTCTAATCTTATTTATATTCTATACAAATATGTGGACTGCTGTTCAACTTTACTAAATACTCTGCAAAATCCTTTGTTGTGCTATCCCAGGTAATTAAATCTATAAAAAGATGCCTTGTGAGGTTTTTTTCCAAATATTTACAATGGTTTTCGCTCCATGCCATCTCATTTTCCCCCTCAGCCCATTGTTAAGTATAAGTTAATGGTAGTAATGGAAGCAGCCTTAGCAGTACCTTATTTCTGTTGGTAAATCTTGTGCTTAAAAGTGAAAGTGTTCTTCAAACATATCTGAATCATTCTCATAACATTTGATTGTGTCTTTAGTTTCTGTTTCTTCTTTTGTTGTTGCAAGTATTTACAAGCATTAATGCCCGTTTAATGTATGATTGTAAATGAAGCTGTGACCTCCATCTTGGCAAGCTACGATTTTGACCAAGGAAAACTTCGAAGATGTGTTAACAGATCTCCAGTATCCCTCCAATATGAGTTTAAAGTCATTACAGTCCAAGTGACCTACATTGATTGATAATCTTTTCAATTAAAGAGGAAAACAAAAAGATGGGTAGAATTATCCTCATCTCTCTTGCTGGTTGCAATAAGTGCGATGGGTATGCCTAAATGTAGGTGCTCTGTTTACTGCCACAGGACTGAAGCTGGAGTTGCTTATGCTCTTTTCTAGATGGGTCCTGGAAGTTTGTGATGGACTGTTCCTGCTAGCTACTGGAGGAGGTTCAAAACGTGTGTGTGTGTGTGTGTGTGTGTGTGTTCTAAATTACACACTGGCAGTCACGAGTAGATGGTTATAGTTAGGACCTAGTTTCAATAGGAAGAACGTTTTTTCATTTGCCAGTAACTTCGGCGCCATTGGATGATCCTCACGAAATTTTCAAAACTAATTTGCCACTCACTTTAGCTGCTGTGTTAAAAATGTTGGGATGATCTGTCGAGTGGGGGGCCAAGAAAAAGAAAGGGAGCGGTCCACCTACGCATTTTCTCCATGTTAATTTCCATAGGAAACTTTAGACACTGCTACAGCCTGAACTGCTGAAAGGAATTACACCAAATTTAGCAGAAAGGTAGCTGTTGGTCCAGAAAGTGACCATTTTGTTAAATGGTATAAATACGTTCAGTAGTTGCAGAGTTAATAGAAGAAATTCAAATTTGTATATTTGGGGGACATGGAGTATCCGTGACCCCTCCAGATCTCGTACTGAAATCTGATTGGCTACCATCACTTAAAATCAGGAAGTGTTGGCAGCCATATTGGGACCCGTCTTGAAGCAAAGTCCCACAAAAATGTATAAAAAAAAAAAAAAAAATTTTAAAAGAAGAGGGGCAAGACTAGGAATACCTTAACCCCCCCCCCCTAGGCTTCTGGGTTCCACAGGGCCAAAAACATTTTAAAATCTTTCTTATCCTGCCGAAGATTAAAGACAAGCATTTACAATGCAATAGATCTCGCATTACTGAAAGTTTGAGCTATTGGCGTTGCAAATAATGTTTGTTAGATATTTTGTTTGTTAAATATCCCAGCAGTAGCATAAGTAAGGGTGCAATACCTTATGTGGCTAATAGAGTTCTCTTTACAACTCCACAGGGACACCTAGTAACAGTCTGTGATACAGCACCTTTTTCTAACCTAACAAACATCATCATTTGCAACGTCAATAGCACAAACTTTCAGTAATGCAAGACCTATTGCATTGAAAATGCTTTTTAGGACTTGTGCCCCAATTGGATGGGGCAGGAAAACTCATCAGGGGAGGATTTTCCTGGCTACTAAGTTGTTAGCAATTTCTGTGTTACAGGAGGGTTGACTGATTTCCAGGACAAGCAGGCCAGTTGGGAGGTGTTGGGGGGCGTGGTGAGCTGATTGTTCTGAAGGACTGATGCTTAGGAATATACCTTGAAATAGCCTGGAAAGAATGGACAGATGAAATGAGGCTTAAGGATGGTTTCATGGACAGCATTCAGATAGATGACAGACAGAAGGTGAAATGCAATTACAAATGCTACAATAGGTTTTGAGCCCAGGAGGCCCACAGGGGTGGGAAGGTTGGGGCATAGTTTGATCTATGAACTGGTGAGGTGATTGTTTATAGGCAGTAAGGGGAGCTGCATTTGACAGTCTTCTGTTGTGATTGCACTATTTCACCCAAATGACAAGCTCCTCACAACAAGTTTTTGATTCAGGCTTGTTGAGCCACAACTAACATGAATATTCTAAACGTATTAATGCTATGCGGCTCCTATCCGAAATGAATCACTTCAGTCATAACCACCTACATCTCATGTAATGTGTGACCCCTTCAGCCAGTACTGGCTTCTACTCCTGTACCACTACTCGTGCTGGGATTTTTCTAACCTAGACTTACAACGTTAAGAATAAAATGAAAGTCTCAGAAAGTAACGGGCAGTTGGTTGAAAAGTCATGACTTACTGATAAGAAGTTACATGGAAATACTAGGCAGCCCCGTTTATGGCGCTACGAAGCATCAAATTGGCGACTACAAACGCTGGCTACAACTAAAGCTATTTGTGTTTCTACGAATCTTGCATCCCCTCCAAAAACACACACTGTATGCAGGGCTTTAAGTGGGCCAGGTCCTGCCCGTTCTCAGCACCCGCAGTTCTAAAAAGCAGGTGCTGAGAAGTGTCCCTATCGGGCACTCCATTTTTGCCCTCACCCTCAGGGTGAAAAAAATAATCTTCACTCTGCAGCAGTACCACCACTCTTCACTGCCTTTGATGTAGCTTCAAAGAGACTCGACTTATTTCACAGTCTCATGTCAGAGTTGAAGCATTTTCAATATTATATACAACGAAGCCGTAGTTGTTGCTTATTTATATTATGCAACTAACAACCATTGACAAAGTCAATAGTACCGGCTTGTTGTAGGAGTAATGTTACTTGTATTATATATCTGGATACAGTGACAAAAGCAGCAAAATACCAGTCGGGTGGCACACTATGCTTAAAACAGATTTTTAGCTTATGTATTTTAAGCCACGCCCTTAATTACATTGGCCACATCCCTTTGAGAGGACCCCCCCCAGTTTTTTCATCCCACTTAAAGCCCTGACTGTATGGTAACTCCATTTTTATCGTGTTTTCTCCCCATCCGACTGTGTGAGGGTCTGAAACACCAAAACACACTCCGGTGCTGCTCAGTGAAAGTTTCACTGTATACCTTATCAAGTTGTTTCTTGGTCTATCCGTACCACAGGCAAGACTCCGCGCTGCCTGTGCCATTCCCGGGGACGATCGCCAATTTACTGGGGACTCTTGGACCATTTTCTTCATGAGCCATATTACCTGCACAGAAAACTGGTACCATTTACTGCAAGAGTTGTTGCTGCTTAGAGAAGAAGATAGAAAGAGGCCGAGCCCACACAGTGATGCGGAAGGGCCAACAAAGCGAAGTTTAGAGAGTGCTAAACACTGGGCATGCATTACACCGAAAACTGTGCAGTCAGTGTCATTTTGGACTGAAAAGAAAAAAAAAAAAAAAACACAAATGGCCTGGGACATGTTTTCCTAAACTATAGAATACCGAAAACTAGAAAGGCACGCTGCCATTGTGAAAGTATAAACGGGCGCCATGCTGAAACATTAAGCACGGTGCCCGGGGGACAGGACATGGGTGGTGGACTGCAAGCCACGGGCACCATTGTTAAAAGTGTGCGCCCGTGTTATAAATAAAGCGCAGTATGCGTTCTGGGTTAAATAAAATGTGTTTTTTTTTTAAAAAGCAGGCGATAAAGCACGGTGTGTGTTTTGTAAGACCAAATAAAATGTTTTAGCTACACGATGGCCCCTCAAGTCATGCTGCTTCTTTTACATGTTGGAAGCTGTAAAACATAAGGCGTGCCCGCTGTAATAAAATAAAAAAAAAGCGGTTGCGAGCGAGCGTGTCCTGCTACCAACAGCTGGTAGGAGAAAGTAGTTTAAGCAAATAGTGCTCACCCACTGGAATAAAGGAGACCGTGTAACACCACCAGTAAAAGGTCCAGTCCTCATGGGAGGTTACAATTGCAGACAAGGCGGTACCAACGAGGGACTACTAAGCCTATTCAGGAATGAAAAGCAACAATTTCGAAAGGACAGTAACAGGAGCCAATTAAAAAGATGGGCAGGAAATGGGCAGAGCTTCTATGCCATACCTCAATTCAGCATGCCACGCAGAGCAGCGCATGCGCTGTCCAGGCTTGACCTAAAAAAAACGAAACGTGGGCTCCCGCGCTTCGTTTATTGTCGACCCCGGGTGGGGCATTTAGCGAATAAACACCCGTAGCCCTGGGGCCGCCACCTCCCCGGAGCTTTAATTTTAAATACCACCTGGGGGGCCTTGTGCCTCCCCCCACGAGCTCTGGGGTCCCCCCCCCCCACCCGCAGCCCTGGGGACCTCCACTCCCCCAGGCCAATATTCAAGCAAGGAGGGTGGTCCACCACCTGCCAGAGCCGTCTTTCTATGTCCCGAGGTGTCCACCCCGGGACATAGCTGTTTGCTGTGGCTTGGCGGGAGCTTTACCGCTCCCGCCAAGCCATAGCAAACTGTTCTCCGCTTTCAGCAAGCGAGAGCATTTAGAAAATGCTCTTGCTTGCTGAAAGCGGAGCACAATTGCTTTTACACAGAGGGACTAGCATGTTCAGCAGCTCCCTATGTGTAAAAGCAATGCCGCAGTGTCGAGTGGGTGCCCTGGTTGGGACCAGGGCAACCACAATTGAGGCCGGGCCCTGGGAGATGTGGTCCCTGGAGCGGAAATCGGCCCGGAGAGGGCCGCGCGTGGCTCCCCCTCTTCCCTTCTAAATTTAAAAAAGGAAAAGGACCGGTAAGCTGCCGGAGGTACTGCCTCCTTTCACCACCACTCTTCAAGCACACCTCCTGGCACACTGCCGGTTAAGGGATGAAGTCCCCTTGGCTGCAGAAGGTCCTTGGGGGCCAACAAGCCCTCCTGTTACCTCCAGCAAGTCCCACACAGTGGGATTGCTGAGAGGTCTTCAGAGGGTATGTCCCCCCTTCGCCACCAATCTGCAAAAGCACCTCATGGCACACTGCTGGTTGGGGGGGATGAAGTTCTCTTGGATGCGGAGGGTTCTTGGGGGTCCAGAAGCCCTCCTATTACCTCAAGTCTGACAAAGCAGGATACCTGAGAGCTGGTTGGAGGGCCTGCCCCCTTTCTCCACCACTCTACAAACTAGACTACGAGTAAAAAAAAAAAAAAAATTGAAATTCACTTAAAAAAAAAACAAATGTTACAGGGACGTTATAGTTGGGAAATAGAATTAAAAAGCCTTAGAAAATCACTGAAGAAAAAAAAAAAAAAAAAAATAGGATACAAGGGCGTTTTAGTTGGTCTCAGATTTTACTCGTACAAAACCAGTGAAATTCAGCAGTTTTAGTTAACTGAGCTAACTAGAACTTGCGCCCCCGTAATGCACTGCTTATGACCTCACATATTACATCACTCATGACATGGTCAGTGACATTGCTGACCTCCACAGAACCACTCGCACACCCACTCGCACACCCACTCACACCCCCATACAACCTCTTGTATGCCTACTCACACACCCACTCACATACCCAGTCACAGACCCATACCAGTACTCACTTACCCACTCACTCCTCCATAGAGGCACTCGCACACCCACTCGTACAGCCACTGACAACCATTCACTCACCCATACAGTCATTCATACAACCAGTCACTCACCTGTACCGCCACTCACATAGCCACACACTCACCCATGCAGCTACTCATACCTACTTACATACAGCCACTCGCACACCTACCCACCCACTCACCCACACATACGGCCTCAACACAGCCACTCACCAATACAAGCATTCACACACCCACACAACCATTTACATACCCATTCACACATCCATACAAGCACTCTCACATCCGCTCACTCACGTATACAGCCATTCAGACACTTAATCTCCAATACAGCCACTCGCACACCAACTCACTTAACCAAACATCCACTCAAACAGCCACTCACTCATGCAGCTACTAATGCAGTCACTCACTCAAACATTCAGACACCCACTCACTCACCCATACAGTCACTACACCCACTTACCCACCCATAGAGCCACTCACACCATCACTCACTCACCCATACAGCCACTGACAAACCCACTCACCAATACAGTCACTCACAGCATCTCACTCACCCACCCAGCTACTCACATACCCACTTATTCACCCATCCAGCCAGTTACTCACCAATACACACAAGGATGCAGTCACTCCGATAATGATAGTAGGGTTATCATTCAGTAGTAGTGCACCTAATACACTAATTTAACTTTTGTAGTAGGCTAATATATATGTTTAACACCCATAAACTCTTAAACATTTACACTCACTTGATGTCATGAATGATGTCACTGACCGTGTCATGAGTGATGTAATATGTGAGGTCATAAGCAGTGCATTGCAGGGCCGTAAGTTATAGTTAGTTCAGGTAACTAGAACTGCTGAATTTCACTTGTTTTGTACGAGGGAAATCTGATACGAACTATAACGTCCCTGTAACCTTTGGTTTTTTCAGTGAATATATGTATGTGTGTAAAAACCTACTGGCTGTCGCCACTAGGTAGTTATAGTGGAGTATTTTTTTCCATACAAAGAGTGCTTTTTGGGGGGGGTTTTGCGGTTAACTTAGGCCGTGTTTGATGAATCTCCGCGAAACTTTACAAACAAAATAGTTCATCCACCTCTGCTCCTTCCTGGAAAGTTTCAGAGTGATATGTCAAACGGGCCCGAGAAAATAGGGGTAGGGTGCCCAGAATAGAGGGGAAACTATTTTCCACAGGCTTGTTTAGTCTGGCTACAGCAAAAACTGAATGGATTTACACCAAATTAGTCAGGAAGCCAGATCTTGGTCAGATGATTGTGCTTTTTGTGATTTGGTGTAAATCAGTTAAGTAGTTTTTGAGAAATTAAGGTTTAAAAATAATTGTATATCTGGACCGTTGCCAGATATGCTCTGATTGGCCAATTTAAAGGGGAATAGTCAACCCAGATTGGCTGGTTTCAATCTGAACTATGTTTTGCCAGCAATTACAAGATTTAGGGACATGGTCCCTGTACATGAATTAAAGAAGAATATGTAAGGGGGCAGAGTGAGCACACCCAGACCCCAGAGAGCATGTGGGTGGTCCCAACTGGAGCCCTCCCCTTTATGTGCTGTCCATGACAGACAACATAGTGTGGCAGCCGTTGCAGGGTTCTGGGACATGGACCCCATTGAAGTGCATTGTAGTGAATGGCAGGTTTTGGGGGTCACAAAAAGGAGCAGTATAAAGAGTGATAACAGATTTAAGTTACAATATAAATAATTTGTTGGTGGTACCATACTAATTTTAGGAATCGTGGTGTTTCAAGTTGATTTTACCATGTGAAAAATGCTGACCTTCTACTAGGATTTCATGAATCATGTTTGAGAGAAGTGTTTTGTGTGATTTTCTCAGAGGTTATCGAAGGTGCTCCAGAAGCTAAAATGAGAGCATATTTTCTATAAATTCACATGTACAAATAAAGTCTGACAATTTCAGTAAAACATGTACTTCCACCAGGAGCAGCCTGTCAGTTGGTTCCCGTGTTCTACTGCAGCCTCCATGAATGTGGCACACCTGAAGCCATCTTGATTGCATCAAACTGGTAAAACTTAAAACATTTCATTTAGAAAGGAACAAAATGATGGGGTTCATTTTGTCATTAAAAATATGGTTGTTCCTGTAGAAAGCAAAATTAGGACACCCTTTTTAGGTCTCGCCTACGCAGCGCGCATGCGCTGCATAGGAGGAGACCTTTAGTTATCGATTCCCTTTTTCTGCCAAAAACGTGCACGCGTTGCATTGCTTTCAATGGCAACGCATGCACGTTTAGCGATTCCCACTACGGGAGCGAGCTTAGAAACCATCTGTTAGTAATTAACAGATGGTTCCTGCTACGCTCCCGCAAGCAATGGCATGAGCCCCTCCTCTCTCCCCTCCCCCTGCTGCCGCGCGAGCGGCGCACGCTGGTTCTGTCTCCTACACCACTGGACCCCCACCGCGCCAGTCACTGCTTAATTCGATTACATCCGCGCTCCAAGGACACACCATGCCCTAAAATGAATGACTCGTCATTGGTGAAACCCACCAGTGCTTCATCTGGGATCTGCGCAAATGTCACTATCGCCCAATCAGGCCTCAGGATGTCTGAAGAAGGCAGAGGCTTCCGGGCTGCCTCTGTGCTGCACCGGAGCCTCTGTGCGATGGTTGTTTGTTATAGTTTTGTTTTTGTTTGTCTTTGTTTTTGTTTTGTGATGGGGGGGGGGACGGGGACAGGGGTATAAACAATGGGAGGGTGGAGGCTGGGAAATAGTATGTCAATTATAATATGAGTAGTGGACGGATAGTAGGGTATAATTAACATATGCCAGATTCAGAGGGTAGACTGCAGTTATGGCAGACGGGATATATTAGAAACTGTGTGGAAAGTCTGATATCAGTAGAATATATATAGAAGCATTGAGGCCAGAGATGGTGAAGGAAATATTGAGGTAAGAGGGTGTGTAGGGGTGAAAAAATAAATATGTGGGAAAGAACGACTGAGTTAGTATGAGAGGTGACTAATAGAATAGAATGATACCCAAGGAAAGGAGAAAGGGTGAGAAAGAAAGAGAAACAAGAGAGAGAGCAAGAAATTGTGTGTGTATGTGCTTGAGAGAGAGATAGGGAAGCAAGAGAATTAGCCGAGCTGTAAAGATCTGTATAGTTCTTGTGACCAGCATGTTATTTTTGTTACGTTGACGTTTCTCTAGTAAAGGTTTCCAAAAACAAAACACACACTGGGGTGGCTGTGAGAAGCTGGCCTGGTACATGATGGACACTTATGTAAGTGGACACCTTGCATCAGTCAAGACAACCCTTATGGTGATTTAAGCGGTCTTAGACAACCATAGAAAGCTCTCTAAGTGGTAGCTGTGGAGAGCAGCCTGCAGGTTTAGTCCAGAAGGAGTGTAAACAGCTTGTTTTACCAGAATGCAATCTTACAGTGTAGATTAAGTGAAAAATAACCACACAAGGTATTTATAAAAATATGTATTTATTATATATACACTCTCTAACGCATACAAATATCTCCTACCCGGAGATACGCACAATGCACAACAATACTTTGCAAGAAATCACAGTAAATAGCACAAAATACACTGTGGACCCCGGGGGGGGGGGGGGGGTTAAGGGCTGGGGGGAGAACCACGAGTCAAGACAGTGTTGTGAGGATGTAGAAGTGCTGGGGACCCAAGGACCCACCCAAGGTGAGTATCCAGGAACGCCACAGAACGTGTGCAGTGTGAGTACACGACCACGTGCACAAGTCTATGTGTAAGTCGCGGTTAAAGATTAAGGAGCCTTCCTAGTGGACCCTGAAGAAACCCCGTGGAAGACAGAAGGTTGTAGAACCACCCCACCCGTGGATACCCTATTACCCACGTTACCTACACCAGGGAAGCCAGGTACATACGTGTGAAGTGGTGTGGGAAACCACCGTCGTTTCTAATGGAGGACTTCAGGAAAGTGCCGCTGCTGGAAGAGGAGAAAATGTCCGGTGGAATCCAAAGGTGGATTCTAGACGAGAAGTACCTGCAAGCAGAGGGGACAGAGTCTGTCACTCAGGAGTGACCAGGAGGCTTGGCAGACGAATGCCCTCCGATGTCGGGTGTTGCAGGAGATTTGACGAGGACCTTGACTCTGCAGCTGTGAGGACCAGGCGACGCGGAGGAAGACCAGGAGCCATGCACGGGCTGTCCCATGAAGGATGGCAAGTGCTGAGGGGTCGGTGTCCGACGGGAGCACCAACAAGCCTTGGCAAAGGCAAGCCACGCAGGAATTAAAGAAGGAGCAACGTCAGGACCAGCAAGGTCCAGGCGACTCACCAAAGGCAGGGGAGTCAGGGCAGGCCCCGAGCAATCATGGGAGTCCAAGAGAAACAAAGGTGATCCTCAAATGGACCCACAGACCGGAGGCACTGGAGTCGCGAGAGGACCTCAAGCAACTCACCAAAAGAGGTAGGCCTTGTTGTACACGATGCAGTGTGGCTGAAGATTCTGGTCACAGGAGATGCTCAAGGTTGGGGCTACTTGGAGTCCGAAGATGATCTTGGAGAGAAGTCAACAAGCCTTTGCAACAGCAAGTTGACGTGGTGCACAGGGGTCCGGTTATTGCAACCCTCACGAGGAATACTGGCCACAAACTCTGTGAGAGGGTAGAGCAGATCTCGGGAGCTGTGGAAAAACCACCTGTGTTGCAGAGCCGTTCAGAGTCCGGAGGAGCTCAGGATCAGCAGACCAGTCGACTTAGTTGCGGTGCCTGCGAATGCAGGGGAGTGACTCCTTCACTCCAAGGGAGATTCCTTAGGGTGTCTTTGATGCTTCACAGGCCTTGAAAGGTTCCTGTATGATGCAGCAGACTGGACGGGAGACGAAGTCAGGCCCAAACGAAGTCCAGAGTGCCCAGACGGTAGAAGAAGTGGTGTCTGTTCTGAATATTATCCCACAACGGATCTAAGGACCTACACCCAGCTAAGCCCCCCAAGTACCCTAGGAAAAGGGTTGGGAAGATTCAGGGGGCCCTCCCAGGGGAGGGCTGGATGGGGGGGGCATTACTCTCATGTCCTTTGTCCAGTTTTGCGCCAGAGCGGGAGCCAACTGCTTCCAGAACTGGTTTGAACTGGACTATGCACAGGGACACCAAATGTGCCGGTGGTCACAACTCCCTGTGACAGGATGCCTATTGTCCTACCTTCCTCTGCTCCAGCTTGGCTCAGCAGCAGGAGGGCAGAATCGGGTATCTGGTTGGCAGCAACCATTTTGTGCTGTCCGGGTCAAGAAGGCTGGTACTGGGAACACTGAGAGCCTAACAGAGGGCTCTTCCAGTGCTTGGAATCATACCGCCCACACCGTTTACAGTGTGGGGTATGATTCCAACATGTTTGATACCAAACATGAAAGGATTCGTTGCAGCCGTTTGAGATGGTCATCGCATAATTACTTGGTGCCCCTCTATATAGTATATGGCTGCTTCACTGACAACCCGGGAGAATGGACTCCGTAGGCTGCAGGGCTGTCCTGCTCATGCAGGGGCACCCTCTCACTTAGAACCAAGCACCCTGCCTTCAGGATTGCAAAGGCCTGCTATAGGGGTGACTTATAGGTTTTAAGTGCAGTGACCCTAGATATAGGAAACCTATATCTTTAGTAAGTGGTGCTAGCACCAACTTACACAGTCTGCAATGGCAGGCCTGTAGTTCCATTTTGAATGGTCTCTCATGGGTGGCATAACGCATGCTTCAGCCCAGGGGAGACCTCTGGGGTACCTATGCCCTGGGTACCTTAGTACCATATACTAGGGACTTATAAGGGAACCCCCGTATCCAATCTGGGATATACCTACGTACTGAACACAACAATTTAGGGAGAACGCAGATAGACTGGGATCCCAGTCAGTCTAGTCAAATACAGTTTAGCACCAGGCAAAAAGTGGGGGTGACCATAGAAGCAGATCCTACTTTCCTTCAGTGGCCATCACCAGTAGTGTCGAGAGTGGGGTGAGAGGGCAGAACATTACCCCCACCTTTGTCATCACCACTGCAACTGATCAACACCAAAAAGCAGAGAACTGCATATTGCCACAAATGTTTGCCCAATTACATTCACTGCAGAGCTGCATTGTTTGAAGGCAATAAAGGAGCCTACATATTTACTTAAAATGTGTTAATCTGGATTTCTATATGTGTGTTAAAAAAATATATATCCATCTATCTCTAGATAGATCTACACATACAGTTAGATGTAAACTTTTTTTATTGTGTGTGCGTGCATTTACACACACGTACACACTCTTAGTAGTTGCTATTTGGAAGTGGCCCCACCAGTTTGATCCATGTCCCTCCCCAGTGTAAAATTGTTTTTTCTAAAAACGCCACTGCCTAGACTAAGCTCAGGGTCAGAATGTATTATGAACCCTTCTATAGCGCTAAATAATCAGCGGTAACCAAGCGCTATAGACAAACAGCAGCATAATTACATTTCAAAACAGAAAAGATTTTTAGAACTTTCTTAAACTGGAAAACTAACAATTTAAAGTTAAACAGAAGAGAAACCTGTAATCCGCCGATTAAGCAGCCACATTAGGGGTGCTTATAAATATGTATATGTTGACGTAAGAGGTAACTGTGATTTTTTTCTTTTGGGTGTTTCCTACGCGCTGGCTATCGCTGCTTACACACCTGGCTGCTTAATGTGTACACAGATGGGTTCAGAAGATGACCCCGTGTGTGGACTAGGCAGTCCCGGTGGGGCTCTGCAGCCATGCAGAGTGCACCCCAAACAAATGCCTGCCTCCACCTTGATTTGGGAACATCTGCCCGCTGCCTCCCTTAAAGTTAGAGACCATGGGGCGTGCACAAGGGATACTTACAACAAAATAACTTTGCACCTCCTTCCCTTTCCGGAAGCCGGAGTGACCCCCGCTCAAATTAAAGAGTTCTACGAGGCCATGCACTGCGTATTTGAGTGGGCTGACCCCTCTGGTGCGCCTTCGGGCCCCGCGGGTCATAAGGGGCCCATCTGATGCGACACCATCTGCTCTGGCCACTGCGCTGGTGGGGCCTCGGGGATCCAATTCCAGGACGCCGGCGGTAGTGCCTACGCAACCTACCCCAGCATCGGACCCAAAGTCTGTGCCTACGGAGCTGCCGGCGCCCACTGGCTGTTCCAGCCCCATCCTGTCCCCTGACGACACGGAGCCGGCTCAGCGTCGCTCAACTGAGATTCCAGCGCCGTTAGAACCAAGGGGTTCTATGTTGTCGCCTGAGCATTTTGATGACGTTTCAGGTATGGGAGAGGACTGGGAGGTGTCTGCGGACCCTTTAGAACAGGATGTGTCTACAGAGCAGTTGGACTGGTATGAGGAACTCTGGAAAGCAAGTGGACTGGACACATCCCCAGATACTGGCGTGCTCTCTCCACCAACTGTGGCTACAGAGGAGTGGACATCTTATGCCATGGTGGTAAGGAGGACAGCTGAGGTCCTTGGACTGGCGTTGCCGTCTGTGGAGGTTAGGACTAATCTCCTGACCGAAGTGCTTCAGCCTGGGGCTTCCACCTCTGAACCCCTGTTGCCCTTTAATGAAGCACTGATAGATGTCCTACTGGGCACGTGGTCCAAGCCTACCACAGGGGCTCCTGTGAATAGGACAGTGGCACGCCGCCATTTCCCGGCTCCAGGCGACCCAAAGTTCCTCAGCCAACACCCCACCCCTGAAAGCTTGGTGGTGCAGGCTTCAATATCCCATGGCCCGTTCCCATCCGCCCCATCGGACAGGGAATCCAGGAGGTTGGAATCACTTGGGAAGAGGTTTTCTTCCTCCAGCCTGGCATTGCGGTCGGTGAATGCTGCATGCTTATTGGGCCGTTTCTCCCATTCCCTTTGGGAGACGCTTGCGCAGGTGATGCCACAAGTCCCGGAGGAGGCCTGGGCTGTGCTCTCCCAGGTAGTGAAGGACGGGAGAGATGCAGCAAAATTCACCATCAGATGTGGATCTGACACGACTGATTTGTTTGCCAGAGCGATTTCATTGACTGTGGACTTATGGCGTCACGTCTGGCTTAGAAAGTCTGGATTTTCGGGCGATGTCCAGGCTAATTTGATGGGCATGCCCTTTGATGGATCCCGTCTGTTTGGGGAAAAGGCAGACTCCGCCTTAGAGCGGTTCAAGGACTCTCGTGCTATGGCCAGATCCTTGGGCCTCTACTACTCCTCGTGGCCAGTCTACCTTTTGTGGCAATGGAAGGGGGTTCCAGTTGTGCCAGCCCTATCCCAGCCACCGTCCTGCACAGACTTCCTAAGTTGTGCGTGGACGTGGCTCATTCGGTCATAGAAATGGAAGCCAGAAGTAGCCAACCACCCTGCCCTCGGCACCCTCCAAGCACTCCTAGTCTGACTCTGCAAGACCACGCCATTCCAGTAGGATGGAGAATCCATCATCATCTCCCCCACTGGAGGTCCATAACAGACAAGTGGGTTTTGCAGATCATTCAGGAAGGCTATTTTCTGCCTTTCCTTTCTTTTCCTCCTCCTATTCTGCCAATTCTAGAACGGCTGGCAGAGGATCATTTAAAATTACTCCAAGAGGAAGTTGCAGCTCTTTTGGCCAAAGGGGCTATAGAGAGGGTCTCAGTTTCAGAAGTAGGCAGTGGCTGTTATTCCCGCTACTTTCTGATTCTGAAGAAGAACAAAGGGTTACGTCCCATTTTAGATCTTCAGACCAGCAATCTCTTCCTCAAGAAGTTAAAGATGCTTACTTTAGCACAGGTCTTGTCTGCCCTAGAGCAAGAAGACTGGTTGGTAGCTTTGGACCTGTAGGAGGTATGTTTTCACATCCCCCATCCTGCCGGGCCACAGACGTTACCTGCGGTTCAAGATAGGCCACGATCACTTTCAATATACAGTGTTCCCCTTCGGCCTTACCAGTGCCCCTCGGTGTTCACCAAGATGATGGCGGTGGTTGCAGCTGATCTGCGCAGTTTAGGGGTTTCAGTCTTTTCCCTACATCGACTGGCTGTTGAAGGCATCTTCGCACCAGGCTGTCGTCTCCCACCTTCAGACTATGGCAAACCTCCTGCATTCATTAGGGTTCTCTATAAACGTGCCAAAGTCACACCGACTCTCTCAGACTCTCCCTTTCATTAGAGCTGTTCTGGACACAGTGCAGTTTCGGGCTTATCCAACCGAGCAGCGAGTCCAGGATATTCAGGTTATGACCCCGATTTTTCAGCCTCTATCCTGGATTTTGGTGAGACAGACTGAAGCTGCTGGGCCTCATGACATCCTGCATTCTGTTGGTGAGGCATGCCAGGTGGCCTATGCGGGCTCTGTAGTGGGACCTGAAGTTCCAGTGGGCGCAGCATCGGGAAATCTCACTGACATGGTCCAGATCTCAAAAGGAACTGCAGGAGATCTGCAGTGGTGGTTGACAAACCGCGACTGGGTCAAGGACAAGCCCATCGCCCTTCCTCAACCAGATCTCAGTGGTGACAGATGCGTCACTCCTGGGATGGGGCGGCCATCTGGGAGAGGTGGAGATCAGAGTAAACTAGTCTCCAGCAGAGTCGGGGCTCCACATGGAGCTTC
Organism: Calotriton arnoldi; assembly: GCA_963921515.1. Lineage (NCBI taxonomy): Eukaryota > Metazoa > Chordata > Amphibia > Caudata > Salamandridae > Calotriton > Calotriton arnoldi. The sequence goes on from CAWUFW010001239.1 coordinate 349,809, forward strand.
GAGTGATCCGGTTGGCATTAAAAGCATTAAGTTAGTGCAGGTGTTTACTGACAACACCACCGCCATGTGGAACTGCAACAAGCAGGGTAGGGTTGTGGACCCTTTGTCAAGAGGCCCTGCGTCTCTGGACATGGCTAGAACAGCAGGGCATAACCCTGGTGGTTCAACACGTGGCAGGTTCTCTGAATGGCAGGGCAGACAAATTTAGCCGTTGATGCCTAGCGAATGGCATCTCCAGTCAGAGGTGGCGCAAGGTCATTTTATGCAGTGGGTAGAGCCTTGTTTAGATCTGTTCGCATCCAAAGACAAAGCACAATGTCAGCAGTTTAGCGCTGTATTTCCAAGGCAGCTATCGCTCGCCGATGAGTGGAGGTCAGGCCTGTTGTATACTTTTCCGCCAATACCACTTCTGCCCAGAGTTCTGAAAAAGATCAAGAACGACCCACGCAAGTAATTCTTGTGGCCCTGAACTGGGCAAGGAGCGTCTGGTATCCAGAGATTCTGAGAATGAGCATCGATCCTTCGATCAGGCTGCCCCTTGGGAGGATCCTCTGTCGCAGCAATAGGTGGATGGTTCTCCAGCCCAAACCAGTCAACTCTCCACCTCCATGCATGGAGATTGATCGGCGGCAGTTGATGGCTATTGACCTTCCTCCCGAAGTATGCAACTTTATTTTGGGGGGCAGGCAGCCCTCCACTAAGATGGTATACGCCTGCTGTTGGCAAAAGTTTGTATCATTTTGTACAGAAAGGTCTATTGACCCTCTTTTCTGCTTCTCTTTCAACTGTTCTTCCATTCATTCTTACCCTTACCCAGCAGGGCTCTGCTTTGGGTACTCTTGATGGTTATCTTTCTGCTCCATTTGCTTTTTTTCGGCTGCCAGACCAACCTTCACTGTTTAAATCACCAACTGTAAATGGGTTCTTGAAATGCCGCAGCGGGACCTTAATTTGGTCTTAACTTTTCTTGTGTATGCTCCTTTCGAGCTTTTCCACAACTGTCCCCTCCGGGTGCTTACCATCAAGACAGCCATACTAGTGACAATAACATTTGCCCAGACGGTGAGTGAATTGCAGGCGTGATCATGTAGGCCCCCTACATGATGACTTTCATAGATAAAGTGGTGCTTCGCACCCAGGCTTCATTTCTTCCAAAGGTGGTGACCCCATTCCATCTGGGTCAATCTATCACGCTGCCCACCTTTTTTGCTCTGGACCCAAAAAGAGCGTGGTCATTCTACCATGACCGCACAAGAGTTCCGGGTGAATGACCAACTCTTTGAGAGGTACGTGGGAGCTAGAAAGGTCAGGCAGTGCAGAAAAGGACCATTTCTCGCTGGGTCCTTATCTTCATAGAGATCTGCTACGCTTTGGCTAAGAAGCAGCCCCCTCAGGGATGGAGTCCATTCCACCAGCGGAAAGGCTGCGACCACTGCGTTGGCTCGGGGTGTCCCAGTCCTGGACATCTCCCAGGCAGCAATGTGGGCTTCTCTGCACACGTTTGGCAAGCAGGACTGCCTGGACAGTCTGGTCCACAGGGACCGGCAGTTTGCCCTTTCGGTCCTGTAGGACTTCTAGTGTGAGGAATATGTCCGCAGGAGGGTAGGGCTTGGGTATCTATTCTAAAGTAAGGAATCTGCAGCTAGAAGTCTCTATCACATGAACAAGTTACTTACCTTTGGTAAAGCATTGTCTGGTAGATACAATATCTATCTGCAGATTCCTTACAGACCCACCTATGCTTCCCCGCTCTGCGGACTTATTAGTTAGGGCTATGGTTACACCCTTTTTGAGGGCCCTTGTTTTGACACACACTTACTTCAGTCACTTAATGACTGCGCTTCTGGCGTGGAAAAGTGAAAAGTACTGACGTCCGCGCGCCTTGGTGGCACCTATATAGGTGACTGCGATGTCCTAACCGACGTCACGCGGAGCTGAATGAAGCCACCCGACAGCACGCGCAAGGGGTACTACTCTTGCAAACGTTTCCGCATCCAGCCTGACGATTGGGAAATTCTAAGGTAAGGAATCTGCAGCTAGGTATGGTCTCTACCAGATAATGCGTTACCGAAGGTAAGTAACTTGTTCTTTATAGGAATTAACTGTAAATCACCCTGTTGGTAACGTATACAAATGCAGTTTGCCTCCATGATCACTATCTTTTAGATACGCTAATTTACTTTACTCACTCGAAGCTTACTTCAGGGTTTTTTTCCGCTTCAGTCCACATGTGACTACATCCTTTTGGCGCTTCTCACCAGAAAGTGTGAGCGCTTGCAAACGGAGGCTATGTTGTTGTGGCCAAGTTGTTTTTAACTTTAGATGAAAGGAGGTATAAGCAGAGGAGAGGAAGACTTGAAAGTGATGCACAATATTTAGCTTTAGCCACCACTATTTCCTACTTTATGAAATATTGTTTTCCACTATGTGTACTATTTTATCACATTTGCTAATCCTTTGAGATCTGTATGTACGCTTTTTCAGACAAAGACTATATTGTTGATGTTACTGCCAAGTTGTTTTATCAGCCGAAATGAAGTTAATCGCGGACGAGGAACACTTTAAATAGAAAACACTTTAAATAGAAAACACCCGCCCTATGCGGCGTCTTTGGCAGCATGGAAATAGTCTGAGCGATGCCGTGGTGGCGCCGCCGAGGGATGCCGTGGTGGCGCCGCCGAGGGATGCCGTGGTGGCGCCGCCGAGGGATGCCGTGGTGGCGCCGCCGAAGGATGCCGTGGTGGCGCCGCCGAGGATGCCGTGGTGGCGCCGCCGAGGATGCCGTGGTGGCGCCGCCGAGGATGCCGTGGTGGCGCCGCCGAGTGATGCCGTGGTGGCGCCGCCGAGTGATGCCGTGGTGGCGCCGCCGAGTGATGCCGTGGTGGCGCCGCCGAGTGATGCCGTGGTGGCGCCGCCGAGTGATGCCGTGGTGGCGCCGCCGAGTGATGCCGTGGTGGCGCCGCCGAGTGATGCCGTGGTGGCGCCGCCGAGTGATGCCGTGGTGGCGCCGCCCGAGTGATGCCGTGGTGGCGCCGCAGTGATGCCGTGGTGGCGCCGAGTGATGCCGTGGTGGCGCCGAGTGATGCCGTGGTGGCGCCGAGTGATGCCGTGGTGGCGCCGAGTGATGCCGTTGTGGCGCCGAGTGATGCCGTTGTGGCGCCGAGTGATGCCGTTGTGGCGCCGAGTGATGCCGTTGTGGCGCCGAGTGATGCCGTTGTGGCGCCGAGTGATGCCGTTGTGGCGCGAGTGATGCCGTTGTGGCGCCGAGTGATGCCGTTGTGGCGCCGAGTGATGCCGTTGTGGCGCCGAGTGATGCCGTTGTGGCGCCGAGTGATGCCGTTGTGGCGCCGAGTGATGCCGTTGTGGCGCCGAGTGATGCCGTTGTGGCGCCGAGTGATGCCGTTGTGGCGCCGAGTGATGCCGTTGTGGCGCCGAGTGATGCCGTTGTGGCGCCGAGTGATGCCGTTGTGGCGCCGAGTGATGCCGTTGTGGCGCCGAGTGATGCCGTTGTGGCGCCGAGTGATGCCGTTGTGGCGCCGAGTGATGCCGTTGTGGCGCTGAGTGATGCCGTTGTGGCGCTGAGTGATGCCGTTGTGGCGCTGAGTGATGCTGTTGTGGCGCTGAGTGATGCTGTTGTGGCGCTGAGTGATGCTGTTGTGGCGCTGAGTGATGCTGTGCTGGCGCTGAGTGATGCTGTGCTGGCGCTGAGTGATGCTGTGCTGGCTCTGATTGATGCTGTGCTGGCTCTGATTGATGCTGTGGTGTTGCCGAGTGAGAGATAGAGTGAAGATATAATGCCCAATTAGAGAGGGTGGTGAGAGAGAAAGAGAGAGAAAGGGCGTACATAGAATAAAGAGTGGAGCGGGATAGAGAGAGAAAGAAGGGGAAACGCCAAATGTTTGCAGTCTGGCTGATATGGTACACATTTCAAGAATGACATGCATAGCCACTGACTGATAATCAGCTGGTGAGAAACTTTGTATTCTCTGGCACAGACTCCAGGAAAGTCACAGAGCAAATTAAATAAAAATGCGGTGGGTGCACTCTCGCCCATGCATCGTGACTCTGCAGAGTTAAAGGGAGAACACACAACCACCAATGAGCCAAACTGACGGCGATAAACAACGCATCCGACGAGAATGGCGGAAAACGTGGAAGATATCAAATTAAAAAAGTGTGCGTTAGAACTCTAGACTGAACGCTGCCAATCACTAATTCCCTAAGAAAGGTGCAGTGATGAAGAAACCCCTTACTAGCGATCTGCAGATTAAAGTGCAGTTACCTGCTTGTGAGTGCCCCCTGTTACGATACCAGGGGCATTAATCACGCATGCACCCAAGCTGATGAACTACACTTGCAAGGCACAGATGACGGCCTTTTGGAATGGATACCGATTCCAGGCGTGCACGCGTTGGGACAAAAGATGTGCACGCGGGGACTGGCTTTACTGGCGGCGAAAAAAAAAGTCCCCAGAGTATCACGCCGCCAGTAAAGCATCCAATCCCCGCGTGCACATCTTCTGTCCCATCTGTCCCACCCCGTGCACGCCTGGAATCCGTATCGATTCCAAAAGGCACTCGCCATGGCAAGAGCAGTGCATGCGCTGCTCACGCCAGGCCGAGACCTAACCATGGCGAGAGCAGCGCATGCGCTGCTCACGCCAGGCCGAGACCTAAAAAACTACTCACCAGGAAATATTACACCAGTTTTTCACGTATTTGTGAAATAAAGTGCTGGCTTTTGCCAGAGGCCACAGTAGGTGGATTCTGTTGGTTAGCGCGCTAATTGTGGAATAACTGAGTACTAGCAACAGTACAAAATGTCAACCGCTGTGTGAACCTGGGCGAATCTCGAACTCCCTGTCCCCCAGCGCCTCAGAGCGTCATTCTTGCCGCTAGCAAGTCCAACACGATAAAACTCATTGCTTTAATAGACTTTAAAATCCATCACAAACATTTATTATTCCAGGCCCTTTTATCTGCAGACAAGCAAGCTCCTTGTCAACACCTTCAACTGGCTGCAATAGCGACCTATCACTGGAGCCAGCTGCAAGTGTTGACAATGTTGTAAGTTGGCATCAGTTCTTAAATTGCGCTTGGGGTTGCCTTTGGTGGAAACTGGCGTTGACTTTTTACGAGGCATTTTCTTTTTTTGGGGAGTTTTATATAACGCGAACTCGACCCGAAGGTATCGGAGCGCTTTACTCTAGCACCAGTTGCGTCACACAAGGACACATTCTTTTTTGTTGGGTGCGGGGAGATTAAGTGATTTGTCCAGAAACACAGGAAGTTCAGTGTCCCTGCCGAGATCTGGTTCCCAGCTTCCACGTTGACCGCTCTAGCCGTTAGGCCACATCCGGTCATTATTATTATCCCTCGTCAGAGACTGACCCAAGAGAAGCGAGACAGAGACAGAATAGGGAGAAAAGACACTGAAAACTGACAGATGAAGAAAGCAGGAACGACAAATAACTCACAATACTGACAAAGAAGCAGGAAGTCCAAGGTGATGGGAGAGAGAGACAAAGAGCCACGAGGTGGCCCCAAGACTAGCCAGCCCTGATAATCGGTAGCACTGGCTGCGAGTTTTTTTATCCTTTTTACAAATTAAGTTCTGTAAGGAGGCTGACGAAGATGCGCATCTTCGGATTTCCCATAAACCAGGTGGATTCTTGTGGACAATGGCAAGTAAAGCGAAACTACTGAAATTAACCTGGATGTCAATAACACAACCGGCCCGTGCTGAGATTCCGGTATGATGAGAGTGCACCGATAATATGTTACACTGTCGTGCCCTGTGTCACACTGCCCTCTACTGTTCATTTACACCAGTCTCCCAGTGTCAGCAACCCGGCCACGGCCCAGGCTGGGGCTCAGTGGTCCAACCACGAGGCGAGGGATACCGAGACATCTTCCACCGATATCTGGCAGGAGAGCAACAACATACTCAAACAAGAGACAAGCACAATGAAGAAAACGCAGTATTATACACTTGAGAAATCAAACAAGAGACAAGCACAATGAAGAAAACGCAGAATTATACACTTGAGAAACAAGCTCTCGGCTTTGGCAAAGGCAGCCGCTTGTTTATAATTGCATCGCGCTTTCACTTTAAGTGAAAGCGCGATGCAAATACGCTCGCGGCTGCCTTTGCCAAAGGCGAGATGATAACAAAAAGTGCGTAGCGGCTAATTAGGAGACACTGTCTCCCGCCGCCAATAAGAGATCCAATCCCGCTGGGCGTGGATAAAAGGAGACAGGGTGGCAACAAGCAGCGATTGACATGCCTTCGGTGCAATCATTGCACTGCCTTTGGCATAATTCGTGACGCAAAACGACGCGCACGAATCAAAACTGAAGGCGGAGCTGGGACATGGCTTCTGGAATCGTATCGATTCCAAGAAGCCTCGTATGACGAGAGCAGCGCATGCGCTGCTTACGTCAGGCTGAGACCTAAAAAAGTGTGGGAGAGGAGAGAAAGCACCTCACGGTCGTAACACCAAGGGGGGTTTGCTGGTTGGTACTCACTAGCACACCCACTTATCATCAGTTGCTTTCTCCCCATAAAGAAAAAGTGTGTTTTCCATCGTGAAATTCTCTGACAACGAAGACAGTGAAAAAACAAATGTAAATGCAATGTCAGTGCAAAATATCACTAGAGTGCCCACTGGACCCTGTGAGAATAGAGATGCAATTCCCAACGTTTAAAATGAGGTAAAGCTTACTGGCTTGACGTAACTTTTATTCAGTGCTGTAAGCTTTCCCAATTCAAAAAATGGTTTAAAATCAGACCATTTTTAATTAATATGGTGGCAGGTATAAGGAACGTTCGCAACAACCCGGTTTGATGTGAATCTCGTATGAAGTGAGAACTGGTAACCCCTGCGGCCCGGATGAAGTTGCTCAAATTGTTGGCAACGAAACATGTTGGCTCTTTATAATTAAAAATGGTCTAATTTAAACCATTTTTTTAATTGGGAAAGCTTACAGCACTGAATAAAAGTTACGGCGAGCCAGTAAGCTTTACCTCATTTTAAACGTTGGGAATTGCATCTCTATTCTCACGGGGTCCAGTGGGCACTCTAGTGATATTTTGCACTGACATTGCATTTACATTTGTTTTTCACTGTCTTCTTTCCCTTTGTCAGAATTTCACGATGGAACACACACTTTTCTTTATGGGGAGAAAGCAACCGATGATGATGATAAGTGGGTGTGCTAGTGAGTACCAACCGACTATTTTAAAGAACAGTGGTCCCTAGACAATTCGATGAAATATAAAGTTAAATATAGACCCAGTCAGTACTATATTGTCTGTCCAGCCGGACAGTTTATTAATATACAGTGATTGTATAAAACCATTAAGACAAGAATTTACAAGCGGGACACAGCCTGCGTCCTGCTGGCGTACATTTACAAACAACATGAGGAAGGGGGTTCAGGCAAGAAAACCGTGTCTGTAATTACATTGGATATAAATACAACAGACAAATTACGTTGCGCACACCATTACAAATTAAGCATTATAATATAACCAATGTATATGGTGTACAGTTGTCGACGACGTTTCGATCCCGTTTTAAATCAGTGGGATCATCTTCAGGACATTGACAATGACATGCCTGTATTAAATAACTCAATTACTTAAACCATACAATGAAGGCGAGAAAGAATAGGGAAAAGGAGGGGGGGAAAAAGGGGGAGAAAAAGACAAAAATTATGTAGAGAGAGAGTGATACACATAAATTGATCCAATTTATTGACGTACATGAATTGGCCGTGACCAAGTAAGCCTCTAAGTAATACCAGAAAGAGGTTAAAGGAAAGATGTGGACCAGAATGCATGTGGCATGCCCTGGTGAAGGAGGATCTAGTGACTATGAAAAAGGCCGTGTCTCAAAACCAACCAGGTACGCGCCGATACGTTGCGTGAATTACAGTGGTCTCATGAGGAGAAGGCCATGTGAGACCCTGGCAAGAATTGCTAATCGTGATGACCACACAAGTAGATGCGCGAGGAAGGAAAGATGGAGCACGCTTACTGTGAGCTGGTGTGCCTGACAATTCAAGGCAGATATGGGGGACACCATCTAGCGTGTTAAATCAGCGCCTAATTATGAAGGGAGAATTAAGTTAACTGAGAACACAAGGGGGCTGGATTAAGGTGCAAGGCATGGGAGGTCCTTACCAACAAGGATTATGTGAGCCGCGATGACTGCGGGGACCGCAACAATTAACGGAGCAACCTAAAAGAGAGGGTTCACATGAGTGGGGTTACCACAACAATGGGGCTAAGTATAATCAGCAACAAGCAAGGCAGAGCTTACCTTAATAGGGAGCGTGCCAAAGTTGCAATGGAGCCGCTTCTGCGTACTCCGTGTTTATGCCTAAGACAAATTTCGAGGACAATTATTACTTAGTGAGCGAAACAGGTAGGGGCAGTGATAGAGTCTAAAGCCTGTTCATTGGGATTGCTTTAGACTCTATCACTGCCCCTACCTGTTTCGCTCACTAAGTAATAATTGTCCTCGAAATTTGTCTTAGGCATAAACACGGAGTGCGCAGAAGCGGCTCCATTGCAACTTGCGCTCCCTATTAGGTAAGCTCTGCCTTGCTTGTTGCTGATTATACTAGCCCCATTGTTGTGGTAACCCCACCATGTGAACCCTCTCTTTAGGTTGCTCCGTTAGTGTTGCGGTCCCCGCAGTCATCGCGGCTCACATAATCCTTGTTGGTAGGACCTCCCATGCCTTGCACCTAATCCAGCCCCTTGTGTTCTCAGTTCTCCCTTCATAATTAGGCGCTGATTTGCGCTAGATGGTGTCCCATATCTGCCTTGAATTGTCAGGCACACCAGCTCACAGTAAGCGTGCTCCATCTTTCCTCCTCGCGCATCTACTGTGTGGTCATCACGATTAGCAATTCTGCCAGGGTCTCACATGGCCTTCTCCTCATGAGACCACTGTAATTCACGCAACGTATCAGCGCGTACCTGGTTGGTTTTGAGACACGGCCTTTCATAGTCACTAGATCCTCCTTCACCAGGGCATGCCACATGCATTCTGGTCCACTCTTTCCTTTAACCTCTGCTGTGTACTTGGAGGCTTGCTTGGTCACGGCTAATTCATGTGCGTCAATAAATTGGATCAATTATGTGTATCACTCTCTCTACTATGTCTTTCATCTTTTTCCCCTCCTTTCCCTATTCTCTCGCCTTCATTGTATGGTTTAAGTAATTGAGTTATTTAATACAGGCATGTCATTGTCAATGTCTGAAGATGATCCCACTGATTTAAAACGGGATCGAAACGTCGTCGATAACTGTACACCATATACATTGGTTATATTATAATGCTTAATTTGTAATGGTGTAGCGTAATTTGTCTGTTGTATTTATATCCAATGTAATTACAGACACGGTTTTCTTGCCTGAAACCCCTTCATGTTGTTTGTAAAATGTACGTCAGCAGGAGCCGAGGCTGTGTCCCGCTATGTAAATTCTTGTCTTAATGGTTTTATACAATCACTGTATATTAATAAACTGTCCGGCTGGACAGACAATATAGTACTGACTGGGTCTATATTTAACTTATATTTCATCGAATTGTCTAGGGACCACTGTTCTTTAAAATAGTCAAATGTACCCAAGGTCTCTGACCAATAGCATATTGGGTTCCCTTGTTTTTTGTAACAGTGAGTACCAACCAGCAAACCCCCCTTGGTGTTACGACCGTGAGGTGCTTTCTCTCCTCTCCCACACTTTTTTCTTGTATGGGTGGGAGTCTTCCTATGTTGTATTGACATTTTTGGTTATAAATAGAACACACCGACACTTGGATTGGCGATAAAGAGTCGCTCCTGTGAGGGAGTATTTGAAAGATGTTAGAAACCCCTACAGTGTCTTGAATTTATTGGAAGGTGTTCATATCAAGTCAGGCCCCTTGTTGTTTATGGTCTGTTGAGTTGGGGGCGGCCTGACTGTTTCTCCCCCTGTTGCTCCTTTTGTGTTGATGAGAGCATGCAGACACCCTGACAGAGGGAGATGGACACGTGTCTAAGAGGCTCCTGTGTTCCTCCTGATCACAGACCACCAATCAGTGGAATGGCTAACTTCCATTGTAATGAGGTGTGAGCTACTGCTGTTGTGTGCATGACCCACACCAACCGCCCCCGGTTCAGTCAATGCCCCTGACTGCCCTGCAGAGTCCCTCTCAAATCCCCTCGCTCCTAACCCCAGCACTCTAGCTCTCAGTTCCTGAACAGCCACCATGAAACAAACGATCCCTGCCACGGAGCAGGCAACGGAATCCTGGCTGTGATGTTACACTGAAAGTCTACGACTGACTGAAGGTGCAGCATGGGAGCTTAGGCCTTGTGTTGCGCGAGAGTGTGTAGTTTGTTGAGACAGGATGTTCCATTGGAAGACGACTGGGTGCATTGTAGAGAGGAGAAAACAGGGGCCCTGAAGCAAAGTTGAAATACGTTACTTCATAATCAACTGTGTTGTGTGTATGCTGCGTGTTTCCTGCAGATCCCTGCCCCTGCTGACATCACTGTGCAGTCACGGGTAGGCGGGGCGTTGACTGTGCGGTCACTACTTGAAGCTGCCCCTCCCCACCCAAGATAACATACCATAGGATTCCAAATCAAGGAGGGGATCATAGTCTAAAGAAACAGTGGCTACCTGGTCCTGGCTCCTCAGCAAAGTGCACACAGCTTTCTGGTGACCGCACAGCAGGTCAGGTACTGTAGTCGGTTACTTGGCGAGTGAAAGCTACTTTAGGTGCTGCCGAAGGACGGGGTAGTAATCTGTGGCTAAACGGACATAGCTCTTTGCTCTTATTTTAGTACCTGTTAATCAGAGTGTGCCCTTACTGCCATGTTCTGTAATAAATAAATGTCTGATGCACATTTCATCCTGTCTGCAACCCGCTAAATAAATAATTACCTCATACACCTTCGTGCTGCCTGCAATTAGCTCACACAGCCTCCATCGCCCGTCCCCCTCCCTGAGGGATAACAAGGCCTCTGACACAAAGGGAAAATGGTAACGCACTGACAACAGCAATGTAGGTTGGTGAGTAACATACCGTGATGGCCGTTCATAGCTACTTGAAGCTTTGACGTACCACAACACACATCCTGGCAGCGGCGACACAGAAGCAAAAATTCAAATCCCACATGTTTATATCCAGACTCCGCCAAAGAAAGCAGCCTCTAACATTTGACCTCAGTCGTTGAATGCACAGCAGATGTAAGGAGATAACAGGATTTACACCCCTGTTTACAGAAACGGACCTCTGAGCACTGAAAGATGGAGCGCTCTGGTCAAATGCTCTTAGAGAAAAGGAAAAGTAGTCCCTAAACAGATGTTACAGTGGGACAAGCGGAAGCCTACAAGTCATGGGGCAATACTTCAAGGGAGTGAACAACTTGGAAAAGAGGGACCAGGAAGCCAAATTACCCTTCAGCAAGCAAGGATTTTCCCACGACAACGGACTAGACAGATCAAATGCGATGGGAGGAGTCAAAGCCCACAAAGTACATGCAACAGATCATCCTGACAGTGCAAGTGCTATCTAGGCTCGACCTAAAAAGGGCCTAGTGGTTCCTAGTACTTGAAGGGAGGGCAAAGAGGGCGCTAGTAAGTACAAGTCAAAGGAGACTCAAGCATAAAATCAAGGTGTGGTACATGGCAAGGGGGAGTCAACAGGTCCTGAATTAACTAGGTCCCATCTCCCCGTGGATGTCAGTGTCTCTGCAGCAAGCAACTATCCACTGTGGTCTGTGGAGTACAACTGTAGGACCCCAAGAATGGGAGCAATTTGAAAAGGTGCCGTGTTGCTTGAAAAATTAATTTTGTGTCCTACTAGTAAAACCATGTTCATAAAGCCAAAATGGAGGGATGAATAGCAGACTCCTAAATAAATGAAGCAAAACATTGCAAGGCACATAAGCCTTTCAGCGAGTGAGAATAGGCTGGTCAGCCCGGATTCTTCGGGGTGAAATAGATTCATGGCAGCAAGCTGTACCTTCTTTAAACTCAGAGATCATTCTGAAGACCTCCTTTGTGTGGCATGATGCACAAGCAAGGCAAGAAGAGTCATTACTTTTTTTTTTTTTTGCTTTCATAACTGTTGCTCTATAGATATATCGTTATCTGCTCTCCCCGTTTTTCCTTCCATTTAGGTTATGAGTTCTGTGGTGAACTCTTTTGCTGACTACTTGTTAGAGTGATGTTTATTTTAGTGGTATGGCCATGTTGTAGGCTTTTGACAGCCATTCATTGAATTTTGGGATTGCTGAAACCATGCAGCTGAAGGCTTCAGGAGTAGGTTTGTGCATGTCACAAACTTTTCTAGGTGTAATTTCAGCTTGTACCAGGCATGTTTTACGGTTCTTGGATGAGATGGCCCAAATTGTGGTGGTGAAAGGGGTGGAAAGATTTTTCAATAATGAGTGTGCATTTGTGTTCATTTTTATTTTAAGTGAACACAGATTAGGAAAGTGGTGTAGTCTGGCCAGTAAGGACGGCTCCTACGTTTGAAGCAGTAATATTTTTGGTTATTTGAAGTTATTTTTCTTTCTGTAGTCTCTAATTGAGTGTGGGTTTTATCTTCATGCTGCCAAGCTAATAATAATAAAATAAGGATATCACAAAAATACTACTGACATATATGCACACACCATAGCCATTCAACTACCATCAATCAATCACAGAATTTGTAAAGCGCACTACTTACCCGCGAGGGTCTCAAGGCGCTGGGGGAGGAAAGAAAAAAAGAAAAAAAAAAAAAAAAGGGGGGGGTTGCTGCTACTGGTCGAACAACCAGGTCTTGAGTAGCCTCCTGAAGGTCAGCAGGTCTTGGGTCTGTCGTAGGCTTAGTGGAAGGGTGTTCCAGGTCTTGGCGGCGAGGTGGGAGAAGGATCTGCCGCCGGTGGTGGTTCTTCGAATGCGAGGGACGGTGGCGAGGGAGAGGTCGGCGGAGCGGAGTTGGCGGTTGGGGATGTAGAAGAGGAGTCGTCTGTTGAGGTAGGCTGGGCCAGTCTTGTGGAGTGCCTTGTGTGCGTGGATGAGGAGTTTGAAGGAGATTCTCCTGTCGACGGGGAGCCAGTGCAGGTTCCTCAGGTGGGGGGTGATGTGGCTGTGGTACATCGAGGATCAGGCGTGCGGAGGCGTTTTGTATGCGTTGCAGTCGCTTGATGAGCTTGGCCGGGGCTCCCGCGTAGAGGGCGTTCCCATAGTCGAGTCTGCTGCTGACGAGGGCCTGGGTGACTGTTCTTCTCGTGTCTGTCGGGATCCACCTGTAGATCTTGCGAAGCATGCGGAGGGTGTTGAAGCAGGAGGATGAGACTGCGTTGACTTGCTTGTCCATGGAGAGCGTTGAGTCGAGGATGACTCCCAGGTTGCGTGCGTGGTCGGTGGGTGTCGGGGCTGCTCCCAGCGTCGTTGGCCACCAGGAGTCGTCCCAGGCTGAGGGGTTGGAGCCGAGGATGAGGACCTCTGTCTTCTCCGTGTTCAGTTTTAGTCGGCTGATCTTCATCCATTCGGCGACGGCCTTCATCCCTTCATGGAGGTTGGATTTGGCGGCGAGGGGGTCCTTGGTGAGGGAGAGGATCAGTTGGGTGTCGTCGGCGTAGGAGATTATGTTGAGGTCGTGCTGTCTGGCGATGCGTGCGAGCGGGGCCATGTAGATGTTGAACAGTGTTGGGCTGAGGGACGATCCCTGGGGTACGCCGCAGATGATCTCGGAGGCTTCGGATCGGAATGGTGGGAGGCGGACTCTCTGGGTTCTGCCGGCGAGGAAGGAGGTGGCCCATTCCAGGGCCTTGTCTCGGATCCCTGCGTCGTGGAGGCGTGCGCGTAGAGTGCGGTGGCAGACAGTGTCGAAGGCGGCGGAGAGGTCCAGCAGGATGAGGGCTGCGGTCTCACCGTTGTCCAGCAGGATCCGGATGTCCTCGGTGGCGGCGATGAGGGCAGTCTCAGTGCTGTGGTTGCTGCGGAACCCCGATTGGGATGGGTCCAGGATGCTGTTTTCTTCGAGGTATCGGGTTAGCTGCTTGTTGACGATCTTCTCGATGACCTTGGCTGGGAACGGAAGCAGGGAGATGGGCCGGAAGTTCTTGAGGTCTCTCGGGTCCGCCTTGGGTTTTTTGAGTAGGGCGTTGATCTCTGCGTGTTTCCAGCTCTCTGGGAAGGTCGCGGTCTCGAAGGAGAGATTGATGATGTTGCACAGGTGGGGTGCGATGGAGCTGCTGGCTTTGTTGAAGATGTGGTGCGGGAAAGGGTCTGACGGGGAGCCGGAGTGTATTGTGCTCATGGTCTTGATGGTGTCCTCGATGTTCACGCTGGCCCAGGCTGGCAGGGGATCGTGGTCGATGGTGTGCGGCGGGTCTGGTGCATCGATCTTAGTTGTGGCTGTCTGGGTGTTGAAGCTGTCGTGGATGTCGGCGATCTTGCGGTGGAAGAAGGTGGCGAGGGAATCGCACAGGGGTTGCGACGGTGGGATGTCGTTGGTGTTGGAGCTGGGGTTGGAGAGTTCCTTCACGATGTTGAAAAGCTCCTTGCTGTTGTGTGCGTTGTTGTCGAGGCGGTCTTTGAAGGAGGTTCTCTTGGCGGACTTGATGAGGTGGTGGAGGTTATGGGTGGCGTCTTTGTGGGCTGCGTGGTTGTCCGGTGTCTTATCACTATCATTATATCAAAGCATAGACAACACAGCCTTGAGAGGGATAAGGTAGAGCTTAGCTTTATATTCATTTTGGAGTCTAGTACCACCATATGAGAGTTGAAAAAAAGTTGGAACAGTGTCCAAATGGTCTTTCCTTACACCCTGTCTACCGTTTGTCAGACATGTTAACCCTTGAGACCAAGTTTCTACGAGATATCAAAAACATCTGTCATTAATAGAAATAAAGTATTTGCAACGATTTGGCATTCAGGCTTGAAAAAAAGCATTTGCTTCTTATCAGGCCTATGCTACTTCATTGGTTAAGAGGCAAGGCTCACAGCAAAAAATGTGATTGTATTTTAAAGCATAATGTCAGAGAGTCTTTGATTAAGGTTCTGTTACCATCTATTGTCCTGAGCATAGAGGTGGCCTTTGTTATATCTTATGTTTTCAAGAAGTGGGTGTACTCATATCAGGGGTGTAATGGAAGCCCCTGTAGTGGAAAGGGGGCAACCCTTCTAGGTCCCTGTTCAGCCTAAGGTCAATGAATATCTGTGAGATATGTGAGACTAAGGGCTCCCTCCTCACGTTCTGCACGGGGGTATCATTTTGCATTGTCATTGACTCGTATAGTTATGCACCAGGCAAGGCTGCGGTTGTATGTCAGAATACTGTGCACAGAAGTATTGCCTCACGTGAATTTATTTTACAAAAATATTCTAAACTATATTTAAGCGAAGATATTTATGTCAGACAGTAGTCTGACAACGGTGTCCTGGTACCATACCAAAGCAGCCCTTCCCACAAACATTTGAGTGCAGTTTGCATGAACACTTCTGAATGACCGTTTAATTTGAGCACATCAAAGTACAGAGCAGTGAAATATCCCGAAGATAAGTTGATATATCAGACATATCAGCTGCTTTAACACATGACAGAGTGGCAAATGATGTTGCCAAGGTCTTTGGACCAACATTAAATATGGCACAATTACTGGCATAACAGTCCAAAATGTCTACTTTACCTGTGCAAACCTGACTCCGCAGACTTATTCAGTAATCTGAAACCTGGCTTTACAGACAGTACAGGCATGTCAATAAATTTACACCTTTTGGTGTAAACGCCTTTTGCAGTCAGAGTTTTTACAATGTCGCTTGTCACAGACACTGGTTGTCGGTAAGAGGATTTTTCTAGCAGTTATTGGAATTAGAAAGAGTGAAATGTAAACTCCTGCCTTTAACACTAAAAATACTGTTTCATTTGTTTCTTTCTGTCCTTTAAGCAGGGCTATTGGAATTATGCGATGCTGGAGCTTTTTTCGCAAAACTATGGATTTGCTGCATTTCCCTCATAGTCCATCTGCTGCATAATCTGCAGATTTTGACCCAAAAATGTATAAAAAAAAAATTCTAGCTCAAATGGATCAAAAGTTACTTAAAATATGGCGATGTCGGTTTGCGCACAGTAGAACCCTTTGCAGAGGTTAACTGGTTGTCTTTCAGTTGCTCTTTTCTGCATTTGGTTGTTAAAGTGATACTAATGAGGTTAAATCTTTGCCCAGACAGTATTACCATGGGTAACAAGAAAATCACAAAATAATAGTATCAAAAAAATGCCTCATTATGCTGCATGATTTGCCATTTCTTGCTACATAATTTAGTCAAACCTGCCGCATCATTTGGTGCTGCACTTCTGCATAATTCCAGTGGCCCTGCCTGCAAAGTACCACAGTACAAAGAATAGTCATAGAAATAATAATAGTTTGTTTTTTTGTCGTTTAGGTAGTAGTAAATTTTAACTGTTTAGCCCAAACCGTTCTTAAATAACTCTATTCACCCTGCAAGGGGTTACTTTCCAAATCTCTAGACATACAAAATGTAATTCTCTCTTGGTCAAATACCCTTCCTTTGCAGAATCCCTGAAATTGTGTGTGGTAAAATGCATTAAATGCTATGACTCAGTGAAGGGGGACCTCCGCCCCCCACGGTGAACGTCGGTGACAAACTGCTCACAAAAAAAAACACATTCAAAAGCGGTTTCCTGCCATCGTCAGATGGGCCATGCACGAAACAGGCATTGACACTATGGTGTTTGTTGCCCATTCAGCCAGGTGGGCTATGGCGTCAAAAGCATATGTCCTTGGGGCTCACCTGGAAGATGTTCTTAATGCAGCAGAGTGGTCTTGAGATTCCATCCACCTTTAAGAGGTTTCATTTCAAACCAGTCCCTAGTGTCGCTTCGCTGGTTGTAGAAAAGCTTTGAACAAGCATAATCCTCGCCTCTGTCCTGACATAGAATTAAAAATGTCCTGGCTATCGTAAAGAAAAGTTTCAACACTATTAAGGACAAGGAGGTGAAGATTAACCCACCCGGTCTTCCACCTATTCCCTTTCAGAAGTTTGTTCCCTCCGTTAAGGTGGGTATGCCTGCATATGGAGTTTTATTTGTCATAGTAATAATGAATGGTTAACAATATGGATGGCTTTGTAATTCAGGCAAGATTTCAGCCTTAGTCACCAAAGTTCTTTATCCCCAGGATCGGAAGGGACGAAACAGGAATAAAATTTTCACTTTTAGTCTATAAATCGCAGGAATAAAGAGGAGGCGCAGACAACAAATAACTGTCAAGGGGTCCAGCATCTGATTGGGCATTACTTGTTTTGGGAATGTTGACTTTTTTCCCTGATGTTAATGGGAAATGAAGTCTTTGCTGTTGTTCACCTAATGGCTGCTGTAATAAAGTGAAGAGAGAATACATCATAATCCTCGCCTCTGTGTCCTTATTAGAAATGAAACTTTTCTTTATGATAGCTAGGAAATTTCTCATTGTTCATTAGTTAGTGGCACATTTTTAATCACAATTTTTGGCCGGTATCCTCTTGTTCATTTGGTCACTTTTTAGGGGTAACTTAGAAAAAGAAGTGGAAACTGCAACTGTATTTCCTTCTATGTTTTGGCTGATGTATGCCTTCTGATCTCATCATAGATGAGACATTTTAGCAGAAAGCAGGAGAGATCCTCAGGTTTGCTGCATGTGCAATTAGAGGAGGAAGAGGAATACCTTTTGAACAGCATAGTGGTAGGTGTATTTTGTCTATAGTTGGTGTGCTTGGCCATGTAGGGAAAGCCTTTCTTTGAGACAAAGAGACCATGCAACTCCGCTGGATGGAGATTCCAAAGCACTATGCTTAGTTCTTTTGTTCCGTTTGGTGAATTGTTTGCTAGTAATCCGCTTAACGAGCTGTACGAATGTAAGTTTGAGCATCATTGTCCATTGTAAAGACAATTCCAATGAGGGTGAATTTCTTATTCCAGCTTGCTGCGAATCAAGATTTTTGGTTGAGCATGAAGTGTTCTTTGTAGGCTTTGTTAATCCGGTTTGCTTCTTGGGATCTTGGTCTCTTCAGCCCATAGTTTTTTTAAACCATTTGGTATCTACTTTGGGTGGCGATATAGCAGGAATCTACCTTAAGAGCACCAACAAGGAATTCTACTGTTAACATCAGTAGATTTCTCCAGAACTTCCTTCCATGACCACCAATTTTGGCTACTCTTGTCCAGGCCCCCCCCCCCACCACCACCCCACTTTGGCTCCCTGCGCAATTTGACTCCCTGATTTTGCCATGACAACTTTGGCAATGTTCAAGGAAAAACAATGACCATGCACATTGGGCATTCTTAGTATTGCATTGTAGAAGGTTCTGACTTCTTCATCGACCTCTTGATCTTATGGTCCCATAGGAAATGGTTAGGCCAAGGTAAAAACTTCTTTCACTTTTGTTTTCATGTTCAATGTCATAGGCAATGGTTTCTATCCTATTTTTTCAGAAGATCATGATTTTAGTTTTTGATTTGTTTATCTTCTGGCCATTCAGTGGGCAGAATTCGGTCATTGCACTGAGGTGGGCTTGAAGGCCCCTAGGCATTTGTGAGATCAAAATGGAGTCATCTGTGTATAATAAGAGCAGGTACAGGAAAGTTGTCATTTGCTACATCAAGTGTATTCAGTATTTCTCGGTGCAAATCATTTGTATACAGGGAGAAAAGTAGCAGGGCTTGAAGATAGCCCTGTATAACTTTTAGCCGTTAAACGTTTCCTGCTCAAGAGGCCTTTCTGATTTAGCCTAATTTGTGTTGAAGTGCGTTTGTTGCGCACCCAGATCAGAGATAATAGAGCCGGGTCAAGACCCATACTTCGCAGTTTTTTCATATAGTCTCAATCATGGCATTAGGTAAAAGGCAGTCACGAAATCAAAAAAGGCTACATAATAGGTGCATTTTTTAGTGTGCTGTACTTCAATATAATATGCTTAAAGTTGAAGATCGGATAGATTGTGGGCAGGTTTTCTCTGAAGCCATCTTGTATCATGTTTCGGACATTCCTTTCCTTGATTCAGTCCTCATCAGCGTGGAGTAGATTTTACAATCTAAGTCAATTAGACTGATAGGTCTATAAGATTTTGAGTAGAGATGCCAGAAAGTGCTGGTAGCGATTCTCGCAATTTGGAGAGCCGTCTGGGTTTACAGTATTGCCTATGCAATTTTTGCGGTATATTGGTCTGTAAGTCAGTCGTTAGTCTTTCTTTAGAGGGTTTGGTTCGTACTCACCATGGCTTTGCCACCCAGGTCCCAGGAACTGTCTAGATCTTGCATAATGGCCATAACCAATGGGGAGACAAGGGGTGCCAATGGAGGCTAGCGAGTCTTGAGGAGGCTTTGCACTGTCCCCTTTCCAGGGTTGCCTTTTCCTAGTGGATCCATGCTTCGAGATCATCCTCAGAGGGGGCCCTCCAAGCAGGGATTCATGCCACTAGACCACCAGGGATTATTTTAAGAGGGGACTTGGGCAAGGGGCAGTACTCCCTCCCAAACACAAAGCAGTCTTTGATTGGGTGGTTTGGCAATGCATTCTTTCTGCTCTCCCATTAGAAGCAGACTGGGGTGTCTGCCTCCAATTTGCCCCATCCCCCAGCGGAGAGAAAGCCCACTAGACACCAGAGATGTTTAGGCCAATTTGTTTGGAAGGGGCGAGGGCAGCCCACCCTGGCATAAACCCATGCCCTCACCCCAAATGAGGCATTTAAGCCTCTGCCTTACCAGATTGGGGTGGGAATGTAGGAAACCCACTAAATACAAGGGAAATTATTTTTGTCAAAAACAAGAAGAGGATAGGGCATGGCCACCCTGGCAAACGGCTATAGCCAAACCTCAGGTGGGGCAATAGTGTCTTTTTGCCCCAAGGGACAGGTAGGAAATCTGCCCCAATTGAGGGTTTGCCACTAATCTGCTCCTTCCCCCCCCCCCCCACCCCACCCCAATTGAAATAGAAAGCACACCAGGCATTTCCAAATGGAGCAAAAAGGGGGTGGGGTGTCACCCTGGAATTGGACCACAAACCCTATATTTTGTGGCAGTCTGTACAGTCAATAAACTAGGGATGGTATCATTCACATACCACCATCAGCACACCTAGCAGTGCTCCATGACCGATGTCACAGGGCTAACACCTAATTCACATATAAAGGCAAGCAACTTCTTTGGCTGCAGTTAAGATCGAAGTTCTCAGACACTTGTCTCTCAGTAGAGAGTCTAGATTTAAGAACCATTACAGATAGATTTAGTATACAGTGTGTTGCATTATGCTATGACAAGTTGACTGCTTTCGAACAGATCTGGGGTTACCTCCTACACAGAACAGCAACCACTAGGGCCTTAAAGCACCATCTAATAACACTGAAATAGATACCTCGTAAAAGGATACTGACAAATGAGTGATTGCTATCAAAATAACTAAAATGGACAACTGACCCTCCTGGCCCCCTAAACTAAATCACATCCGCTAACACTAATCAAAGTCTTCATCTCTAGAACAGCACAACTGCCGCCTCCATACTGGAGCAAGTCAGCCTGACCTGTATTCTATGATATCCTGGGAATCATCCTAGCTCTCCTTCTGTCCATACCCGTTTTCTTTATCCTCTTTTTTCCTCTCTTCACTGACTGGAGTTTACATCTTTCTCTACTAAAAACTATACACTGCTTAGATGCTACTGGATTACTCCATTTTAATTTCCTCAATAAAAGCAATGCAGCAAGAAAAAAAAAATCTGCTTTGACTTTGACCAATTTAGTGTTAATTAGCTGAATTAGACACAAGTATATACAGTATTCTGCATTGTGACAGTCCACAGTGGGTAACATATGAAGCAGCGACCGACTAGGAGTATTGTTGTGCACCTATCTTCCATTACAGAGGATATGCTGGACCATTATACCAGGCCTTGCTTGAGCCGAGCGGCACTAAACTGTGACCACCTCACTCCACCTCATTGATCTTTCCCTTGACAGTAACCCAGTAGGCATACACACTGAAGGGCCCCCAAGTTAGCCTATTTCCTGGTAACTGGACACAGACTTGTTAACCCGTTTATTATCACCCTAAACCAGCAGCTTGAATGGGGCCTATGTTCCTGTTTTAGCATCATATTTATTGGGTTTGACAGATTTTTGGGACTGTAACAGCTAGAACAGTCACTGGCGCACAAACCACTAACCTTTTCAGCCTTGCAACCAGAGCTGCTGAGAAAATAAGGCACAGAGCAGATAACCAAACAACTACATTGTTGCATTCTAGTACCCCCCCCCGCCCCAACTAACAACCAAACCTTTCTATCACAGAACAGCACATGCAATAGTGTCCCACATGATTTCAGTCTACCACCTTATGTCTTAACGCAGTCCCTGAAGGGGTTAAAAACCTTGTTTTCGGAGTGCACCATTTTAACCGCCCTGCTATTCCCACTAGTAAATGAAGATCTATAATTTTTAGGTCTCGCCCTGAAAGCCAGCGCTTCAGCGCTGGCTCTGGGCGAGACATTTTGTAGTGGGCTTTCAGAAATGCGACCACAACTTTTGTCTGGCCTAGAGCATGCGAGTACGCGCACAGTAACGCGCAGTCCTCGCATGCTCCAGGCGCCATATGGCTTTCCTCTCACTTGCTCCTCCCCCACCACAGAGCGCTTCTCGGGGCCGGGCGGCCGTGTCACTTTCGGGGCCGCGCGTCACTTGCTCTCCCGCCCCTCCCCCCTCCCCCACCACAGAGCGCGTCTCGCGCGGCCAATGCTTGTTTTTTATTTTCTTTTAGCCCGCGCACACACAACTCCCGGGTTTGTTTTCACGCACGGTGCTGGCTTATTTTTGATAATTAGATCCGCCATTAATTTCCTCGCTTAGTTGCAGCTTTGTGGCTACCACGCATCACTATGTGACAGTGTTTTCTGCAATTCGGATTTCCCACTAAAACCTGGAATTTCGTACCCTTTTCAGGTTGTTTCATAAAAGAAGATTGCTTACACCCATCGACTTTCAAAGCCACAAGGAAGACGGTTTAAAAGTTAACTGAAGTGTAAAGCACACGTCCAGGTTTAGCTGCAGGTAGCATTTATGAGGGGATTTTGCCGATTCTGCCAGTGTACATGAAGACGCTTAGTGGACGACGGGTAGACTAACAATCAAGTTCTTTCTTTGCGCTACAATGTACATTTCATACATAGCAGTAGGTTTTAATGCCCAGTTATCCATTTCTCGCCTCTCTGCCACCAGCTCCTGGGTAGAAATTTGGCCGGTTTCAGGAGTCTTCCTCGGTGGGCTGCGAGCACCGGCTGCGATCGCAGACATTACTCACACAGGCTTCGGTCTGCGAGGGAAAGAATTTGCGTGACATTATAAACAATGATGCCAGTCCCTTTACTGAGGGGATTACTTGAGGCCACTCAAAATACCCGTTTGGTAAATTATGTTTACATTGGGGATACTCTTAACTTCGAATTTTAATGGCTGCTCCCCCGTGGAAACCTAGGCAGGACCTCGTGTCGCACTTGTGAAGTTTAAACGCTTCATGACATCACTGGGCCTGTTGTGGGTGCTGACTGGTCACGATCCACTTGTTTCCTTTCACTTTCCGAACTCCATGCAAGTGTATTTGTTTTCTTGCTCTCTCCATCTCCTGTGTGCTGCTTCCTGAGAGGTGTGAAATGCGTTTGCTCTACAGTTGCTGTTTGCACTCCTGTTATGGTGCTGTTTGTTGTTTGACGTCTCAATGCCGCACGTTTAACCTTCCTTAAGGTTGTTGCTGTCCTTATCAGGATACGGCAGTGTGCGACCTCTCACCGGAGGTGCTCTTTGCGTTCCGTTTGCACATTGGTAACTACAGAGAATACCATGATTATTAACAAAAGATCATTGTGTACATGTAAGAAAGGCTATAATGTACAACTTACAGCAGCTGTTGTGCTTGTGCGGAGAGTGCTACAGCCTACAATGAAAAAAGGGTAGTAACGGTCATATTTGGGTACTTCGAGGAAAGGAGTGCTAAAAAAAAAAAAAAAAAAAAAAGAAAAGTCACAAACATCTATTCAGTTTCCTGTATATCATCCAGCATAATTCCGTAAAGAATATTTCATCTCATGTATTTGTTTGTTTTTAGTGGGAAGTGCAGACAAAGTCAAGATTACAACTGAAACAAGCATTGGCATAGCCAATAGGTCTCGCCTTTGGGATCTTATAAGTGTTTAGTCATGCAACAGTTGATGTTGTTGCACCAAGGATATTGTGCTGCATAAGTAAATACTTATAAGGTCCCAAAAGCGAGACCTATTGGCTATGCCAATGCTAGTTTTAATAGGTGGCCCGAAATGGTCACTAACGTATGCTTGTCTGGTTGTTTTTGTAAACAGCGTAAACTTAGATGACAATGCAAGCACTGTACACGGTCAAAAGCTAAGAATACAGTCAATAGTGATGGGAGGGGTAGCTAGGTTTTGAGAGCAGAAGTGGTCCGCTTTTGTACAGTGCTGTACTACGTTTTAGTGTAATATCTGGTATCCACAGAGCGATTCGCTCATGGAGTACATCTTCACTGTTCGACTCACTATCAACATAGTAAAGTATTGTACAAAGGACATTTAGATACCAACAGCCTTGCATAGTTTGGAGAGCTGTGCCACCTAATCCCTGAATGGATTTTCTTGTTCGCTTGTCCTTTATTCCGCCCCACCCTTTCCCAATGGTGTGGACTATCAATGAGTGAATTCAGGGCGCTTAATGTTTCTCCAAGACGTTCAACCCAAGGGGGCACCCCAACTGTACTGCCACCCATAGCACAGGGTGGCTACTGCAATAACATACCGGGTTGCAGTATAAGGTTGCTTTATGGTTAGTGGCAGTTGATGCTATATCTTGGAGAACAGACCTTACCTGTATTCCAGCAAAAATCTGCAGTCGCTCCCACAATAACTTGGATCCTTAATTTCCCTTCAAGACCTGTGGTGTGATGCAAGTGGCAGATGGCATGTTTCCAATGAGTTGTGTTCAGGGCCGTCACAAGAGGGAATTAGCCAGGGCAGTCTGTCGCAGACCTTACTGTTTGAAGGGGCCCAGGCTGCCACTGTCTGCTCTTGTAATACATTCAGAATGAGGCAGGTAATGCCAGCCACAACTAGATGGTACCACCCTTTTTGTTTTGCTTCAAAATAGGTTCAAAGACATTGTTTTCCTTTTGAACAAGATCCTCATGAACCAGAGGGGAAACTATGCATAATATCAGAGACATGGCTCCACAAATGCTTCTGCCAGAGCTGGTGTGGGACTACGATAAAGTGCTGCATGAACTGCATCCATGGAGGGCTTGATATACAAGATGGTGGTTAATTCTCAAGTTATTTTTGTATTTCAAAGTGAACATGAAAAGCATGCATGTACGTTATTTATGGAAATCCTAAAAGACTGACTAGTTGATTGGAACTGGGGTCCCAACCTCGGATTAAAAAAAACAAAAACATAAAAAACACAAAAAAAACCACCACATACAGATGATGTAGCCCCTCATGATTAAAAAAATATTTAAAAAGTTTTGAAGAAAAGTTGAGCTGCTTGCTGCAGGGAGATTGGCCTTGTGCCAGGGGACCGCTCCTTCAATTATCGCCAGCGGCCTTCTCTCAGATGAGCAGGGGAGTGAGAGGCTGGGAAACAGGTTATGCTGAAATATCTAGCTCCAGCACCTAACTCCTTGTGTGGCAAGGCCATGTAGCGCACAGCCTTTTGTAATAGCTCATATGCCCAGTTTCCAATGAAACCAACTCCTGCGGTCAGTCAAGGCCGTGAGCCCAACACTGAGCTGCTACCCCCTGCTATGTATGCCCATCGACTGTGCAGCTAGTAGATTCAGCAGGGTCTGTGCACAGCCTTAAACTATGCACAGTAGGGGTTGGATGCAAGGCCTGCCCTGCAGTCAGGCCGTGCACAAACTCACCATGTGACCAAATACTTTGCGCAGTAGGGTTTTGCCTTTGCACCTGGCCTACTACTCTCCAGTGAAAGATTTGGTCCCTAGTGCATCCCGCACCCGCTTGAGAGGGAAGCTGATCAGAGGTATACCCACCAAAACAGAGGAAAGTGTTGGCATTTGAGAATCTTACAATAATCTGACCTATTCTAGACCCCCTCCCCCCCACCACCCTTGTACTCCTAAAAGTCTAGGGTCCAAGGCTTCTATGGAAGCTTTCCAGCAACCTGGTGGAAAAGTTTGAAGGAACCAATTCTAATCCACACACACAGGAGAGGGGAAAAGGCTGCTGCACGCATGGAAGATGGATAAGTTGGGTCTGTGGAGGAGGAGTCTTCCCATCCCATGTAAATATCCCCAATTGCTATTTGGCTCGTACAGCCTCAAATAGCACTTCAGAAGTAACTTCCCTGATTAGATTTTAATGGTGTTAACCACCATGCCTCCCCTCTCCCTCCAAGCTCCAATATACATAAACTCCTCCATAAATGCAACAGCTTTGAGCATTCAAACATACATACTTTTGCATCCCACACTACTTTCACCGTACCTGGAGACACCATATCTTAGAGCTTTTGCTTTTTTTGGTTTAACATTCCCAGAAGTCAAGACGCCTTTGCCTCAACTCTAGCCATAAGTAATATGAAAGTTTCTTTCATATTAAAACATTTACTTAGTCTGTCCTAAAATTTGCTCTTGAAGTTATAGCTTACACAGATTAGATACTAATATGGATATTCTAGCAGTAAAGAACATCTTTCCAAAGTTTTGGTATATATGTAGCAAACGCCTGAAGGTGTGCAGATTTTTTTGTTTGCTTCCTCAATTTCCAGCCTGGTCAGGGATATGCTAGTAGAATGGACACCACCATCCAACACACTGAAAAGCAAAGTTGGCCACGTTCACTCAAGCCGGGCGCCTTATAAATCACACTTAGAAATGGATTCAGGCAGCGAGTAGGCGCCAACATTCATTTATAGGTACAGGAGATGTGCTTGAAATTTGTTTGGTTAGTGATGAGAGTAATTAGTGATGACAGAAGTGAGTTCAAGGTCTGAGACCTATAGGTACAAGATAGAAAGTAAACACCTGCTAAGTCATGTATAATTTCTCACACTTCGATACATGAACTCTGCTACATACTGTGGCACACTATGCCAAGCATGCAGTCTTCCACCCACACAGAAGTAGATGCTCCTTCATATAGGAGCATACATTTACGCTCACAGAATATTAGACAATCCCATACAGGAACTCTATGTGGCTCAAGACCAGAGGTGAGGACCCAAGGGCCACAGAACAGCCTCCCCCTCCCCTTCGACAGTATTAATCTAGCATTGGACTGAACCAGCTCCTGCTTGCTATCAAGTTAGTTAATGGACAGTCCATGCTCCGAGACTGTTACTGCCTCCCAGTCTATGTGTGGAAGCTCCGCTGGTCTTTACCCATTTTGTGCTTAGCTCCTTCTCCTCCAAATGAATATACTTAAAAAGGGAAGACAGAAGGAGTGAGTCGGAAATAGCCAGTGCACATTACTTTGTCTCCTACTTTAGCAATTCATGGTTTAATATGATTGAGAAAAAAAGCATTGCAACCATAAGGTAAAAGGATGTTAAACATGATTGTACTCAATAATAGTTTAATTTCCTGGGCAGTATTATTGCTGTGGGTAGATTTTAAGCAAAACACCAAGATATCAAATAAGCATGACTTAAAGATTATAGCTTGTAATATTTCTAATTCTCATACCTCTAAACAGGGATTTAGATCATGATCTCTCATAGTCCTCACGTTTTTAGACATTCCAAGTTATCCTTTGAATAAAAAAAAAAAAATTCTAATTACTGTCATTTAACTTAATACTTTAACATACCAATAATTAACTTTTACTGATACGAATTAATTCTAGAAAGATGCAAGCACTGTTAAATGGTTTTCTTTGAGGAGTTTGGATTAAAATACAAGTGTCCTCATTTCTTCAATAAAACCAGATTATTCTGTTGGAAATTCAAGTTAACGCAGGATCTAAAATAGCCAATTTTTCTTTTACTGGCTTCACAAAATTCCACTCTTAACCATACCCAGATGCAGACTGGCTGAATGGAAGCCCCCTTTGTGGAGTTTACATACTTACATCTTGAACAACGCAAAGGCTACCAAGGATATATAGTGATAACAGATTCCACTGGCGTACAGAGGAATGAAGTAAATTGCCCAAAATAATTATTGTATCTGGTATACTCTAAAACAATTCTATTTTACATGGCTACCTATGAGCACTTGCCTAAGCATTTGACAATGGTTAAGCAAGAAATCTTTTTCTTAGGGTTGGAATCTGTATTCTATTTTCCTTCTATTTAACCTAGCAGAAATGGGAGACTTTGTACAAACAGATTTTATAAGAGCTCAGATATAGCCTTTTTGCTGCAAAACAGTATAAAAAGCAGGCAATGGAGAAAGGTCAGCTGTATTAACTTAAATTTATTCAATGATATATACAGGCAGTGATCAGCCTAAAACATTTTCAGTCCTCTCAACCCCAAACAGGAGAATATCTTCTATCAGGCTTTAGGCAAACTCTGGGAAAAAAGACTAATGCAGCTCATTGAGATAACCACTCATTGTTAAGGTCTTTGTGCAACTTGCAGCTCAGAAACTCAGCAAAGCAGATTCACTGAGCTGAGGTAACTTTAAAACCCATTATGCCATACAAACATTAAAAGAGGCAAGTATTTACAAGAACCTGGCAGAAAGCAGAAGTCACAGTAGTGAAACTAAGCCAGCATATATGGATGCTCATTTAAAGCTCATGCAGATCATGTTTTAACTTCTGGAAGAATAGGATTGGGATACCTTGCAGCTGAGAACACGCTGACCAATTAAAATTCCACCCTACCAGTCAGTTGCTCAATCATGCTGGTAAATAGGAAGGAAAGTGAAGGACAGTTTAGCCGTTATTACAAGAAGTGGCATGAAATTAAAAGCTTTCGCAACACCTATATACAACTCACTTGACGCACTGGTCAAACACCCCTCACAGTGGGAGTCTTGTACAGGTCGTCGCTGAAAGACAATCATTTTGATTAATACATCACCGACCTTGCATTTTCAATGAGCGAAAACAATTATCACATTACAATTTGGGTAGGTTATGGCCTGAGCAAAATGAGGACCCCATCTCTCCCCACCCTCTTCACTGTCCAACAATCTTAAGCTCTAGAACATATGAAAAACATACTTGCCTTCGGTAACGCCGTATCTGGTAGAGACAGGATCTAGCTGCAGATTCCTGAACTTAGAATAATCCCCAGGAGCCAGACTGGATCCGGAAATGTTTATACAGCAGTACCTCTGCATGTCGGTAGAGGGCGTAGAGTGACACTGTAGCGACCTAGTCCTCCAGATGGGACGTCGGAGTTCATTTAAGCCCTCCCCTGACATGCTAATGTCAGTTTCTTCTGTGACTAATTTTTGCTCCAACAATGCGGAGCCACTATAGAAACTGCCTATGGAAACATGGTGCCAAAAAGAGACATCTTTGGGTCTAACAATTACAAAATCCTAAAGAAGGGCATCAGAATGCCACAATAGGAATCTTTTAGGTAACAGGACTTACGCTTCGCAGAGCGGGGAAGATGGTTGGGTCTTTAAGGAATCTGCTGTTAGATCCCGTCTCTACCAGTTAAGGCGTTACAGAAGGTAAGTAACTTATTCATCTGATCGAGACAGGCTAGGACTAGCCGGTCCACAATGAGATAAAGCATTCAGGCTGTCTAAAGAATTATAGGTGAAGCCAAGAAGACGCTTCACTAGGACTGTGGGAAGCCCGCATGAAAAACATGTGGGCAACATTACCCACAGCAGAGGGTTAACGAAGTGTTGGAAGAAAACACTTCATAGAAACAATAATACTATGTAGCCCTGCCAAAGATAATCAACCCATGACTGGACAAAACTAAAAAGGACCAGGGACATCAGCACATACCACTAAATTAGAGCTCCAGCTCTCGGTCGTGGAAACTAGAACGTGATCTAACCCCACCCAGTAACACAGAGAAAAGGGAATCTCAGAGCACATCCACGATAGAGAGAAAGAGAGACATCGCTGCAATGCTAAACAATAGCATTGCAAGAAGAACAACAACGTTTGGAAGAGACCCCTCTCAGGAGAAAATCCTCCTAGAGAGAAGACAACCCTCCGGGACTATGACACATCGAAGCCCACAGGAGCAAGGTAAAAATGAAATTCATAAGCAACGACCGATTTGAGGTCGAACCAGTGTCTCAAGAGAAGCGTAGTGACAAAAGCAGATACGTACTGAAGTAGATCAGTCTAACCATACTTGCAAAATATATATATATATATATATATATATATATATATATATATATATATATAAATCAAGACCGTGGAAACACGGTCGAAACGCGTCATGCTGGGCACTAGCCATGAATTGACTGGATGCTATGGAATTGACTTCTGAAAATAAAGCACTGCATTTATACACGTTGTGGTCCGTACCTGCTGTCTCCGTGTCGTTGGATATGGTGAGCCAGGAGGATATATATTACCTACTGGCGGTTGCCCACCATGTAGTTATAGTTAGGACCTTGTTTCTATTCAAAATGCGTTCTTGCCAATATCTTTGGCGCCGTTTGACGAATCTTCGCAAAATTTTCAAAACTAATGGCCCGCTCAGGTCAGCTCCTGTCTTGAAAGTTTCGGGGTGATTCGTGAAACGGGGGCCGAGAAAAAAAGGGGGGTCCCAAAATCGCGTTTTCCCCATGTTAATTTCCATAGGAAACTTTAGACAAGGCTACAGCCCGAACTGCTGAAAGGAATTGCACCAAATTTGGCATAAAAGGTAGCTCTTGGTTCAGAAAGCGCCCTTTTTTTTTTTTTTTTTAAATGGAGTAAATCCGTTCAGTAGTTTTTTAAATATTAAAGGAAAAAGAAATGTATATATCTGGGCGGAGCCTAACCACACATCTCATCGTGAGATCTGATTGGCTGTCAGCACTTCATCCAAGAAGTGTTGGCAGCCATCTTGGGACCAATATACATGATAGCACCCCATTAAAATGCATTGTAGTGAATGGAAGGTTTTGAGGGTCACCAAAAGGAGAATGTATAAAGGGTGATAAGACTTTAGTTACATTATAAATCATTTGTTGATGGTACCATACTAATTTTAGGAATTGTGGTGTGTTCTAAGGTGATTATACCCTGTGAAAAAGCCTTCTGCTGGGATATCATGAATCATGTTTGAGAGAAAACTATTTTCTCATACTTTTCCCATAGAGGTTTGGAAGGTGATCTAGAAGCTAAAATGAGAGCATATTTTCTGTAAATTCACATTATCTTTCTCAGTCATGTGAGAATGAAGTCTGACATTCTCAGTAAAACATGTACATCCAACAAGGGCAGAGACTGTCAGTTGATTCCTTTCTGTTCTACTGCAGCTTACCAGAGTGTTCTAAAGAACAACTAGAGCGCTAACAGTCTTACTTATGACAAAATTATGGCACACCTAAAGCCATCTTGATTGGAATAAAGTGGTAACACTTAAACATTTAATTTAAAAAGGAACAAAATGAGGGGGTTCATTTTGCCATGGAAATTATGATTAGTGCTGCAGAAAGAAAAATGAGGGCACATTTTGAGTGACTTCTCAAATCCTCTTCTATTTCATTAAAAAAGTCTGACATACAGACTGAAACATGCACTTTCAATACCAGCAGCAGACTTCCCCGGTGAGCAGTAGCTTTACTACAGTGATCTAATGAGCAACTAGAGTGCTAACATTCTGAATTGATGGCAAATGTGTGACATCTGAATGCCTTCTTGATGGAATCAAATTAAAAAACTGAAAGTATTTCCTGAGGAGACTGCAGTAAATGAGGAAATTAGGAAACTTCATAACAAATAAGTCTCCCAAGATGGCCACCAGAGACAAAAGAGCCCAAATGTAGCACAAATATCACCCAGATGTAGCCCACGTATAGCCCAATGACAGAAGTGTGCAAAACACTTTTTATTTTTTTGCAGTTTTATATAGTGCAGACTGGTCAGATATTGGAGTGCTTTACATGAGCATTGGTTACATCACACAAGGACAAATTAATTTTGATTGTAGACATGGGAAGATTAAGTGATTTGACCAGAATCACAGAATGTCGAGCTGAAGCAGAAACTCCAACCTGGTTCCCCAGTTGCAAAGTCTGCAGCTCTGGAAGTAACACCACATCCTCTCACCAAGTGCAACATTTAATCAAGTGGTAAACTGGATAAAAAAAACATAAAGATAACAAATAATTTAAAAGTGCTTTGTCGCCATTTGAAAACTCAGAAAATATATGTCCTCATTTTAGTTTTTTAGAGCACTAACCATAATTTCGATGCAAATAAGATCCTCTCATTTCTGTAATTTCTAGAGGAAATGCTCTAGGTATTACAGTTTTGATTACATCAAGATGGCGTATGGCGTGCCACACATTTGTAATAAATATAGAATGTTAGCAATCTAGTTGCTCATTAGGATACTGTTGAGAGGCAGAGGCCAGGGGCACGGAAATTGAAGGCAGGTAGGAGGGTGCAGAGGCAACAATTTGACCACACTGGGCAGGCAGGAAGGGCAGTGGCAGCACAACAGACTATGGAGGGCAGTGGAAAGGGGGGCAGGGGCAACAAACCAACAATGCAGGACAGGCAAGAGAGGCTGTGGCAATATAATAGACCATTGTGGGCAGAAGGAAGAGGCAGTGGTAGTACAACCATACATGCCAACAGACCCGATTCAGCCAGGAAACGCCCAATGTTTTTAAGCCCAAATGGGCTTTATTTGATCTGTCTCCGGTCTACAATCTCCTCTTTTTCAATGCAAGTCAAGGGGGAAAATCAATACCCCAGTTTTTTTTTCAAAATCTCCCTCTTACCAAGTACAAAATGTTAGCAAGTATGGTACATTGGATCATGGAAGGCAGGAGGAGTTGGGGTAGGGACATGGACTCGGATAACAGAAGACAGGAGGGACATGGACAGGTGCACCAAACTGACCTTACAGGGCAGGCATCAGGGTTTGCAGCAGCACAATACACCACACAGGGCATGCGGGACGGGAGTGCAGCACAACAATCCATGGAAAGCAATAGGGAGGGGACAGGACTGTGCACATGGACCACAGAGAACAGAGGGGAAAGAGGCAATGGCAGCTAGCTGACCATAATGGACAGACAGGAGAGAAAGCTGCAGCATAACGGACCATAAAGGGCAGGAGGGAGGGATCAGGGGCATTACAATGGAACAGACAAGCCAGGAGGGAGGGAATAGGGGTCTGCACATGGAAAACAGAGGGCAGGGGGCAAGGCAGGAGCAGGAAGCTGACCATGGAGGTCAGGCAGGATGGGCACTAGAAGCAAGACACCATGGAGAGCAACAGTGAGACTATAATGGCATACACACAGACCATGGAGGGAAGGTGGGAGGGGGTCAGGGGCAGCTAGCTGACCACACAGGGAAGGTGGGAGGGGCCATGGCAGCACAAAAGACCATGCATGGCAAGCGGGAGGGTTAGTGGCAGCACAATGGCCATGATGGGCAAGAAGGAGGGGCAGGGGCACGCACAAAGGACCATGGAGGATAGAAGGGAGGGGTAGGAGCTGGGCACAGACAAGAGAGTTCAGGGGAAGGGGCCTCACAACAGACCACGCGGGGCAGGCAGGCGGAGCAGTTGCAGCACAACAGACCAGGGAGGGCAGAAGGGTGTGGCAGTAAAATGGACCATGGAGGACAGGAGGAAGGGGATAGGGGCATGGAACGTGGACAGGCAGGGTGGAGGTGGCAGGGACAGGTTACAGTTATCTGACAATGCTAGGCAGGTTGGAGGGGAGTGGCAGCTCAACAGAACACTCAGAGTAGATAGGAGGGGCAGGTCCATGAAACATGGCGGGCAAAAAGGATGGAGCAGGGGAATGCACACAGACATCGGAGGGCAGGGGAAAGGAGAGTGGGGGCAGCAAGCTAAGCACAGAGGCGAAGCAGGAGGTCAATGATGGGGCATAGAATTGGGCAATGGAGGGCAGGAGGAGTAGACTGGGACATCATGCTAAATGGAGGGCAGTGGCAGCACATCAGACCATGCATGGGAGGAGGATAGTGCATGGATTAAGACAACAGAGGATAGGAAGTGGGTGGATGGGGCAGCAAGCTAACTTTTCATAGAAGGCGGGAAGGCCAGTGGCAGAACAACGGCCACACAGGGCTGTAATGAGGGAGCAGGGGGCATGGACTTGGACAATGGATGGCAAGGAGGAGGGGAGGCAGGAGCAGCAAGCTTGGGTGGGGGGCAGCACAATGCCAGGCCAGGCCCTGCTTCCAAACCCCACCATCCATTGTGATAGGCATCTTACTTAACGTTAAAAAACCTAGAAATGTGCTGAAAAAAACAAAGATTACAGGGACGTTATAGTTACTCAGATTTCACTTGTACAAAACAAGTGAAATTCAGCAGTTATAGTTACCTGAGCTAACTATAACTTACGCCCCCGCAATGCACTGCTTATGACCTCAGACATTACATCACTCATGACATCTCAAATGAGCTGTGAATGGAACGGAACTATAATCGCTAGAACTTTATTTAGGGATAGTGTGTGTATATTAACACCCCATTTTTTTCCTTTTCTTTCGTGTAAGAACCATCATAATACGCAACTTGCCCAAATCAATATGGCCGATAGCCTTGCACCTTAAAGTAATGTGTAGTCCAATGTTTCTGTTGATGTTTGCAATCCTAAGTATGTTTATTGTGAACAAGTCACGTTGACGAACATACAGGTACGGCGGTCACGGGGCAAGATATGCTGAAATGACATTGTGTGCATATTAACACTTGTTTTCTTTATCGTATCAATTCCTGAATTTTCACATCGTGACCAGGCCAATATGGCCGCCAGCTTTTTGGATTAAAGTAATATGTAGTCCTTTGTTAATGTTGGCAACAGGAGGCATTTGTACATTTAAATAAGGAAGCTAAAATGACGTCTTGTATCGTTATCAAGGTTCGGACAAGCCAAAACGCGTGGATCATGTCCTTTACAGATTAAATACTTCCAAACTACAACCTGAGTGCTGATTCCTTCCTTGTAAGAGTGAGAGGAGATTGAAGACATATATATATATAAAATTCACGGAAAAAGCCACAGGTTTCAGGGACGTTATAGTTAGTCTGACATTTCACTCGTACAAAACCAGAGAAATTCAGCCGTTATAGTTAGCTGAGCTAACTAACTCACGCACCCGCAATGCACTGCTGATGACGTCACATATTACATCACTCCTGCACTGAAATTCAACATTTCGCATATAGCCGGCGGCGGCCTTCTATTCCTGGCTCGCTGGTGAGCTGTGGAGGATCTCCCTGGGTTCGGTTCCTCGTTGCCACGTTTCCACACTACTCATAACTCTTTGAACCTGTGGACCCCACCCAAGCAATCACACAGGGTCATTGACTGTGGAGGTGATCTTGCACCACTAC
Source organism: Calotriton arnoldi (assembly GCA_963921515.1). Taxonomy (NCBI): domain Eukaryota; kingdom Metazoa; phylum Chordata; class Amphibia; order Caudata; family Salamandridae; genus Calotriton; species Calotriton arnoldi. The sequence continues at coordinate 384,355 of CAWUFW010001239.1, forward strand.
TGAAATACTTACTTGGTGACATTGTTGTTCACCCGATAGAATGGGCAAACCGGACAAAAACCAACCGCGCCTTAATTTCGAGCTGCGCAAGTCAGGGAAATCGTCGCAATCTGCCGTTTCTGACTCAGAACTGGAAGCCGCGTCTGAGTCACCCACTGCTCTGGAAAAGACCCTATCCGCCATCCAAGCTAGTCTACAGTCAATAGATGGGAAGATTGAGGTCCTCAGTAGCCGTATGGACAATATATCAGCCAAATTAGACAAGCAGTCAGCTAGAATCGGCGAGGCTGAGCAACACATCTCCTGCGCTGAGGATGGGCTCCAACGGTTAACTGACAAAACCAGTGACATTGAAAAGATTTTGGCGGTCATCCAGGCTAAAAACAAGGACCTTGAAGCGCGCTCCCGGCGCAATAATGTGCGCAGTCTAGGTCTGCCGGAGTCCACAAACGTTGGCAAACTGGAAACATATGTGGAGAATATGATTCGAGAAATCTGTGGGGCTGAACATCTCTCGGCTATGCTTATCGTAGAAAGGGCTCATCGCTCTTTGGCGACTCGTCCTCCTCCGGGAGCCCCATCCAAACCAATCATCGCAAGGCTGTTGAACTTCAGGGATCGAGAGGCAGTCCTTCGCATTGCCCGTCAGATCACGTATCAAGGTAACACACTATTCTTTTTATCCGGACTTTACAGCCACTGTTCAAGCAGCCAGGAAAGAATATCAAACTGTGAAAAAACTGTTGATCAAGGAGAACATTCCGTATGCAATGCTTTACCCGGCCCGACTTCGCATAGGCATAGATGACAAGGCTAAGATCTTCACCTGCCCCAAGCAGGCCATGGTTTTTGCAAAATCCATCGCAGGAAGCAGGCTCCCCCTGACACGTCGGACAATGATGACTGAAGCATTTCTCCTGTGATTTTGCATACATGTCTGAAGACAACTGTAAGTGTCTAAATGTTGGGCTGGTCTTTGGGCACGCCATTTATGGTGCAGCGGGTTGAGCCGTTGGTACGTACTGGAGACTCGTAATCTATGCCACCTTGCTAAATTGTTGGTGTCACGCAGAATGCATATTACACTGTTCTTGTTCGGCTGTAGTGGACTCTGACATTTGTCCTTATTAATGTTTGGTTGTTGCTCCAGGGCGCATGTAGTTCAAGACGGCGGCCACCTCCCTGGTCCACCTGGGAGTAGATGTGCCACAGGGCCCCTCCAATGGGTATACCCCACGCCCAGTATTGATAGTTGTTCCCCTATGTTGGGGTTTGCGGTATTCTGGGGAAATGGCTTTGGCGAATTGGGGTGACGTTACTGTTCCACACTGGGAATTGTTAAATGTGATTGTACACTCATGTTGGCCACACTACTCACCTATTGTGTTAATCATACATACCCTGAATCATTACTCGCTTCTGCTAAGCATAGTTGTCGTAGCTCAAGGGCGATAGATACATCTGTTTAACATGGAATATCCGGGGCTAAATACCCCCAAAAAAATCTGTCAAATGTTTGCATACTTGGATCGTCAGGGGGTTCAGATAGCTCTACTACAGGAGACACCTTAACAGGGCATCGGAAACCAAGATTGCCACTAGATGGGCTGGATATAAATAGGCCTCATCATATTCCACATACACAAGGGGGGTTCTGGTTCTGCTTAAAAGGGGACTGCCATTTACCCCAATTAAAACATACACACACTGAGGGGCGCTGCGCCATGGTTCATGGAAAGCTGGGTCTCTCACTGATCACTATTAACATATATGGTCCTATTCTTGATGAACCACACGTATTTTTTAAGATGCTTAATGTCTTGCGCACCTGGCCAGATGCAGCCATTTTGTGGGGAGGTGATTTAAATACGCATTTAGATCCTGCGAAAGATAAATCGAACACGCACGATGAAGGTAGCCCAGTGCATAAAGGAAGTTATGTTTGAAATGGGACTGGTGGATGCCTGGCGTATACGCAATAAAGAGACAAAAAGCGGTACACATGCTACACCGGCACATAAGATCCAGTAGTCCAGTCGGGACCAGCTGTTAAGTGAAGAAGCCAACAATTGGGTCACGGAGGTTGGCACGCTCCCCCGCACATTATCTGATTATAATCCTGTGAAACTTGTCATGAGTGTTCCCACCAACACTCACCGCCCATTCACCTGGCGCTTTCGTGCTGAGGCTCTATTACACCCTCTCTACACTGAAGCGATAAGGAAGGAAATAGTGCAATACTTTGAACTAAACGTGGGCTCGGTCGATAGCGCAGCCACTCTGTGGGAGGCCTTTAAGGTCACAGTGCGAGGGGTGTGTATCAGCACAACATCCGGCATTTTGCGGGACATAAGAGGGCAACAATAAGGGGGCTCACAAAAATAGAAGCCACACTGGCTGACCTGGAGCGGGAATACACAGCTAATCCGAATGCCTCCACACTGGCACGCATACAGGAACAAATCATGGAATATAACACTATGGCAGAAACCGAAACTCGCTGTCGCGTCGTCATGTGGCCAGGGCATATGGCGAGGGTGGCCGACCGGGTCGCCAATTGGCCAACAGACTCAAATTTAGAACTGAACACCATCATATCACTAAAATAGTAGATGCACAAGGGGGGTGGGGGGCACTATACACCCCAAGAGATAGTAAACCAGTTTCGAACTGGTTACGCGGAGATGTACACTTCACGTGGGGGTATGGATGAGAACGCGCTTGATGAATATCTAACTGATATTGCCTGTGCTTGGATGGCTGATGGTCACCGTGAGTACCTAAGTCAGCCAATTGATGAGGCAGACATTAAAGCAGCGATAAGATCCCTGCCGAACAAAGCTCCGGGTCCAGATGGCCTCACGGCCGAATTTTATAAAGAGTATGTAGATCTTCTTGCGCCCTACCTCTTAGAGGTGTATGCGGAAGCACACTAATCTGGCATGCTACCACCATCCCTGCGACAGGCTCCGATTATAACACTACTTAAACAAGCATTGGCATAACCAATAGGTCTCGCCTTTGGGACCTTATAAGTGTTTAGCCAGAGATATTGACTTTGCCTATGTCTTTAAGCTGTGCTGTACAGAAGTCTGCAGCATGCTGAAAAGTTTTAATAAAGAAGTGTCAGAAGCATTTTTGTTACCTTAGATATGACCAAGAAAGCATTATGTACAACTGAACGACCATATTAAAAAAGTATTAACAATAAATAGTGTCTTGAGTTTTTTTGTCCTTTCAATGCTGGCAACTTGTATCTGCCTGTCCCAATGGTTGCTTGTTGTGGTTTTTTTTGTTATGGGGGGGCATAAATAACAGGAGGGTGAAGGTCAGTCAGTTATTTGCGGATGGAGCTTTCCGCACAAATGTGTGCGTATGGAGCAGCTACAGGTTTAAATTGAAGCAGGGCTGACTTTAAATTTCATCCTTGCTGCAAAGAAAATACGGCAATGTAGCATTTTGTGATTTGTGAGTAGGGCTATTGAAGATAAAAAAAAGTGCAAAATAGACAAAGTTGTTTCGGAAGAGATGGTTGAGAAGGCAGTGCGAGGGTGAGATAGGCAAGGAAGACAGTTATAATATATACTCAAGCGCGCAGGGCGACGGTAATTGTAGTTCGCTGGAAGGACAATGTGAGGCAACACCGTGACAGGCAGTGGAAGAGCTCGCCAGCTATGTTCATTACGCCACATTCTTGTACGTTACGGAGATTGCCTACAGTCGTGTTGTGTGCCTATCCTCTGTTTTTGTCCAGTTCTGTTGCAGAGAGGGTTTCTGTGCCCCTAATGTTGTGTGCAGTGCGCCATAGTGATGCAGTGCATTAGGTGCTGGTGTGGAAGGAGGGGATCTGGCGACAGTGAGGAGCACCGGTCTTGTCCCTCTCGTTCCTCAGTATGCGGCAGGCTGAACACTGTACGCAGGGTACCGTGTATAAATAATAAGACACTCCATACATTGGCAGAAGTGTCCCAATCTGCGAGTCTCGAAAATTTCTCGCAAAAGTAGAGTTTCACTGTAAGTATAATGTAGTTTCTCGCTGTTTTGTCAGTGCAAAAAGTTGAGACACTGTGATATATGGCATTTGTGCATTGAACTTTCCACACGTGTGCGTATGCAGCAGATGGAGGTTTAAATCGAAGCAGGGCTGACTGTAAATTTCAGCCTTGGCACAAAGATAACACGTCAATGTTGCATTATGGCATTTGGGAGTAGGGCTATTAAAGATAGAAATACTGAAAAATTGACAGTTGTTTTTGCGGAAACGGGAGTGCAAAATGGACAATGTTGTATAAGAGGAGAGTTTGAGAAGGCAGGGCGAGGACTGACTTAGGCAGGAGAGCGACAGTACTGAAATGTAATCAAGTGCGCACGGCCACGCTTATTGTAGTTGGTTAAAAGGACAATGTGAGCGGACGCCGTGACAGGAGGCGAGACAGGGTGATCAATGGAGTTTGCGCATGGAGCTTTCCGCACAAATGTGTGCGTATGCAGCAGCTACACGTTCAAATTGAAGCAGAGTTGACAGTAAAAGTCATGCTTGCTACAAAGATAAGACGTCAATGTTGCATTTGGGAGTAAGGGCATAGAATATAGGAATAGTGCAAAATGGACAAAGTTTGTTTGGAGGAGACGGTTAAAAATACAGGGCGAAGGTGACCTAGGGAGGGGAGAGACAGTACAGAAGTATAGTTAAGCGCGCACGGGCACGCTAATTGTAGTTGGCTGGAAGGAAAATGTTGCTTGTAGGCTACCCTTCTAGTCGAAAGCTTTTCAGAAGCCTTAACACCTTGCTTCTAAAAGACTACCAAGTGGAGCCGCCATCAAGTCTGTAGTGGTGTGAAATGTTCCAATAGTCAGTAAATGCGGTTGAATGGGAGTCTGCCCTGGCACAATAAAGAGAAAGCATGCCTCCTTGTAAAGATAGTTATCATTGGTAGGAATAGGGAGGGGGTCACGCAGGCGGGCAGTGAGCTCTTTCTGGTAAACTATCTCGCCCAAGATTTGCAGAGCGATCGGAAGAAACAGCATAGCTCTCAAGGTTTCAGAGTGCTTATATGTGACATTTTCATAATTTCTGTATAATTATGTGTGACATTTCAACGACAAGCATTTGAGCCCTGACAAACTGTACCAACAGGATGTGAGGCCTCAACACTACTCTCTTCTCAGCTGCCTCAGCCTATTATGAGGTAATTATAGAGGCAACAGTCACTGACTTGTGGACTCAGGCCGCTGCAGACAGCACAGCATACTGCAAGGCTCAGGAGAGTGAGACTGAGGCACACACAGGTCACAGCCAGGCAAGCTGTATTATTTTAAAACGACTTACGTTCACTATAAAAATCATTAGCTAACCTGAGCGACCAACCGCCTGGGCCGGGGTGTGGCACGCCGCCCGTTACCTGCGTGTTCAGTTGCACCACAGTGGCTCTAAGTCTCGTGAGTCGTCACCCCGACCTAAAACGAGTTAGACAGCAGCTCAGATGATGATTTGATATCGACCGCGCGCCAAAAGCAAATTTTTGTAGCATAGCAACTAGCAGGTTATTCCCTCTGTCATTTGGGGACTTCATTTTTTGCGAGGCAAGCCAGAGCTGCGGCAACAGTTGGCTTTTGGAAGGCACAGGGCGATTAACTGATTTGCCCAAAAGCAGTGGCTGGTGAGCCGACGCCGTGACTCGAACCTACTTCTCCAGCTTCCCGATCGCATGCTCTGCTCATTACGCCACATTATAATGCTTTAGGGATATTGCCTACAATATTGTTGTGTGCGTAGGCTCTTTTTTGTACGATTCTGTTGCAAAGAGGGCTTCTGTGGCCCTAATGTGTGCAGTGCGCCACAGTGATGCAGTGCATCTAGTGTTCGTGTGGAAGGAGGGGGTCTGGGGACATAGTGAGGAGCAGCGGTTTTTTAAATATTTATTAAAGTTTTCACAAATATGCCTGGGATGGTAGGAAACGGTTGAGAAGGCAGGAGAGGGTGACCGAGGCCGGGGAGAAACATAACACAAGCATTGGCATAGCCAATAGGTCTGCCTTTGGGACCTCATAAGTGCTTAGTCAGAGCTATTGGCTTTGCCAAAGTCTTTAAACTATGTGGTAGAGCAGCGTGGCTGCTGTGCAGCATGTTAAAAAGTTATGATAAAAAAATGTTTAAAGTATTTTTGTTCCCTTATTTATATATAACCATTCAGACATTATGTTCAACTGAACGGCCCTATTAAAAAATAATTAACATTAAAATGTCTTTTAGTTTTTTGTTCTTGCAATGCTGGCAACTTCTACCTGTCTGTTCTAATGCTTGATTGTTATAGGTTTTTTTTTGATAATGGGATGTGGGGGGGTTAGACAAACAACAGGAGGGTGGAGGTTAAGATATAGTACCTGAATTACAACACAAGCAGCGCCTTGGCATTACAATCTGAATTTTTCACTACCTGGCAAAATTCAGATAGCACCGCAAATTTTTTCAGGACTGGAAAGAGAACATTCCACTGATCTCTATCGAAAGCCTTTTCCATGTTCAGCATTAATATTGCTGCTTTAATTTTATTAGTAAAAAATGGTCGATAGCTTGGATTAGACAGTGAGTGTTGGATGCCAAGAGCCTACCTTGAAGCCTACTTTCTCGTGTATAGCGGCGAGACTCGGAACAGTAGCAGCTGAGGCGCTCTGCTGCCGAGAGACTCTCAGAAAGAGTTACACCTATGGTCCGTGCCCCGAGGTGGCGGTGGGGGCGGGATGGATAGAGAGTGAGAAACGACGAAAAGAGGTGTTAAACAAAGGCAGCCGGGATGCAAAGGGAGATAAGGGGAAGGCGGGAAGATGGACAGAGCCCAAATCTGTTATTACCAAGATGTACAAGAAAGAGATAGAGAGGGAGGAAAAAGAATGTGAGAAGAGAGAAAGGAAAAACGGGGAAGAGTGCAAGCGACAGAGGGGAAAGAGAGTGAAATTCAGGGAGAGAAGAGGAGCGAATAAGGAGGAGAGGAGAAAGCTGATCGGCGGAGTGAGCCGAGGAGAGAAAGGAATAAGCAGGGACGAGAACTGAAGGGGCGCGGGGATGAAAGGACCAGAACAATATTGTCAGATCACGCGCTCGCTGGTGAGGGAGGGGGAGGAGGGGCGAGGGAGGGGGATGAAAGGCAGATGGCGCCTCGCCAGCGATGCGAGGAATGGATGGCAGCTGCGCGCGTGCACGCCAACGTGAACGCAAGCTGGTCGCCAGCCGAAAGCCACTGTTTGCACTTCCAAAACCCGCTTACTAAAACTCTCGGCCAGACCAGCGCAAGCGCTGGTGCAGGCCGAGACCTAAAGAGATAAAGCGCCTTCTCAATGTGACTCTTACCGCCCCCTGTCGCTAATCAACTCGGACGCGAAGATTCTAGCAAAAATACTAGCTACTAAACTCCAGCCGCTGATGCCCTACCTAGTGCTGCCAGATCAATCCGGCTTCATACCGGAGCGCTCTACCTCCCATAATCTGAGAACCATCTTTGCCATGTTTCATATACTAAATCCGGATCTCCCTGCTGCTGCCGTCATGTTAGATGCAGCTAAAGCATTCGATTCCATTGAATGGCGTTATATGTTTAATATTTTACGGCGGATGGGGTTCCCGACAGTGTTTTTAGGATGGGTACAGCTGCTATATTCGGACCCGTCGGCGACAGTGGGTGTGGGGGGTCTCACATCGGAACCCTTCTCCATCAACAGAGGAACTCGACAGGGTTGTCCTCTTTCGCCGCTCCTATTCGCCCTCACGCTTGAACCTCTGGCTTGTGTGATTCGGCAGCGGCATAGGGAATCGGCGCTAAACTTTAATCATCGCCCTGTTGGCATATCCCTTTATGCCGATGACATGGTGCTCTTTATACGTGAACCACACAAATATCCATCACCAATCCTGCGAGAATATATCCGCTTTGGCCTGTTCTCTGGTCTAACGATTAATTGGGAAAAGTCGGTGCTGATCCCTTTGACATTAATTACCACTCCCCCGCAGATGGAATATCCGCCGATATGGTCAACAGACCCGGTGAAATACCTAGGAGTGTGGGTGCATCGAGACCCGGAGGTTGTCATACAGGAGAACTATGGAGTGGCCTGTGCGTCCCTGGAACTCCAGGTGGACAGATGGCTGTCATTACCGCTGTCCCTTGCTGACCGCATTGCCAAAATGATTATTTTACTGCGGTTTTTATACCTTTTTTGCAACATCCCGATACGACTTCCCAATCGTTTTTTTCACACTGTACCCACACACCTACTTAGACTCATATGGGGCAGCAAACAAGCTAGAGTGGGCTGGAACACACTTACTCTAGGATATGGCCAGGGTGGATTCTGCGCGTCAGATCTCCACTTGTATTATCTTTGTGCACAGGCGCAGTATGCATATTATTGGTTTCATCCGCACGCCTTCACAACTCATGTTGCGGTGGAGGATGGGGATGCACACCCCGTTCCACTGTCGGGTATAATCACTCATACACGCAGACGCACTCCCCGAACAGAAATAAACACCGTAGGTGCTACTATTGCTGCTTGGCAAGCCATAGGCAAACTTGCGGACAAGCTTCCAATATATGCCCCGGCCCTACCGATTGCACATCATGCATCCCTCTCAGTTGCTCAAGAACACGGTCCAATACGCTCACTGACAGAAGTCGGGATTGATCGCATGCAAGATCTTTTCCCGAAGGGGCGTTTTGTTACCTCTGAGGAGCTACAATACATCACTAATCAAACACCTCTGTTCCAATTCACTATACATCGCCTGAGACTGGCGCTTCGAACACACCAAGTCATTTCCTGTAGAACCACCCTCTCTGCAGTCCTTGCAGTCCCTCCTGGTAGCCCCCACAAAGCGCAAACTGATTACTAAATTGTACAGGGCTGTGCGGGATGAGATGGCACGGGGTGAAGATCGTAGCTTAGCTCGGTTTAACACCAGGCTAGACACCCCCCCTTGACACCATTAGAATGTGAGCGTGTTTGCGAATTAACTGGCAGACTTACCCCAAACGGAAATCTTAGAATAATCCACTTCAAATTTATTCACCAAATCTACCACACACCTCTTAAATTACAAAAGATAGGCCTTCGCGACAGCAGTAATTGCAAACGGTGCGGTCGCCCTGATGCAGATTTTTGGCACCTAGCGTGGCAATGTGATCTGGTCATGAAATACTGGGAAGAGGTGATAGAGTGTCTAGGTAACATGTCCAATGTACTCCTGCAATGTACACCTTCGATTTGCTTGCTGTGTTTTGTGCCGCAGGTTAAGGGTACAGTGGGGAAGTTTAAGAATTGCTCTGTTATTGGCAAAAAAGACGAATAGCACTAACTTGGGAGAGTTCATTAGCCCCATGGACTGAACATTGGATAAAAGATACGGTATATTGTAGAGAAAATCTTGAACTCTATGCAGAAGAACTCCCGGCATCGTCCAAGCCCAGAGACATTTGGGAGCTGTTGAGGCAGTACCTGGTAACGAAAGCCCGAAGCGATCCCATACCTGATGGCTAAAAAGGTATCATTATGCAACATGGGTTCCTCGCTTTATGATTGTGGTGTATTATGTGGTGTTCAATATATGCATACAAAACTGCGGTTTGTACAATCAATTTAGTTTGTTGTTTTTTGATTGTTCAATGATCAATGCGTTGCCCTGCGAGGCGACACCGATTTATCCTTTCTTGAAATTCAATAAAAAGATTTTTTTTTTTTTTTTTAAACATATTACATCACTCATGACATGTATCTGTGAATTGGTGTGTGTATAACTGTATAGGTGAGTAAATGGCATTGTGATGGACTCTTTGGGTGACTGACTAGGTGTGTGAGTAACTATGGGTGAGTGGCGCTGTGTGAGTGTCTGTATGGGTGAATGAGTGCATATAATAGTGGCTGTATAGATGAGTGACTGCATGTATGAGTGACTGTATGGGTGAGTGAGTGGAAGTGTGTAGACCTATGAATCAGTGAGTGGGTATGTTCTAACTGGTATTGGTGTGTCTATGGTTTCGAGAATGGTAGTCTGTATTTTAGAGTGGGTGTATGAAAGGTTATATTAGGGTGCGAGTAGGTGCATCAGAGAATAAGTGGATGATGCCATCAGAGATGTCAGAGATGTCAGAGATGACACTGACTATGTCATGAGTGATGTAATATGTGATGTCATCAGCAGTGCATTGCGGGGACGTGAGAGATATACATATATATATTCACTGAAAAAAACCATAGGTTGCAGGGACGTTCTAGTTAGTTGGACATTTCACTCGTATAAAACCAGAGAAATTCGGCTTATAGTTAGTAGAGCTAACTATAACTCGCGCCCCCGCAATGCACTGCTGATGACGTCACATATTACACTCATGACATGCTCAGTGACATCACTGATGACATCTCAAATGACATCACTCATGACATCATCCAGTGACTGTTTCTGTAAAGTTAAAAATGTTATATATATATATATATATATACACCAAGGTGTATTGAAGTATGAGTGGGTGTAAGAGTGTCTGAATAGATGATTTAGTAGGCGAGTGACTGACTGTATAAGTGAGTGATTAAACTTGTCTTACTAAATGTATGGGTTAGCGAGTAAACTGTGTAAATGTCTGTATCAGTCTGTCAGTTGGTGTGTAAGCGGCTGAATGGGTTGGAGAGTAGCTAAATGAGTGTCTATAGGGGTTATTCATTGGTTGTCTGAGTATCTGTATGGGTGCCTGAGTGTCTGTGTGGGTGGGTGGGGGGTGTGCGACTGTGCATAGATGTGTGAGTGGGTAATTCACTGGGTGTATGCGTTTATGAGTGCGTGTGTTAGGGAGTGTATGAGTGTACGTATAGCTGTGTTGGTGAGTGAATGGATATGTTAGTGGTATATGTGTAAGTAACTACATATGTGAAAGGCAGTATTTGTGAGTGTTGGAGTATATAAGTAAGTATATGCGACAGTGAGTGATTGTGACAGTGGCTGCATGGATAAGTGTGTACTTATGTCAGTAATTGTTGAAGACAGTACGTATCTGTATGAATAAGTGACGTGGTGTGTATATAACTGAATAGGTGAGTAAATGGCAGTGTAATTAATTCTTTGGGTGACTGAGTAGGTTTTTGAGTAACTCTTTGGGTGAGTGGCAGTGTGCGAGTGTTTATATGGGTGTATAAGTGGATATATCAGTGGCTGTATTGATGAATGACTGCGTGTATGAGTGACTGTATGGGTTAGTGGGTGGATGTGTGTGTAGACGTATGAATCACTGAGCGGGTATGTACTAACTGCTATTGGTGTGTCTATGGTTTCGATATTGGTAGTCTGTATTTTAGAGTGGGTGTATGAAAGGTTTTATTAGTGTGTGAGGAGGTGCATCAGATGATCATGTGGATGATGTCATCAGTGACGTCATCAGCAGTGCATTGCGGGGCGCGAGTTATAGTTAGCTCTACTAACTACAAGCCGAATTTCTCTGGTTTTATACGAGTGAAATGTCCAACTAACTATAACGTTCCTGAAACCTATGGTTTTTTCAGTGAATATATGAATATATATATTCCACAAGTCCTTATCGCGACGCGACAATAATGCACTCTCAAGATCCAAAATGGTGATTCCTTCAGGAAATTTTAATCAGCTTCCACGCTGAATCTCATTCTGAATCAGAATGAGATGTCCGAAACTCAGACACTTGTAACTCAAGATTAGCATGTGAAGGAAAGAACATTGTAAATACGAAGTTTTACCATTACAATATGGCGCCTATGAATTGTTTGCCAGGATCACGCTTGTCCTCTGTCTATGTTAATGTATTACACTATGTATACGGAAGTGAAAATTCTTGCTTTACCGTGACCAAGGCGTAAAGGCGAAACGCGTCGGTAGGAGGCTTTCTGTACTGCATTAAACAGAATTAAGCATCTTGGAGTGTCCTGCATCTTCTTTCTGCTATCGGAGGGAAAGGTAGTCGCAATTTTCAGGATGTCCGGAATTCGTGCAGGACCGCCGTTTGGTTAAGCCCCGCACTACCGGACATTTGTGTTTAGAGATTAAATATATATATATATATATATATATATATATATATATATCATATTTAAACTTTACAGAAACACACAGTCACAGGATGATGTCATCAGTGATGTCATTTGAGATGTTATCAGTGATATCACTGACCAGGTCATTAATGATGTAATATGTGACATCATCAGCAGTGCATTGCGGGGCGCGAGTTATAGTTAGCTCAACTAACGGCTGAATTTCTCTGGTTTTGTACAAGTGAAATGTCCAACTAACTAGAACGTCCCTGAAACCTGTGGGTTTTTTTCAGTGAATTACTAAGGTTTTTCAAATGCTAATTTCTAACTATAACGTCCCTGAAACCTATGGTTTTATCAGTGAATTTCAAAGGTTTTTTAAATGCTAATTTCTAACTATAACGTCCCTGAAACCTATGGTTTTTTCAGTGAATAACTGACTGACCCTGGGCTCTGCGTAACCAGGCCCGGAGCCAGTGCTATGCTGAAAGACACTTAGAATACAGTGAAAACACCTACATACACTAGGGTACACTATGGTTTGGGGTACCCCTGTGATTGGCATGACCTCCCCTGTAAGGCCCTAGTACATAATAGGGCAGGGGAATTAAAACTACCTTTAAGTCCCTAGCATATAATAGGGCATGGCAGTTTAGAGGCCAGCAGCCCTTTTCTGCACTTGCATGTGTGCACTGCTGAGTCCGAGGTCACTTTAAAAGTAGCCCTGTGTGTGCAGAAAGAAGCAACTGGGGTGCAGAAATTTGCAAGACAGGTGCAGAAAGAAACAAGAGCAGTACAGGAACAACCAAAAGGGGTGCAGAAACAACCAAAAGGGGTGCAGAAACAACCAAAAGGGGTGCAGAAACAACCAAAAGGGGTGCAGAAACAACCAAAAGGGGTGCAGAAACAACCAAAAGAGGTGCAGAAACAACCAAAAGAGGTGCAGAAACAACCAAAAGAGGTGCAGAAACAACCAAAAGAGGTGCAGAAACAACCAAAAGAGGTGCAGAAACAACCAAAAGAGGTGCAGAAACAACCAAAAGAGGTGCAGAAACAACCAAAAGAGGTGCAGAAACAACCAAAAGAGGTGCAGAAACAGGCAAG